>JAFBJQ010003112.1:126540-439682 GCA_016785345.1 Trinectes maculatus
GTGAAAGATCCCATAGAAAAGAAACAGTGATTTCCTTAACTTTGCAGTGAATACATTAGCATCTTGGTTCATGCACACAGTGATGGTACATGAAGAGCCCATTAACCCAGTAGGGTATGAGTAACGAATGGGCTCAACATATATTGTCTTATTTTAGTAAGGGTTGGCATCAGTGTAAAGGTCACCCAATAAATAAAAAATATGTTAGACGAGGGTTTGAAATGCTAAAGACCTGACAGAGTTGTCTATCACAGAGCACTGACAGTGGGTCAAAACATGTCTATTAAATCATGATATAAAAAGTTGATTCCAGTCGATACAGTGTGATTTTTTCTTTCTTAATCTGTTTCTTAATCTGTTTCAGAAACTTGCATCAGTTCAGACACGTTATCCAGAACAGCCATTTCACCAGCACTGGGGCCTACACCATAGTCAGCAGGTCACCGCCCCATATGTTTCCATCCCTCCTCATCTGGCATTCAGGCATGCTACAGTAACCCAGTGATGTTGTGTGACAGGCCAGGCAGGGCACTGGCTGTTTGTGTCAATCCAGATCAATCACCCCCTCTTCTGGACAGACAACACCATCAGCGTGCAGAAAGGTCACAGGGTGTACTCAAGCCAGGCCTGATGTGGTGAGCAGGCAGGTCAGTCTATCACAAGACCACCCTCAACTACTGAGTGCCATCTCAAATACAGACACAGAGTGAGATAATCTTGGTTTATTTTAACCAAGTGAGAATTAAGTGATTTAAGTCATAAGTCCTTTTATCTGCTTGAAACATGCCTTCTGCTCTCCTGTAACTGGTCGCGTATACCAAAAGTATTAAAGCTCTTTGTTGTATTGATTGATATTCCAGTGGGTAAGATGAGCCCACCGATGCCCCACACCTGACAGGGTTCTCTATTCTCCAATGATACCTTTAAATATGGCCCACTGCTTACACTTCTATAGGAGGGCAGGGAGAAACAACACAATAGCCAAAATACAACCCATTTGAGAGAAAAAACAACAAGAAACAGCACTTAACAGCCCAGAATGCACTGCACCCTAGGGAGCAACCTCAATTACTGTTACACGTCCAAAGAGGAGAACTCTAGGAGAAGTGATTGCTGAGATGGAAATGGTGAGGTGTGTGTTCATGTGTGTGCGTGTATATGTGTGTGGGTCGGAGGAGGATGGATAGAAAGGCACTCAGTAAAAAGATCTTTCAGAAACACTTTGCTTCAGTGACGTTGACACAAGCTGTTGATTGACATGCACTTCTCGACAGAAACCGGAGCTATCAACCTATCTGCCACGCATTAAGGATGGCACGGTCCTCGGGGAGGGGCCTAAGTGGTAAATGATGTTGCTCAAGACACTCTCTGTCAACAATGTGTGTGTGTTTGTGAGTATCCGAGTGCTGAGGACGGCAAAGTATTCAATCAAAGCTTTGATTGAAAAACCCTTGTGTCCTTAAAGATCAGAAGTCTGTAAACTGATGAATAGGATGCATGTGTGTGTGTGCATGGAGTTTGTATGTGGGAGTGTGTTTTGTTTTAAGTAAGGTGTGGTACCTTGCAGTAAAGGGAAAAAACTAGCCTGACAGTGGGCTTGATTGTGGAAATATAATCTCAAACAGTATTTATTCAGTTACACTTTACTGTCAAAACAGTCTTTGAAGGATTTACTGACAAGAAACATTCTCTGTATGAAATCTTACAGGACCATATTCTCTACTGGGTTTTAGAAAAAAAATGTCTTTGCTGAAAAATTAATAACATACCGTTCATCATCATGCTCATCTGTTGATCATCAATATTGTCTACATAGACCAAGTTGTCACTAATAACGTTTGATTTGCAGCAGATACTAAAACAGATTAACATGATGTCATTGTAACACAATCATCACTAGGGGGCACTCTGTCTTTTCTGGTGTGTTCACTGCCCTCGCACGTGTGTGTGTGTGTCTGTGTGTGTGTGAGTGCAATCACTGGGGGTCGGGGCAGTGTGTTTACATGGCTGAAGTTCCCATGACAAATGTGGTCAGAACATCATCTCGACTTGGGAATGCGCACAAAAAAGACGCCGCCACTACAACTCTGCTATTATTCTTGCTCTCTAAACATGTGCTTTCAATCTCTCCACACACACTGTGCTTTTTTTTCTTTGCAGTTTTACAGTGTCATTAGAAAACAATGTTCTTTGTTTTGCACATTAGCTATGAATTAACCACCCCGCCCATCTTTGTGCCCACAGAAGAGGTTCGGATCTGTGGAGTCACTTGCTGGGCCCCAGCTTACCTCCTGTCAGTGTGGAGTTCTTTCACTGCTGGTATATTTCAGGCTGTTATTGTTGGCCCTCTCGCAGCCCCGGTAAGTTCTTTAGTCCTGTTCCCAAGCGATATAACCCCTGAAAACATCACACGGTATCTGACCCCTGTCTCCATGACACATGACAGGTCCACAGTGGTGCGCGTGTGCGGGCATGTGAGCCAGGACTGGTGTTTGTGTGTGTCTGTACGAGTTCATGCAAATGTGTAGTGAATATGTAGGTGCTGCGTAGACGTGTGCAAGTGCACAATATATTTGGCACAGTATGTTATGTACTGAATATGCTAAAACAATGAGGCCACTTGTCACATGTTCAAAGGAACTCAGACATCCCGCTGCGAGCTCGAACCGCACACACAGATGTTCCTAATGGGACTAAAGTAGCATTCGCATTCCTGCGGATAACCAGTCTGTTTATTTTTCTCTCTAAACTGGACAGGACTGCCACTTTGCCTGGTGAGAAAAGGAGCGGAGGATGATAAAAAAAAATGTAAAGAGGTTTATGAAAGAGGCTCCTACCACAGTTTAGACCTCTAGAGCAAACTGTCAGAACAGCTAAACCAGCAAATCTCAGCGGTGGTGATTTAAAGGTGACAATAACTGTGTGTGTGATGGAAATTGATGCCAGTGTGGACGTCTTTGCGAGTCAAAACCCAACATCGACTTCCTCGACATGAGGAAACGAGCTCGGTGTAATAGTGAAGGCTTATGTTTATGAGTCAGGGTGTTACAGTAAATCCCGTTGCAAAGAGAGCACACACACACACACACACACACGCACACACACACACACACACACACACACACACACACACACACACACACTCCGACACAGGTATGCTCTAGTCCTGAAAGCATCTGCTCCTTTACAACCAGATTGAATTAGCAATTACAGAGAGTAAAAACCAGAACAAAACATCTGGAGCTGTAAGCAGCTGAGGTTATAAATCTGGGAGGTGGGAGGGAGGGAGGAGGGTATGAAAATGAGCCAAAGTGAGATTCTCAAGGACAGTGTCTCTGATTGGTCCATTAACATTCCAGGGGTGTCAAAAAGGACCCGAGGCAATGGGAGAAATGGGACAGAGCAGAGGGCTTCAGAGGGCATTTGGGACACGGGAGAGGTAGCGCTCACAGGGTAGTGCTGGTGAGATACTGTCGAGGAGTGAAATGCAGTGCAGATAATGTTGCAGAACAGATACTTTCACATTGTTTGTGTCTTAAACCGCTTCACGGGACCTCGTCTGAATAAGCAGGGAGAAGGCTGCGGAAAAAAGCTGTTGGGAAGTTATGAAAAAGACCATGGGGGCTTTGGGGGAAATACCTGGAGCTGTGTGGGGGCAAGAATTAACAAGGGGAGGCTGAATGTCAGCACTTTGCCAAACCAAAGTAAACGGGAAGCCGGGAGTTTATAAATATATCTGAACAATTTTATCTAGTTTGGTTTAAGTCCATATAAATATGAGGGTGGAAAGCCACAGTATCATTACCACATCTGTTTTTGCTATTATTGGCACAATAAATTACGTAGGCAATTTGTTTGCAGTGTTGTTAGAGTAATAGAATCAAATTATCCCATGTTAGGGAAATGATTATGTTCGTAGCAGAAGCCATCAGGGATTCACAAGGCAATCAGTGAAGTAAGACAGAGCTGAAATGTTGGCGTAGTGCACATCAACCGCTCCAGGTCCTACTACGTCATTTAAAACAACTCCACAACTTTGGATGGGAGGGGAAAAAAAGCCCCCGATTCACACAAGCAGGCTGTTTCGCTCACTTAGTACTGCTGTGCTAGATGCCTAGTGCACCATCAATCCAGTGGAACCACATGAATAAGCACAGTGAGAGAAAAAGGACAGTCATAATTGAAAGAGCCTGACACAAGTGAAATGAGTGTTGGGAATGAAGGACAATATCAAATGAGTCTTATCAATTAAAAGCCCGGGAACAGTGTTTACATTCCCACTCCAAGGCTAGACACTGTGTGGACGTTTCAAATGGGTCAAGGTTGAAGTGAAAACAAAAGTTAATCGATTAGCAGTGGAGGTGCAACATTCCTAATTTGTATGCTAATCTGGCAGATCAGCATATCATGCAGGCACTGACTGCGATTCTACAGCTGCACGCACTCATTTAATTATCCAAACACAATTCACAAAAGTCACTGGAAACAAACCAAACCAAAATAAAATAATTTGCATATATTTAAAAGAGCAGATAAAATCCCTCGGGGTTGGTTAATATTTCAGAGGCATAATAATAATATGCTAAATCATTCACATTTCATCCAGCACCAAAACAAAGTGGCTTTGTCGATGTAATTAGGGTGTTTTAGAGTTGAATCACCCTGGCAAATGACCATGTTTTTCTCTCCGGGAGACCAGTGTGCGAATGTATCTAAGCCCCTCTCTCTCCCCATACGTATGCGTGTGTGTTTGTGTGTGTGCTTGCGTTGTATTGTCACCGTTTTCTCCATGTGCGCGCAGTCTTAGAAAAGGATTGATTAAAGAGAGAGTGCCTGTCTCAGAGCAGTTAATGAGGTTTAGTCCCATGAGCTGTGAGCTTTGCGGGTGTGTGAGTGCACACCCGTATGTGTTTGTGTGCGTGCATGTGGACCTAGTGGAAGACATTGTTAATTGGCTAAGACTTACTTTCAGCAGGGGGATAGTCAAGGGCACAGTGCCTCCACATTTGCGGAGTGCCATTTCTAGAACACCGTGATACGTTCACTTTCCATATGAAATGTTATTCTGAGGGAATGATGAGTCAGTAGCGTGCTGACAAAAAGACATATGATTCTAATTAAACTGCTAATTTTGTATGTTTTGTGTGCAGTTTAAATGTGCCGATGAAACATGTGGATATTTTCTTTCTGCTTGCACGATAAATAAAGAAATGACTGAAACCGCCGCTAAAGACTGAACGGAAACATATTGTTTTGCTGCTTTGTATTACCTCATTGGATCTGAGGATGTGAATGAAACTCAAGTGAATAAAGCTTCCTCTTTTTTTCCCTCTGGGGACAAGAAGAGATGAAGAAAGAGAGGAAAGGAGAGGGAGAAAGAAACAGAAAAAGACAGAAGAGAAAGATACCTACACACAAACGCACACACAAACAGGATAAGAGGAAGAGGAAATAAGGCAGTGAGGCAGAGAGATAGAGAGAGAAAGAGAGATATTCCACAACGGCCAAGGCAGTGTAGATGGATACAATCTCACCGGCTCTGGTCTCCACACAGACCTGTCCATGTATATACAGACACGCATGTTCTTTTGCAGTGCAACACACAGCTCGCCTCAAACAGCAGGAAGCATTGCTGCTTTCATGTGGAGCACAGCCCAAAGTAGAGCAAGATCACAATGTGTATGTGTGTGTGTGCGTGTGTGTGTGTGAGAGAGAGAGAGAGAGAGGGAGAGAGAGAGAGAAACCCAGGCTTTTCCCCCCTTGGGACCCGCACAAACACGCTTCCCATCTTTCCTTTGAGTTTCACATTCAAAGGTTCCACTCGTTCAGCTGTCAGTCATTCTCTCAGCCAATCAAGGCCCTTCATTCTCAGTCTGTTTATAGATCAAGGGTAGTTTAAGCGTATGTATGTGATGTGACTGGAATTTTTACCATGACTAATACTAATACTGTAAATATTCATATTTTTTACACATCATCAGCAGTGTCAATCAAAAATCAACACTATTGTTGCCATACTCTGAGAGCACTGGAAGTCTACAACAGGGCCCGTGACTGCAGGTCCTCAAAACTCATTGTTGGTACTAGAAGGTTGTAGGAAATGCAGAATGAAATGTGGACAAAAGGAAAAAAAGGTCTCATATGTGAAATAAGTTCATGAATATCTGTTGAAAGACTTTTTTTCAAGGGATACAGATGGGGGATATAATAAAAAGGAGCTTCGCGTGTGGGTTGGCGCTTGTGTGTGTCTGCACGTGTGCATTTGTGCTGTCAAAAGCGATTCAGCGCCATATAGAAGCATTAACTACTGTGTGATAGGGCCATTGCAACCCAGATATGTCATGCTTAATTTAGTGGCTAAGAGTAAAAAAGAAAAGCACAAATTATGGGGAGAAGTACAATACATCTGTAAGTGCATCACGCCGGGACTGCACTGGTGCATTAACAAAAGAGAAACCGAGAATGAAAAAGAGATGAAGTGATAGAGAATGAGAGGGGTGAACAGACGGAGCATCAGGTGACAGCAGGCGTTATCAGACCTCACCTCTGATTGCCATCTATTATGATGGAACAATAGTTTCCTGTGGGCCATGCTAACGACCTGTGTGTGTGAGCAACAAGGGAAATTAACCCAAGCCATACTTTGTCTGCTTCATACCAGGAGGGGATTTGACAAAAGAAGAGGAACAGAGTGGGAGAGGCAAGAATCAAACGTGCACACCTGTTATTCACTGATAGACAGGTGCCATATGGCCATACCTGGGCAGTGTGGGAACGCTGGGTGAGATTCAGTCACCAACAGAGGGCAGCAGAGGGCTTCAGAGTTGACATGTCCCTCAGAGGCCGCTCATAAACGCTTGCAGAGAATTAATGCTGGCTCGACCCGCATGTCTCCCCACAAATGTCCACTCAACACCCATGTTGTGTACGATTTAAAATATCTGTGGGGATTTCTCGTGTTTTTGTTCAAACAAAGATGGCCTCAGCTCAAAGCCGCTGCCGTGAGATACTTGTTTGTTTTTGTTAACTTTACCTATTTTTCTCCTCTGAAATAAGGTGGGAGTGAGGTTTGAACTGCAGGGCGCTGGTAATGGCAGAGTAAGTGTTGTACAGCACGTCTCTGTGAGAAACTAGCTCGATCTATTCACACTACATGCAGAGCCGTGGCCCCCAGGCTTGAGTTCCTGCTTCAGTAATGACTCTGTTCCCCTGTGGAATGTAGAACATTGTCTTTCCTCAAATGAGGGAAGCACACAACCAGACACACACACATGCACACACACACACACACACATGCACATGTTTCAATATGCATGAAACACACAAAGGTTGTAAACATATACAGACAAAATAGTGCACACTTTCATGTAAGTACACATAAATGCACACACACACACACACACACACACACACACACTTAGAAGCATTGATTGGGCCTCCCCCTCTTGCTTGCCTCCACCATGATCAATCAGTAAGTTTATAGACCACAATGTGTGGCAGCTTGTATTGCTCTCTCTCCCCCTTCGTTACCGATCAGAGAAAATCCCACTCTAAGCAGGCGCAATGCACATTCATGCAATTTTAATGACTCTTAAATTAACCATCATATTTTTGCTCCACTCCTTCACTGACTAAATCGCTTAATATGCATCAACACTGGCCTCACTTGTGGGTTTGCCGTGACATTTTTATAATTCCTCAGCATGGGCATTGTGTTTATTTATGAGTGTGTAGGCTTTTTTGGCTGATAAATGGCACAATTAAACAGCGCTCAGACACTCGAGCAGGCGTTTCAGTCTGCTGACAGATTTTTAGTGTCCTCTTGCTTGGCTAACGATGAAAGTAAATAATGTCTTAACGAGGTTGCTGGAGCAGTTGTTTGAGGATTCATTTTTATCTTTTTTTACGTTTGCTTTGAGCAGCAGTTGTTGAAAACAACACAAAAGTGAGGTTCACAGCCTAGCTTTAATGCTTTGAACATAATTTAGTAGCTTGTTAACAAATACCTTTACAATTATTGCCAAGGTTACAAATGAAAATTGAAATAATAACTGGATTTTTGCAGGATGGTGTGAGCATTGAGCAGACTAATTACGCTATAAATGTCATGTCTCCTCACAGCACCTGCAAATCTAACTTCTCTGTTTGCAGTATTTTTAAGCGTAAGGCATCTGTTTCTGTCCATTGTATATTTGTACGACATAATGTGAAAGCAGGGTTAAATAAGCTGCAGTCTGAATCTTCTGACTTCCTGTATGCATTATTCAAACACCCCAATTGGCTGCTGTAGGTTTAGTGATGAAAGCAGCCTGACGCAATACTCAGCAACAGTGTTTTACAGTATTGTTTTACAAACTATTGTGTGGCAGTGTTAGAACAAGGCAGAGTATTAGCCAGGCCCTGGGAGCAGGGTAGCTTTATGAGCCCTCTGAGGCTGGCTGCGGAGCGCCTGGGCTCCTGTGCAGTTAAGCAGTGGGCTACGGCGCTACAAGCTGCCCCTACATTTACAGAATGCCCTTGGACGGAGGATGTGTGTGTGAGAGAGAAAGTGTTGGGCATGCATGCTCATGGGCTAATGAGTGCATGTGTTAATGCCCGTGTGTGTGTGTTTGTGTGCACATGTGAGTGTGCGTGGAAGAGATGTTGTTGGGTTGAGTCAGTCTCCAGAGGGAAGGAGAAGGACAAATGCTCCTTAAAAATAGCCCCTGGGCAGCTGGTGTACACAGTCTATCAGCAGTCCGTCCCTGGGGCCAAGGAGGGAGGGAGGGAGGATGGAGAGAAACTGAGAGAAAGCGAGAGAGAGAGAGAGAGAGAGAGAGAGAGAGGATAGATGTTAGAGAGTCAGAGAAATGTGTGAAAAATAGGGCTGAATATGGGTGGAATAAAATGGGAGAGGGAAAAAATACAATATATATACATATATTTATATATATATATGTATAAAAAGATAACCCTCTTCTTAGGGAAGTCTGAGGATAGTAAAAAAAAGAGAAAAGAAGAACAAACTGATATAGTCAGTGTGAGAGAGAGAGAGAGAGAGAGGGAGAGGGAGAGGGAGAGAGAGAGGAAGCAGGCAAAAGATGGAGAGCGCCTCCTGGATCCAGTTGTGAATGCTCCAGAGGTCAGTTGGAAGGGTAGGGTTCTGGAGAGAGCAGCTTCGTCCCCAGACGTCTTCAGTTACTAATATACCAGTGTGTGCGCGGCTAAATCGCTCCCAGTCGGCGAGAGTAGAGATCCTTGAGACCCGCTGAGACCCTTTATGGAAATAACTCTACCCCATTTGCTCTCAATAACTTGCTGTAACATTTTGTGCACATGTAAGTGTGTGTTCGTGGGGTTGTGTATGTTTGAATTGAAGGTGCTCATTGAGCATGTGCGTGCACAGTCTTAATGGACACGCACATAATGGATAGATGCTTTTTACAACTGTTCAATCTACTGGGAGCAACAAAGCCATCAAGCTATTAGATATTTATGGCACTGGAATGCTCTGATTTTTAAGACTGTGGTGTGTGATTTTTTTTTGTTTGAGATCGTGGAGTGATCTCAGGTATGCCGTATTACCATGTACCAGAAATAATTAGATTAAACCCAGACATCAGAATAGAAGCTAAAAAAGAATATCAGGCAGTATATAGTTTGCAATAGTGACTGAGAGGTTTTGTGGGCGTATTTCAACTTTAAATGAGAAATAAAGAGCTGGAAGACATTCTATGGTTGCCTGAAGGATCCAACACTCTCACAGTATCATCAACACACCAATTAGAGCCACAGACTGGGAGAGGATCAATGCGGTTCACAGTGTGTGTATGTGTGGGTGGTGTGTGTGTGTGCGCGCATGTGTGTATGTATAGATGTATTTTGTCAGTTCCTCTACCGGGCTAATTGAGCTGTTTTTCCTCAACAGTTGGGAGCTCTTAGGCTGAGGACAGATGCCCTTGGGCTCAAGGTATATGTGTGTGTGTGTGTGTGTATGTGTGTGTGTGTGTGTATTATTGTGTGTACTGGTGTGTGTTTGCCACTGCAAGCATGTGTTCCATCCTGCCACAATGATTGCTAGAGTTTGTTAGTGCATGCCAAAATGAAAACTTGTGTGTGATGTGTGTATGCATGGCATGCCGGCCATTGGTCTTTCAGTGGCGTATTTAGCGATCTCCAGGCGTCATTAGTACCCTGACTGTCACATCGGGCCGTCTTAGTTGAGCTCTTTATAAAGCTTTGTTTGGAATACTGCAGCCACATGTGCTCCACTGCGACTGATGAGCCCTGAGCGGGTGCTGATGGAGTAGGTGCGTGTGTGTTTGTGTGTGTGTGCATGGAAGCTGGGTGGTGATGGAGCAAAGCCGTCCTGACAAAGATGTTACCCAGAAGCAGGATCCCGTGCCCCAACCCCCTCGTCTAACACAATGCACACAGACACACAGACACACACACACACACACACACACACACATGCACCACCTACCCGACCAAGCTCTCAATGTCATCATCCGGGTCATGTTTAACTTAAGAGAAGAGGATATACTTTGTTTATTCCAAAGGAAAGGACAGTTGACCATTCCTCTCATACAGAAAATGCAGTATACGTGACACCAAAAGTCACACGACCATCAAGTACTGCACTAAAGTAAGACGTGAAACTTAACTCTTCACATTTCAGGCTACTATGTTTTTGAACAGCTCTTATACTTCAACCTGATATAGTTATACGTTTTTATTTAGCTACATTTCATTTGACAGCTACACCTACAGTTACTTTGCAGATCAAAATAAACACATCTATATATAAGCATATATAAATATGTATACACGTTTGTGTGCGTGTGTGTGTGTAAAACATATAATTAGCTGCTTACTGCTTAAGGGCCTCAGTATGCTTCAAAGGAAGTGCTAGTAGGATCATTGTGTATCACATGACGTACCCCTCCCACCACTTGTCTGGGGGGTGGGGGTGTTGTGTCTGTCTTTCCAACGCAGATAAATCAACAGTCACATGCTCATTACACAGCAGCATGGTCAGATATGTGGAGGTATGATAGCGAAGGCAAGGTCTGAAGCTCTGGAGATGTTACTTGTCATTTACAAATGGAAATAAAGATAACCAGCTCACCCCAGCACATTCATGCTTCCCTTCAGTGGAACTCATAAATACTTAGTGTTAACATATTTAGTTTTAACAACACAATAATAATAAAAAAAAAAACTATTGGTACTGGGCACTGTCGTTTTTAGTTGGCGTTACTTTAACAGCAGCAAACAGTGAATTTGTTAGGAATTGGCTTCAGGAGCGTGGTAATACACATTTAATGTTCCGGTGGTTATGAGAAGCAATAGGTCAGTGTGTGGTGGACTGACTCAAAATAATATACAGCGTTCATATTTAAAGTAATAAAGACCATGTCATCCAGTGCAACAATGTGGCTCACTGATTTGTTTTGTTGATTTGTTCTTTCATATGAGAGTGGCGCTCAGAGGAATAAGCGACAGTATCAGCCTGTGACTACAAAGGCAGGACTTGTTAGCAAGTTATATGCAGAAACGCCTTTGGTTGTTTCATGGGACTTGTTGACAAAATAGAAATATAAAATGTTGTCAGCCTCCATTAAACCTTAGCTTGAATACAGCACTAATAATCATCACTGACATTTCTATATTGTAGTAGCAATTTTGTAAATTCGTAGTAATTTTAAATTTTAATTTAAAATTTTTGCTATTTTCCATTTTGAATGTCTACATGAAATGTTGTTTGGAATTAAGGGCCCAACAAAATGTTTGATTCCTACATTAATATGTAATATATGTAAGCATCCACATATTCAACAAGTAGTCCACGTTGTTTTCATGACAACTTCTCTCCAGCATCTAGCTGGTGCTAGTTGTCTCTCTTCACCACGGCAGCTGTCTGTGATGGTTATCTCTCATCCGTTTCAAATAGACACACACACACACACACACACACACACACGCCCACGCACATTTGCCCGCCCACTTCCTCAACTCACGAACTTCCACATTTACACACTTGCACACGTTCCCACACTTGAACGCGCTTGTTTTTTTTTTTTTCGCCCTCTCTCTTTTTAACAACACTAAACTTCCAGCTCAACTTCCTGCAGGAGTGCGCCACTCACAGTCCTTAAGCAGGAGTCGTTACTTTGAGCTACTCGGGAATACAGTCGAACTTTCTAGTACAAGACTAGTCATAGAGTCTTTCCCCGGGGACCCCTGCTATATAACTTACACTCACTTTACAGGACTTCCATATCAGTGGAAGGCATCTCTCTGTGAAGGCACTGAGATAGCAGTTGGGATAAAGTTATTTGATGTTTTGTAGCAAATGTATCCGAGGTAATGGATATTGTGTGAAAGGCTACGGCTGTGTGAGTGAAGTGACAAAGTTAGTTTGGGCGTGACAGATCTTTAAATCCCCCCGGATCGCTCCAAATGCCCTCTTCCACACTCGCCACTCCACTGATTGTGTGTGTTTGTGTGTGTGTGTCAGATGATTGGTACCGGGGCTAACAGAGAGGAGTCCCTCAGGTCCTTCTGTGGAGGTTCTCAGGTCTGGTCAGTTAACCTCCATCTCTTTCTTTGATCGCTGCGGCTCAGACGACCCTCTGGGAAAACACAGCACAGTCAAACCTCAGTCAGACCTCTTTTAGCACACAGACACACATGCCTGCAAACATGTGCACGCACACACATAGCAGAAAAACATAATAACACAAAAAAGTAGCACGTTATGCCAATGCATCCAACTCCTTATGCACAAATCTTTGCACACAAAGATTCAGACCATGGGGTAATGCTATACAGCCAGTGTCAGTGAGAGCAGGGTACTTAAGGTACTATTACACTCCCATTACCTCTACTCTCATGTGCAATCAGGGAGAGGTGATGGCCTGCGCTCTGGTAACACACACCCTGTTTCCCCCTCTGACAGCAGCGTGGACAGAAGCCCAGAGCAGCAAGCTACAGAATCCTGAGGAAGGTGAGGGGAGAAGATTTAATCTGAAGGGTGTGTGTTGTGTCTGCAAAGCAGAAGAGAAGTAAAGCATTGTATAGAAGCAGAGGAATCGCACCACATTCCATTTGCAGATGATGATGATGATCTACATGCGGTGTTTTGTGTGTTTGTGAATCTTTTTCAAATGAAATATATGAAAAGATAACATCTTTCCCCCACCCCCATTTTCTACCTCTATTTTCTGTGCCCCCTCTCTCTTACTCTCTCTCACACACACATACACACACCAACACTCTCTCTCTCTCTCTCGCTCTCTCTCTCCCTCTCAGCTGGCCCTAGATAGTTTTGCTCTTCCCCCAGCTCCTCTGGGACCCCTTCTCTGTGTCGTTAATCAGAGCTCCTCAGCTTCTCTCTCTCCCTCTCTCCCCCTTTTTCTTTTCTTTCCAACTGGCGCACACACACACACGCACGCATGCACACACACACACACACACACACACACAGTCATATAGTCTCTCCCCCCTCCTCCCGCACGCATTCTCGGCCCCATCCATCATAAAATGGCAGTGGGAAGGTGGGGTTGTGTGCAAGTGTAAGTGCAAGTGTGCGAAAGTGTGCGTGTCAGGCTCGGTGTGCGCGTCAGTGTGTGTCGTCCCATGTATGTGCACGCCATTGGCGCACATCTCCGTGTCTTCTCAGCAAAAACGAATTGAGACTTTACAAGAAGAAAGCAATTAGGCCAGGGCTTTGCCCTATCATTCACTGGCTAATGTATCAGAGGCAGAGTGAATATTATTAACGGACAGGGAGGGGACGGCTCTGTGGGTTTTACAGCCAGGAGGTAGGACAAGAAAAAGACTAATGATTGTGATGAAGTAACCCTGAGTTGAAGGGTCTTAATCACTTGTGTGCTCTGCGGCTTCACAGTTGACACGCTCTTTATGATAACTGCATGGCTTCCAGCTCTCAATCTCCGCCATCCAACGCAACACTGATAGGAAAGAATCAATTGAGCCATTATTGAACATGGACATGGATGACTGGGTACAAAGCAACGAGATGACTCATTCATCTGGATGTGCGAGTGAAGGCCGCAGAGCTGAGGGAACAGAGCGCAAACAAATCATGAGCCAGGAAGAAAAAAAAGGCGGAAACAATGATGAACAGGGGACAAAGAGAGAAATTATAGGGAGAGAGGAAGGAGAGGGCACGGACACAAACGTGCCAAGGAGAGAGGGATGACCGGGGTGGAGCGCTGATGGACAGAGTCAAGAGGGAGCAGACGGAGGAGAGAGGAGGTGAAGGTGCAGCGTTGGGTCACTGATGCGTAGTGGCAAACCATTTGCACCTCACAAGCAACCGAGCAGAGTGCTCCTGACTTCTGTGTGCCAGACAGCGAGTGTGACATGTGACACAGGTTTTTATTTTTTGTTTCACATCTCTGCAGCGCTTTTAAATGTCATGCATTTTCAAAAGTCCAGTCTCTGCGGGTCGAGCTGACACAGATGTGTGCGCTTTCTGCAAACAGGACCCTTCCACTTTCTGCTTTAAAGCAACACTTCATGCTCTCTGGTTACATTTGTTGACATCACTCAGCCCTTAACAGCAAATGTGATATGATAACTCAATCAGGCAAGACGCTAAATATTGAGATAAGCGCGTGGTGACCCTGAAGAAAAATATGAGGCCAATCTGTTCCAGCCCGTTTCTGTGTTACAGTCACAATTACTGGAGATTACAGCCAAATCACTTCCACATGGACTCAATGAAAACTTTACAATCTCTCCCACAATACACGATGAGGTGACTTTGTTTGGACTCAAACCAGCAGAGGAAAGAGGAGACGAGGTGAAGGAAGCGAAGGAGGGAGAGAATTGAGGGCTAGGTGGAGGATTTTTGTAAGCAGCTTATTTTCGAACCGTCATGCAACCATCATTTTCTCTCCCAAGAATTTCTGTTCTGAAATCTGTCAAATTGGAAACAAATGTTGCGGGCGAGACCGCACGAGAATAAGAAACATTCTTGTTGTTTCACAATCCGCCACCAGAAAAGAGCTGGCTCAGAGGAGGAATAAAAGAATGAGCAAGCAAAGACAAAAATCAAAATCAGCTCCGACATCACAGAAAGCAGAGGAATGCTCCGAGGCAGCGCCTTCAAAATGTTTTTGTATTTTATAAAATAAGACAAATATAATGTGGAACTGTAGAAAAATTACTAGATGGTCAAAAAGTGTAGAATTATGTGGGGTTTTTTTTTGCTGAAAGGTAGTTAATAAATTTCTTGTAGCATGTAATGGGACATTTTTTTAATTATTTTTAATTTATATTTTCATTCATATTACTCTTGAGAATACAATTTTTTTCATATATTTTAGGGTACATCATATAGATTTTGCATTTGCCACAAGTTCTAAATATATGTTTTATATCAGAATTTTTCTATTTAGTGGCTTGGTGAAATAACCACTTGATAATTAGATTTTTTGGACACACCTCAGGATTATACATGCTCGTAAATAAATGAATAGAGAAAGAATTTCTCTAAGTCATTTCAGTGATCGCCAGAAACTAATAAAACAGCATCATTTTACAATCAGCAGTCAAATCTCGATATAAACAGTCATGTCTCTGGAGGCGAGAGGGAGGAGGGGCTGTATATGTGTCAAACATCTGCACTCTTTAGCTTTACAGACTTTTTCATCCTGGATTATTTTAGAGGTTTGTCCCATTTCCAGCTGGACTCAGTGGGGTAAAGATGATCAAAATTGATGTTGTTGAACCAGCAGTAGCATCTGGTTTCATTCCACACATTCTTCTTTCTTGTCAAAATATGGCACTTTTATTACCCACAATGCAAAGTGTTCAGAGGGAGTTTCAGGTGTGTGTTAGTAGTGGCATTGGTCTGTCTTGCTCATTTTCTTCAAGCTTACAGTCTTTAGGCTGACAGTGACGCAGGTGACATCGCCTGAGGCTGTTTCCTGTCAGGCAGTTTCGCTTTAATGTGATTTTAGTGAATCATTCGTACTGTAATTTAATTTGAGACACATTTTTCCTTTCACTCAAGGAGCAAGTTTTATATATATATATATATATATATATATATATTTTTTTTTTTCTACAGTCCAGTCAGTGGCAGTAAGGTGGTGATTGTTGCACTAAGTAAAGTAATTTCTAGTTTTCGCCGCAGTTCCTCCATAAAGTAAACTTGTTGAAATGTCCTCTTTGTCCACAGCAGCTCCTTGGTAAAACAATCCAGGGTAAAGTCAGAGCATGTGGTCGTTAACTCAGGCTGGCATAGCCATCTTGCTTTTATAGGTGGCAAAGCTACTAATCCTTCAGTCCAATATTTACTTAGTCCAAGTTATGCTTTCCTGGACCATAGCTATGCATCGCTCCTGCTCCCTGCTTATATATTCTTGGCCCTTGATGTATTCCTGGCTCAGGAAACAACTTTTAGTGCCCCGCAAGGGCTGAGTGAGAATTGACAGTGTGTGCCAGAGTGAGAGCGAGAGGTAGGGGCCCTGTTTTAGTTCCACTGTGTTTGTAAGGTCACTCAGAGTACATCTGTATGGAGTGGGAACTCACTCGCTTTCACTGTCACAACCACTCACAACAGCCATCTGTAATGCTGTTATGTGGAGCACTGTGTCCCTTTGTCCCTTACAAACACACAGACACACTGAGGCGACCGCACAGTCACCCACACACACACACAAAAGCACATACGTGTGCGCGCGGACACGCATGCACCCGGAGCCCCTCACACTCTCACCGCGTCACTGTTCGCGAGACAACAAATGAACCAGCGCAAACACACATTAACATAATGCCGGGCTCTAATTGCGGAAGCATGTGTTTTTAATGAAAGAGTTGTTTTAGGGTTTCATTCCGCTCGGCTGTCAAACAATTCGCTCATGTTTTGAAATATAATTGTGGGGACTGTAAGAGTTTCGAAACCAAACCAAAACATTGCCGCGATCCTGGTTTCTAATGTTTCTAATTTGTTGAAATATGCTGAGTGAATGACAAAAGTAGAAGTCCGACCTGCCAAGAAAAACATATCAGAGGCAGGGCCATGTGGAAATACAAGAGTCTCTTTTAGAAACATGATCAATGTAACCTTTGTTACAGGAAGGAGAGGGGGTGAGAGGGTGAGAGGGAGGGGAGGGGGCAGGGATAAGGAGACAGTAGGTTCATGTCTGTGCGTGTGTTTATTTATCACTATATCCACCATGCACACAGCAAAAACAGGCGAGGAATCCGAGCGGACAGATTCGCCCTGCTGATGTATGCGCCGCACATCAGCATGCATTGTTGTGGTGGAGCTGGAGCCCCTCTGTGTGAAGTCAGTGTGTTTTGGGTCATTTTCACAAACTGCCAGATACCGAGAAGAAGACGAGAGGGATTTAATCAGTAACAGATGGAAAATATATGTTTTACTTACTCATTTATGCTCTTTCTCTCTCAGGACTGAGGAGGACGTGCCCCCCCCATCCCCTCCATCCCACTCGCCTCTAACCCAAAACTAACATACAGCCTGGAAGTGGGCTGAAGTGTGTGTGTGTGTGTGTGTGTGCGTGTGTGTGTGTGTGTGTGTGTGTGTGAGTGAGGGAATAGGAAATTCATATGGCTGCAGAGCATCTGCCCCCCCCCCTCCCCGCTCTCTGCCTCTCTTTCTGTCTGTCTCCCCTTCGCTCCCCACATATCTGTTTCTCCGAAGAATAACATACAAACCCTCTGTGAAAGGATTCAAGGTTTATTAAACCAGAGGTCCCTTTCCTGTTTCAACACTGAGCAGAAAAAAATAAATACCACAGTTTGTTTTCTCTCCCTCTGGCTTAGTCCTCTATCTATCTCTCTATCTACTTTCGGACCGTTTTTTCCCCCCCTCCGTTTTTCTCCCATCATCCTGGCTGTGTCGCTCAATCTTTCAACCCCCCCCCACCCCCAACTTTCCATACTCTAACACGGTGTCTACACTTTGTTTCAAGTGTGCCTATCATTTTGTTGACACCAATCAGGCACACAGCCCGTTAAAGCAGAGTGTGAGACCAGTGAATGGCTGCTCGGTCAGTGTGTGTCAGTGTGTGTGTGTGTGTGTGTGTTGGAGGAAGGCAGACTTGGATAACTCAGGGTAATGTATTGTCCTGGGCGTGCACCCTGACAGTTCCCCCTGCCGCTGCCTGGTCATTCATTAATGCTAATTTGACATGTTTACGGACCCCCCTCCTAACATTACATACTTAAGGCAATCGACTGACCTTAAATGGAAACACCTACAGCCGCGCGGCATGTCAATACCAGATGAGGATGTTTGTGTCTCTGTGCGTGTGTGTATGTGCCCTCGTGTGCGTACCTGCGAAGCAGTGCATCAATACTGAGTTAGTGGTTAATCTGGAGGAGCAGGTGAGTTATGTCTGCACAGACGGCTTCCTGCATTATCTGTGTAAGTGTGTGTAATGCAGCTAAGAGGTGAACAATTCAGAATAATGCAGGGTGTGTGTGTGTGTCTGTGTGTGTGTGTGTGTGTATGTGTCTACGGGGGGAAAGAGGGGAGTGAGGCAGAGAGACGGGTTAGAGATTAGACCTTTAAGAGCCAATATGTGTTTTGCTTTCAATTGAGGCTTCTCTAATCCCCCCCTCGCTCTGTTTGTGTTTTTACATATTCAGCACTTAAATACAGTGTTGTGCCATTAAACGGCCAATCTTGCGTTGTCTCCCACTGATACACAACATTAATCACCAATTAGCTTGTCCTGCGACTGGCCACCTCTCTCATTAGAATATGATAGAATATAATGGTACTTAATGATGCTTGGGAAACATAATTAAATGACTGAGCTGTAGAACATGTGGAGGAACCACGGTGCATCAATCAAAGACGACCCTGTCAATCCAGCGCTCACCAGGACTGCGCAGAGAGGTTGCTTCTGTGTGTATGTGTGTGTATGTATACAAACACAGGGTACGTGCGTGCGTGCGCGCGTGTGTGTGTATGTGTGTGTGTGTGCCGAAACCACTGGCCTTTATCATGACCTCATTAGGGAGAAATGAAGGGTGGACGTGTCCCCATCACAAGATACCAGTGGTGCTTCAAAGTGTGAATGACATTAATATGTGTCTGTCTAAGTGGCAGTCGGTCTGTCTGCAAGAGAGGAGGATGAAAAAAAGACGCCATCTCTCTGAGGCATCTGCTTCTAGCTCTAATTAGCATGTGAATAAATGGAATAAATAATCTATATTATTTATGGATTTGCTTTTATCATTTATCAACATAACAAAAAGGTTGTCTGCAGTCGCCACTGTAACATCAGCTGAAGGGAGGGGGGGCGGGGGGAGGGGGCAAATAGCTTATCTTTTGTTTTTTTTCCTTTTTTTCATTTTAGTAGAACAATAAAGATAAGTGTTCTACATGCTTGCTTAACACACACAGTTCACCGGCCTCCTCCCCTTCTCCCTACTGTAACATCAGCTGAAGGGAGGGGGGGCGGGGAGAGGGGGCAAATAGCTTATCTTTTGTTTTTTTTCCTTTTTTTCATTTTAGTAGAACAATAAAGATAAGTGTTCTACATGCTTGCTTAACACACACAGTTCACCGGCCTCCTCCCCTTCTCCCTCTCTCTCTCTCTCTCTGCCCGCAGTGGTGAAATCCATCTCTCTATCTCTATCTCTCTAACATCCATTACATACCCCAGCCCTTCACCTCCCTACTCATTAGGCCAACGCACAGTAAATTAGCGGCAGCAATTACAGGGAATATAAAGCACGGGCTCTGGCGGGCTCCCTTTGACAGGTACCACACAGATCATAGACAGACACCCACAGTCACCGGGATAATTACTGTGGGAAACGACCACACACCATCCTAGAAGCGAGCGCGCAAACCCGAATGTGAGTGCACACTCATCCGAGGTATGCCTACTCAAATATGCTCTGTCTTACTGGCAGGCGTGTTCATGCATACGCTGATGTAGAAAGGAAGCTCCTGTGCATCTGCAAACACACATGCATTAAGCAGGACCAGGATCCTGCTTCCCATCGCCTCTCTGCGTCTCTTTATGATGTCCATTGTGACTATTTTCCTGCACGGAACATTATTAATATTCAGTCCTCTTCTCCTTGTCTTTTGCTCACTGTCTGGGTCTGCCTCCTTTCTGAAACTACACCCCCCACCCTCCACCACCTCCCCACTCCACTCCCATTCCTCTCTCCTCTAGATTTCTTCCCTTTCCTTGCTTTCTGCGGGATCCCCATGGGGACTCCTGTTTTTCTTTCAAATACGCCTCTCCGCTCTTCCTCTCATCATGTGTCCGTGCAGGGAGGAAGCAGGATGAGGAAGAGGAACGGGAGAGCAAGGAATACAGGGTGTGCATTAATATATTTAATTAGGGTCCTAGTAGCACAGAAGCTCCTGAACAGCACCTCTCTTGATATGTGAAGGCTCCGCCGTCTCTATCTGGAGGAGGCGTTCTCCAGGAATAGCGTCTTTAATGTTATGTCTCCAGAGGCCTGAGGTCTGCTGGCTCTGCGCTGCCCTCGGCCTTCCACTCCTATTGTCCTCCTCCCACACTGACCAGTCTGTCTAGGCCTGAAAAGCTGCTGGAAATAAAGAGCAAAATGGGTTCACCTTTTGTCTGTGTATTTATGATTTATGAGTGTGTGTGTTGGATGTGTGTGTTTTGTACTGCGAGCCGCGTCCCTGCAGCTGTGCAGTGCAACACAGCAGCGGTGCTTGGCTCACTAATCAAAAACATTAGGCTCCAGGACTCGTTTTCCTCTGCACTGAGTGCGTAACCTCCATAATTCAATATCCCACCTCTTACTGCTAAATCGTGTGCACCACAGCCCATTTTACTGTTTGTCAGCAAACTATCAACTCAGTTATTAGATATATGGGGGAAAAATTGCCCTGTGCAGTTATGAACCTTTGGGCAATTAAGGTGGCAAACACACACAAGTGTGCACGATGTTTCACGATGAGTCCTTAATACGTCAGTACTTCCAGGTTGTCTCACTCTCCCCATTGGCATTAGGAAAGCCTCATGTTACCGTGGAGACCCTGGAACACTTTGAGGTCAGCAGAATCCCAGGATCCGCTGTTTTCTCCAGCTAATCCAATCGCGGCCACCTAAATTAGATATGCAGAAAATAAAAAAGAAATTAATTTTCTGCTGATGACCGGGTATGCAAATGATGACTCAATTATGGTGGGCTGGTGCTTTTGCAATTAATAACCTTGGAATCATCATTAACTAATATGTTTAGGAGGAAACTTGTCAGGCTAACCATGTTCACCATGCCATCAGTAATGTATTAATGAATTAGATTCATTAGAGGAAGGAGCCTATGGGGGAGGGGATGCAGGCCTGTTTCTGACCTGTGGAATTACTCAGCCAGTCGACTGCCTGTCATCTGTGTGCTGAGCGCATGATTCAAATGTGTCAAACTGGAATATAAACATCCACACAGCTGATTCAGAATATTATTAGCATATCTATGTTGAGCATATAACATAACAGTGTATATAATGCTTTTCCACATTTTGGATCTAATTGTTAGGCAGGGTTCAAAATCAAAAATGAGAGGTGAAGCGACTGGATCAAGACTCAACAGTCTCACAGTACACAAATGTTCACAGTTAGAGGAACCACTGCATGTGTTGCTGTGCGTGCGTGTGTGTGTGTGTGGAAACCCTACACTACCCTAATCTAGAAATTGGCAGGGCAGAAATTCATTTCAATCAAATTATGCACAAAAGCATTCATACCAATTGTTCAGTTACAGGCCCCATTAGTAGCAGCTGCAGCTTCAGGTCTTCCTGTATTGGTCTCTACAAGCTTATAACTTGCCGATTTGTGCAGTTTTTCTGGCAGATCCTATCAAGCTCTGTCAGATCAGATGGGACCTGTCTGTGAAATAGCATCTTTAGGCCTCCACACAGATGTTCTCTGCAGTTTCTGTTTGAGCTTTAGTTGGACGAATCAGTTAAACCCACTTCAGTGTTGTCTTGGTTATATACTTGTCATTCTGGCAGGTAAACTGTCTGGATCTGCCTGCATTCATCCTCATGTCAGACCAATCTACCTGTCCCCCCTGCTGAGAAGCCCCCGTGCAACAAACTGATGCTGCCATGCTTTACTGTGGGAATGGTGTTACCAAGGATAAGCAGTGCCTGATGTTTGCCAGATATACAGTAGCTTTTGTAAACGTTACAAACCCTAGCATAAACAGTCTCCTTCATCACTGGCGTAACATTATGTTGGAACTTAAAAGAAAAGAACACAAGCTGAGCATTTAATAAACGTACCAAGGAGGGTTGTTTAATTGTAAACAGCAACAAACAAAACCAACATCAGGGTCTCCTCAGGCCAAAGTAACAAACAACATGTCCCACCCTAACTGGAAAAAGTTTCCATCCTATAGATGAAACCCATTCAACCCATTATGTGTACAGCCCTAAACAAAACAACACAACACAACACAACACAACACAACACAACACAACACAACACAACACAACACAGTCAGCTCAGCAGTCAGGTGGAGAAGAGTTGGCATGGCAGTTCTGCCGGGCTGATATACTGGTCCACTGACGAGGAGACGAGGACCAGCTGGTACTTCAGGTGAGGTAATGGGGGGTGGAGCAAACCTGCAACAAATTGACAGACAGCTTTCAGCAACCAATCAGGATGCAACACCTGTCTGTTCTCGCCCTTGCTTAAAACACTTGAAATGTTTTTAGCCAAACTCTAAGTCATTTGACTCAAAATAGCCTTTTCTGTTTGATGCTACCAGAACAGTCTGACTGATGGAGTTCAGCTGGGGCGACTGTTCTTTTGGCAGCTTGTCCCGTCTTTAATATGACATCTGAAGCTTGGTTTACTGACTCTGAGCTTGACAGCCAGGGAAACTGCTGGAAACTCAAATCAAAGCTTAACAGCCGGTTCTTTACATTTGTTCTGATTGTTGTCTCGCCACAGTTTTATCACAGAGGTCTCCAGAGGGCTCACTGGACTTCACGGCTTAGTTTTGAACAAATTTCCAGCTTTTGCTACATTTGAAAATGTGATTTTGACATTGTAGATCATGAAGGACAAAACTTTTTCTGTTTAATGAGAAGTTGCTGAAACTCACTTAAAATTCATTGACTTCATGAAATCAGAGAGAAAACAACAAAAGGACAACATACATCACAGACAAGAGGTAACTTTAATTCAACATTGTGAGAATCCAAAAGTTATCTTACAGCTCATTTTTCATCAAAAACAATAACAATCTATACAGTAGATTTTTTTTCTTCCCTTATATCGTAGAGCCTATCAGTGTATTTGCAGTCAAAGACAAAACAGAGGAAAAAATAGACACCAGCTATTTGGTTTGCATCTTTTTTTTTTGTTTGTTACCTAAATACAAAACTTTGTCACCCATTACCAATATTCATAATCAGGATGGAACTTTGCTTACAAAGCCGCCATTGTATGACAACAGACCTCTGCAGTTCATTTGAAACAGATATGGTGCGGCCCCTCCTGCCCCAGCCCAGACCAGCGCAGGCACACAAGTGCCTGAAAACACACGTCTGTCAGCAGGCGCCTCTGTTAAAAGGGTCGTTTCTGCCCACTTAACAAAACCAGACTCTAGAAAAGAAAAGCAGAGAAAAGCCCTATTCTTTGTCCAGCAACAGCTTGAAGACACACAAAGAAAAGACTACAGAAATGGCCAAGGGGCCAAGGAGCTCCCTTTCATGCCTCTTCACATGTTCTTGCTCTGTTTGGCTTGTAATGAAGCTGTATTGTCCAAAGGCGAATATAAGGAGAGGACAGGGGATCGAGTGGAGTCGGACACTGGAGTCGGACCTACGACTCCACGCGTGAGATTTAACTTGTGCTGTGACAGTGCTCGTCTTCACCGTGCGCCCCTATGTACTACAATGAAAACAGCTCCGTGTTGTCACAGCTCTGTGTCGTGATCCTGTGGTTAACGAGAAAAAATTACCAACATGCTGTGTAAATTATTTCATTAATTGGGGGGAAAAAAATGATACACACAATCGCTACGAAAAAAGACAAAGTGTTTCTGTGAACACTAAAGTGCAATGAACACAGCTGAGACAGGCCTCTCAGCGTTGCCTCTCCTTCAAAGCATGCCATCGCTGTAGTATTATAGTACATCGGGGTGTGTGTGATTGTTGAATTATGGCTCTTTGTGTTCTAGTCTGGCTTCACCACCAAACAGAGTGGGTTTGTGCTTTGTCCCCAAGTTCCCATGAATTCCTCTGTGGCAATAGACAATTGTGGTGAGGGTAGAAAACTGTACACGTGATTGAATGAAGAATGGGTTTGCATTGTTAAGGCATCTAGACTGCTGGTAAAGATTACAGTGACAGAAAAAAGAAAGCGTATATAGATACAGTATGTAAGCAGGCATAAATAACATAGGAAAAGAAAGAACAGAGAGGGGGAAAACATAGGCAACGCAAAGAAAGAAAAACACAGAGCAATTTCTTACGTCTCTTGGTTTCCACGCACAAAAAAAGAAAGATGAACCCATGCATATTATCAGTTCAAGAACAGTATCAATCTGAAAGCCTCAAAGAGTTCAAACGAAAAAGATATAGATTTACAGTATATATTAATGTGTGTATATATTCTTAAAAAATCTACTTCAACCAAATACTCTGAATAAGATGCTACTTTTTTGCCATACAATAAACATTTTCGTAAGGAAAAAAAAAGATCTTTTTTTTATTAACTTACAAATGATACAAAAATAGACAACAGCATGTTTAAATCAAAAAAAAAAAAATGAAAGCATGGTATACCAATGCAAAACAATCAACATACAAAACATACAAAAACGGTTAAAAAAAGGTCACATTTAAATAGTGAGGGACAACAGTAAATAATGAAACAAAACACCGTGAAATATGTTCACTTACTGTATTAAACTTACACAACACAACTAAACGGGGGGTGAGAGGCAATGTACAAATACAAGGGATAAATACATTATTTATAGGATATTTTACAGGAATCCCCCTTCTGTATCCAAACCCATGTTTCTCATGTTTAGCAGATGAGATATTGACAACACACAGTAAATTTATCTTCTGTACTGAGAAGCTGCCTTAAGACATTTAATGTTTACATTTCAGTCTATACCTATTGCCAAAAGAAAAAGAAATGTCAAATGAAAAATTCAACATTATTTTATATACAAAAATATATCACATATATCACGCATTTATTCTAATTTGATATTTGCTAGACTCCTTCAGTACAGTGCTGGCTGGACGCACACATCCCCTGGCTTTTCAAGTCTTCACCTCAAATCACTGACGACGTGTCAAATTTTGGCTGAGTCATCAACTTTTCTTCACACGACAAGCAGAGAAGCATATTGCAAACAGCTCAATCCTCACAGTTTTATTCAAATTCAAACAAACAAACCAAATGAAAAATGAAAGAAAGAAAGAGAGAAAGAAAGAAAGGCATGGATTGTGGTGTTTAAAATAGCTTAGGGAGATTTCTGATCCACCATTTTTAGCTCTATGGGATAATTAGCAGCAAAATTGAGGGGTTGCTTTTGTTCTTGCCTGGCTTTCTTAGGCTTTTTGTGTTGTTGACCTTAGCTCCATTTGGCCAGTGTGTTGCTCTGTGGTTTCAGTGAGCCAGCTGAGCTAAGGAAAGCATCTTCTGTTGTGACATAGGTTAGGTAAACATCGTGGCCAAAACCAACGCTCCATTGTTGTTTGCGCGACCTACGGATTGCAAGACGGCGTGTGGGGCCTCCAGTAATCAAACCCAAACGTTACAGGCATAAACACAAAGATAAATAAATGCTCTTGTCATGAGGTCAGTGTCACACTGTGGGCAAACTATCAGTCTCTATACACGCCATCAAAGGTGGTGTCAGAGAAGCTACACTAATTCAACCAAGAGGGAAATAACATCACAAAGGTTCGTATTGTCCCTTTTTTTCTCCTCCCCTATCCCTTCAGATGAAATCCCAATGGAAAGGCCTGAGTTTAACAGAGTCCTGTGTCTTATCTTGACTTCCTTCAGTTCAGCTCCGGAGCATAACAGAGACTCGCCAGACTCTGCTACTGTGTCGTTTCCTCTCCAACGTCCCAAATCTCTAGCTATCCCAGATTCTCTACATGGGTGGAACGATCATCCCGGGAATCGCTGCTTTGTGGGAAAAGAGGGGGAGGAAGAGGAAAAGAAAATGGAAATTGGGGGGGGAACAGAAAGAGGGAGAGAGGTCAGTCATGTGATTGCTGGGTTTCATCTGTCATCACAACAGTCACAACATAGCACAGAAATGTGCGCCGACATCTGGAGAAGAAAGATGACTATCCCTCATTATCTCGTCATTCCGAGGCCCCAAAATCCAAACACAGCACGTCGACGTGCTGCTAGCTTGCGGCGTGCCGACAACTTCATTCAACTTTTTGCAGGCTTCCTGAATAGCTTCATGCAAGAGCTTCAACTGTTAATTGTTAACAGTTAGTGCGCCGGCATCTGGAGAAGAAAGATGACTATCCCTCATTATCTCGTCATTCCGAGGCCCCAAAATCCAAACACAGCACGTCGACGTGCTGCTAGCTTGCGGCGTGCCGACAACTTCATTCAACTTTTTGCAGGCTTCCTGAATAGCTTCATGCAAGAGCTTCAACTGTTAATTGTTAACAGTTACACTGTGCAAGCCCATCGTGTCTCCTCGAGCATAACTCCGACATGAGGGAGAGTGTGCAATGACATGGGATGACAGAGGTGATGGAATTATGCCCGACACTTGCGAGATGGAAATGGGATCCACTGGCAGCTTCGTTCACATTCTTGCCTTCTAATATCATGCTCTGCCTTGCCACGAGCTCCTATCCTCACCTACTCACTGCCACCTCCCCCTCACCCCTCTCCCTTCCCCCATTTTTACACAGAGGCCATCACAGGCAGGAATTTTTCATATAACATATTGACTGTCTATTGATTCCCCTCCCTCTTCAATCCACTAATTCCCTGGTTATTTCCGAAGTGTCTCCGGTTTGTTGGGATTAACAGAGGGGTGTGTGTGTGTGTGTGTGTGTGTGTGCGCGGGTGCAGGCACACATGTGTGTCAGTGTGATCAGCACACAGTGGCCACTAGCCCTTGGGTCACCGTGGTCAGCGCTCATCAACGCCGACAGAGGAAGTGAGGAAGTGCTTAGCTTGGGGCTCTGATAAAGATTCCCATCCATCATTTCTCTCTCTCAGGATCTCAACACCATCCAACATCCTGCCTAGCTGAACGGGCCCCGCACTGCATTCGATGGAAATTGGAGAACAGAATGACCCACGGTGGCATAACACCCCCAACCTCCCAACCGCCACCGCCACCTCCTCACAGAGACACCCACTGGAGTACAGGCAGGAAGCAGGAAGTGAAAAGAGGAAATGGAACACATATGGTGTGGCATGCTGTCTCCCTGACAAGTTAAGAGTGACAAATAAAAACAGAGAGGAGAAGCAGGGGCAGGGCAGGATAAGCCGCTGTTTGCAAATGAGCAGTGGGAGAGTGTGGAGAGAAAAACTCGGAGAGAGGGATAACATACTTCAGGAGAAGGCCAGGCCCTGCAGAGAGCTGGCTGATGAGTACTTGCTAGAGTCCACAAAAGACTGATCTAAAGTGAGGAGGGAAAATGGAGGGTCCGAGGAGGGTCAAGAAAGGAAGAAATAAGGAGTGAAGGGGAGGGAGAAAAAGAGGATTGGAAGAGAGGTGGGAGTAAAAGTGCAATATTATTATCATAAGGAGGTAAAGAGCAGGATTAAAGTTTAAAAATGGAAGTTTTTGAGTAAATGCACTTTAGGCTACAAAAGACAGCAGCTCCAAATTCATTAGAAATCACAAATAAGCGCTAAGGGGCTGCATGCTTAATGGCTCACCTTGCAGGCTGTTAGCGTTAGTGCTGGTGCACGTGGGTGGAGGGGAGTTCTGGGGTCGAACGACGGGGGCAAAGGCGCTCTTCTGTTTGACAGCTGCGGACACCATGTTGGCTGGAGAGAAGGAGAAGATGCCGGAGGAGCTGCTGCAGTTGGAGGGCAGGCTGGTCGATGAGGCCATGGTGGGGCTTGACGGGACGACTGAGAGGAGAGGAGGGTGGGTAGGAGGGGGGGGGTGGGGTGGGGGGGATTAAGGGGGTCACAGGGAGCACATCAGGGAAGGACAGGGAGGAAAGATGAAGACGGAAAAGGGAAAGATAGGGTTAGAGAGAAGAGCGTGGGCAGAGGACGGGCAGACGGGATGAACAGAAAGGGACTGGTCAATGGAAAATGGCAGGGGGGGATAATATTTTGGACTCAGATCATCAGGCTAATTTGTTTTCGAGTCATTAAGTCATCACCTTGCAATTAAATATGCCACAGCTAAGGCAAAAATGTGCAGAGCTGGCAATGAAAACATCTTAGAGTTATTTCCTGTGATCAGCCTGTTTTGATGATTCATCATGCGCTTAGGGGTTAATAAACATCTCCCCGCAAACTCAGGTGGCTTAACCCGCAATCTGTTGCCAGGGCAACTTACAAACCAACCCTCCCACATCAGCTTTATCACAGATAATCACACATGTTTATTGGAACCATGCCAGTGGATCCAATAAATACAGCAAATTGGGTCATAACATGTTCTTTGCCGCTTCTTTGTCTTTATTGCCAACAAACCTAAACATAAGAGCTCTACATTGTATGCTGTGAAGATTATTCAGCATTTTATTGTTTTGAAAAGCTCAACTTAAATTTTGCTAAGTATTTGGATTAATGGATCAACGTTAAGTCGCTGTAGCGTTCTGTCAGTAGTAAATATGACGCAGACAAAAATTACCAGAAGATCATCTTGAGAACCAAAAGCCGGTTTGACACAATCACATCCATCCACTTCTCCTGGGTTTGTCTTTTGTCTGCTAATACACTAAGAGCCTTTTCCCCCTCAGTGATTTTACAATCAGCCGAGTCGTATTTCACCTGCCCTCTGATATCTGCTTCTGCCTTTATTGTTGTTATTATCCAACACTTAGCTTTTATGGCTCTTCCTGACAAATCCTCGCAATAAAGTCATAATCCATTTATGAAGGGGCCTAACTAATCAATTAATGAAAATTGGACCTACAAAGGCAGACCGAGGGGCCATTGATTGAAAGTGTCTGTGTGGGGCCGATGAGCCTGTTAAAATACTTGTTAACACCCAGGAATCAAAGAGCTGAAATGGAATTGCTTCTCTTGCAATTAGTTTATTGATTTAATCAAGGGTCTTTAATGTAGAGGGTGAATGTGTGTGCGTGTGTGTGTGTGTGTGTGTGTGTGTCAGGGGGGTGCTAGGTGGTCTGCTCCCCAGGCCAATAAAGTGGGGATTTGCGTTTGACTCTGTTCTTAAAGAAACAGATGAGCCAGCTGAATTGAAAGACTCCATGTGCGTTGCATCTTGTCTCCACCTCCCTGTCTCAATACCTGTCAGAGTCTTTTATGTTCAAAAGGCTCTGACTCATTCTTCTCTGCCCTTTGTGCTTTGATTTGGTTATGTCCTCCTGGCTGTGGCTCTCGGATGTGGTGTGTTTACTCACTAGCATAGGGCGAGTTGCCTGCAGATCCATTGAGGAAGTTGGGCGAGGTGCCCAAGGTTGCCATGCCAGAGTTAGCGTAGCCATTCATGCTAGTGGAGACAGAGCTGTAGCTACTCTGCTGGGGGGTGGAGCTGGGGACATAACCATGAGGGGACACACTGCTTGTACTCCTACTGAAACCTATGGACAGGGAAAGAGAGGGAGAGATGGAGAGAGAACGGGTGTTAGGGGCATAGCAGATGGCGGACAAAACCAAACGAGAAAGCCTACATGCAGTGCTGCCAAATACGCTTTCCCTAACTCGACTAATGGACACGGCGATATAAGCCAACAACATCTACGACAGCATATGGCAGAGCCAGGAAGCAAGGAACAAAGCAAAGGGAGAATGATATGAAAGGGAACAAGTAAAAAAAAGACTTTAACCCTAATGGGCCATCTCCAAAATTAGATATATTGATAGGGCAATTAACAATAAAAAGCCTCTCTTGCTCTCTTGTAATTTATAAGAAATAAAGCCAGTACTGACAGAACCCTTCTCTCTTACTGCGTTACAGTGAACAGAAGGAGAGCACAATGGCTATAAATATACATCTCAGGTCAAACATGCTGACACTGGGGGAAAAAAAAAACAGCTGGATATTGAACATCGGGAATTTCTACTCTCTGGTGCATCGCGGGCTGCACATCACTACCGCTGTGGTCTCCACTTGTGCAATTAGCCACCACCAGCTCCCTGCTCTCATCCGCAGCGAGCTGAAGAGCAGCGGGCCAGAAGTCAAGCAGCTGATATCTGTTGTTTTCCTCATGTCTGCGGAGGTTTGCAGATGAAGATGACAGAGGAAGAGGAAGAGTTGAGGAGGCTCATTGCAAGTGTTGGGACACATCCAGAGGCTGGTCCGTCCACTCTCCTCTCCTTCCCCTGGTACATGTGATGAATCACCACTGACTGCACCCACATCTCTCTTTGTCAGACAGAGGCCGACCCCAGTCTAATATACACACCCCTAGGACCCACTCATATTTCTCCATCGTACTCCATCCATGACTCTCTTTTTCTCCATTCCTCACTCTCCCGTCTTCTTTCTTTGCTCCTCTCCAGTTTTCCCTCTTTCTTGCCGCCACCTCCACCCTCCTCCTCCTCCTCCTGTCCTCCTTTTTCAGTCTTCCTCATTTGCTCCACATTCCTAAATCACACCCTTTCTAAATCTCCCACACGAAAAATCTAATTGCACAATCGCATTACTCATCCTTTCAATCCATCAGGAAAAGAAAAAAAAAAATCACCACCTCATTTTTCCCGATAGCAGACATGAAATATTTCCTGTCGAGTTTGCTCACCCTGATTGGCTGTTTGTGCCACCTCCGACCCAGTGAAGGAGTTCACTGCCATCATGCCGGCATGGACGGAGCCACTGCCGAGACTGGCTAGCTGGTTGTGCCCTCGTGGCACAGTGGTGTACAGGGCCTCTGCGATGTCCGCTGCTCGTTTCAGAATCATCTCCTGACGATGAGGGGAAGAAAAAAAAGGATGTGGTCAGAGAAGAGAAGAGAAGATGCATGTGTCAGGAATGCTCCATCTTCACTCCTGATATCAGTCTGAGTGGTTTTTATCAGTGGTCACAGGAAGTGGTGGGATTGGTTTCAGTAAATGGGGGAAAGACTCATTAACAGACTCATCAAATCGTCAGCCTGCCTCTTCCTCTCTTCCCCCCTGATCTGTCTTTCCCTTCCTCCTCTCCCGCTCCTCCAGCGTTAATCCAACATCAACTGCCTCTTCCCGTTTCTCCTCCCTTCCTTCTCAGACTATCAGCTTATAAAAAGAACTAACATGCTCCCGTGTGTGTGTTTGTGGGTCCGGGGTCTTGTGCGAGCACGTTTTGTTTTCGTGTGTGTGGCTTCACCTGGTTATTGTGAGGCATCCCGTACAAGGCCTCTACCAGGTCTGCTGCTCTCTTTAAGATCACCTCCTGCAATCAAGCAAAGAAAGACAAAGGAGATTGATCAGGAGTGTGACAGCCCGACGAGTTCAGTCACTTTTATTACATTTCCCACCTTACATTATGCTGCGAATGCAGAACAGTGTGTGTGAGAGAGAGAGAGGAGAGAGGCAGCCGGAGGAAGGGAGAGGAAGAGAAATGGGCCTGTCCCGGCACTTTGTTACTCGCAGGGCAGTTTGGGAGAGCAGAGGGAAGCTACCGTTATCAGTGAATAAAACATGAGCCTATATCTCTCTATCAGTCAACCATCTTCTATGGCTTCTCCTCCCTCCTGTCACCGCCGGATCATGAATCTACAGCGCATGATCACGCATCAATCTCATTTAACACAACATATCACCGGGTTGACGGCTATACAACTCCCCGCGTCAGCTGGGACACACCCGTCTCCTGCCCTGCATTAACCCCGGTAATGATCCAAGTGAATAGTCCTGCATCCACTTTGTGTGATAAATGTAGAACATCATTGCTCAGATGAAAACCGCCAACCGGAATTTCCCACATCAAACATTTATCCTAACACAGTGTTGCCGCTCATTTTCGACCGCTTACCCTCCTTTCTCTCCGCTCTCTGTGTCTTCTGTTCTTTTCCCTCCCTGAGTGTATGAGTGTGTGACTCCAGGCAGCAGTTATATGTGCGTGTGTGATGTAGACACCTACAGCCCTACGAAACCCTTTTTAAAAGTTAATGTGCCGGGGCCAGGATATATGCTGGAGGCGCGACAACCAGAAAATTGCAGCCCCCTTCCCTTCAACCTTCCCCTCGTCTCTTTCTCTCCCTCCTTCTCTTCCAGTCGCGCACACACACGCTGTGCGCTATACCCTCCTGAGTGTATCCCTCGCTGTGAACAAGCCCTGGAGCATGTGTGCTCTCTGTTCCGTGACACACCGCCTTTCAATCAGACCTCATATCACACACACACTCACGCGCGCGCGCACACACACACACACACATACACACCATGTACATGTGGAGCCTGTCGAGCACGGCCAGGACATGACGAGAGGGTCAGCAAAGCAATAAAGATTGTAGAGCGCTGTCCGAGGTGCTAAATTCACTCAATAATGGGAGCGCTGCCTCTGTGTTAACCTCCCATTACTAGCACTATCTGGGGGAAGCAGAGAGGGAGGCAAGGGGGGGAGGAAGAGAAGAGGGGGGCAGAAAGAGGGGAGACCGGAGAGGAGGCCCGCTCGAGGTGATTGAGAGATGTGGAGGCCCTAGGTAGGTAAGTGGTTCTTTAGTATGTATGCTCTGCTCCTCGCTTGCTTCTCCCTGCTTTTCCTCGATGCCCCGCGCCTCCCAGGGATTGCGAGATAGATGGATGGATGAGCGGAGGGAGGGGAGGGAAGGAGGGAGTGGGAGGAGGAGTGGGAAATGAGGGAAGTGTGAGGCATTAGGACACAAACAGGTCCGCAGCTGGAGTTGTAGCAGTGTTCAGGGAGGACGTGTGGAACCTCAGTCGCTTCATCTAAATTTTCTTTTTTTTTTTTTTGCCTCCGTCTGCAAAACCAGGAGTCTCGTTGCTCTTCAGCTTCCTCTCCTCTGGGCCTGTGCTCCTTACACCTCCCTCAATCTCCACCCCCTCTTCACCTGCACCTCACCACCACTTTCTCTAGTCTCCCTTTTCTTCTCTGTCCTCTTTCTCTCTATTAATCAGCCTCTCGTGGTCCGGTGCCCTGTCTGTACCTATCAGTCTCTCGTTAGCAAAGGGATCTGTCCAGTGGCTAAACACGATTAGGCAGCGCTCCAGAGTCGTTCTGATAAACAGATAAATGTGGTTAGCGCCGTGCTGCCTCCCTAGCTCTGTTGCTGTAAGGGGAGACTATTTCCTGGGCGCAGGGTCTCTTCCCGTAAAGTCAGGCCAGCAGAGACGTCAACAGGAAGGGGAACCTGATCCAGAGCAGAGCCTGGCCTCGTCTGGTAGGATGGTCACTCATTAGCTGGCCCCAGACCCCCAGCTACAACACAGCCTCAGCTAAACGGCCTGCAGTCTGGCTGTGCCTGAGCTACCCAGCACTCCCTCCTCACTCTATCAGCCACAGCGCAGTATGAGGCCTGTTTGCAGCTGGACACTGGATCATTATCATAACACGCAGAGATAGAACAGGCACTTGGAGATATCCTGCTTGTTTCCTGCTGTGCGTTCATTAAGAACCCCATTGCAAGACGTGACTAGGGTTAACCCTAATCCTAACCATAACAGCAGCGACAAAGAGGCTTTGTCGAGTTTGCCACGCATGGACATTTGTTATTCAAGAAGTTGCCAGTGTGTACCCGTCTCCTGCCCCTCGCTGTAATGATTGAGGCCAACAGTTGAGAGAAGTGTGCTCAACAAACTGTTATTACCTCAATAAAGGCACAAATCAATAGAGCTGAAATGAACAACCGGGCCTGCCAGCTAGCACTGCTCATTTAGACAGAGACAGGGACACCACCGAGGAAGGGAGGAAGAGGGGAAGAGAGGAGACGGATGGATACAAAGATATTTAGAGAGATACAGGGGGTTGATAGGCTAAAGACCAGAACTCACCAGGACAAGGCTTGTATCCACCAGGCATGACACACAGAGAGGACAAGTGATTTCTCTATCTTCCTTCTGCATCTACCTGGGCTCTCCATCTCTGCCTCATGGTGACTTCCCTACACTGTGTGTGTGTGTGTGTGTGTGTGTGTGTGTGTGTGCGTGTGGATCCACACACAGGCACAGAGAAGTGTGTATGTCCATCTTTGTGTGTGTGTGTGTTTGTGTGTGCTGGAAGTAATAAAGTCCACCCGGGGTTGACTTCGATCCACTGACCCAGCAGGAGGTAAGACTGGACAGCTATGATGGATCACCTAACCTGCTTCTGCCTCTCTCTTCCTCTCTCCCCTCAACCTCCTTTCCCCCTCTCTCTCTCTCTCTCTCTCCTTTCCTCCCTCCATCTATCCCTTTCCTCTCTCCCACTTTGCCAGTCTAAATGACCTTACACTCGGTGGAAGGATGAATGGAGTTGTTTGTGTGTGCGCTGTGCAAATACCGCTTTTTTTATTTCAGCAGAAAATGACCATGAACATATGATAAAATGTTTATGCGCACAGTGCATAGCATCATGTATAGCCCACTGTCAGAGACACACAGTCATGCCTTTGTATGTGAGGTCACGCTGCCCTTGTGCCATGCATATCCATACATGCTATGAAACTCTAGAAGTTGTCAATATGGCTCTGTACCAGTGTTATCAAGACACGTTCCTTTAAAATAAATGCATGTGGCAACCAGCGTGAGTGCTGACACATGAGAGGAGTGGAGGCACTGTACCTTGGGTAATCTCTCTTGGTCTCCGGGGTGTCTGGGGATGACCTTCTGTAACCTCTGGAAGCCATAGTCTATAGTTGGCTCGTTCAGCGCTATGCAAGAAGAGAGAGAGAGAGAGAGAGAGAGAGAGAGAGAAAGAGAGAGAGAGATGTTTAATGGTTGATCCTTAATAATGAACAACACCTACTGTTCAAGAGCCACTGAGAGATAAAGCAGGAGAGTCGACATGCAGAAATGACTGAATTAAGCACGGTTTTCCACGCTGAAAATGTGGGTGTTCGCTATTAACTCTGCTGTGTGTCTTTGTTTGCCTGTGATGTAATGAATCTCTCTCTGTCGCCTGCTTTGGTGGTTAATAAAAAGACTGTCAGGATTCAGGCATGTGTATGTATTTGTGTGCGCGCGTGTGTGTGTGTATGTGTGTGTGTGTCCTGTAGTCTTGCGTTGATCAGCGACTAATATAAGCAATTACAGAGCCTGGTTCCAATATAACAAAGGCTTGATCGCTCCGGGGAACAAGCTAAGCACACACACACACACACACACACACACACATAGACACGCAGACACACACACACACACACAAAGAGAGAGACAGTTGCACGGACTCGCATCCACATACCAACACTCATACACAAACAGACATGCACGTGCATGTACACACACACACACACACATTCACACAGAGTCAGATCATGCAGGCAGCAGGGAGAAAGCACTCTCTCTGCATGCTGGTCGTGCTACAGTAATTGAATATGAGAAGATTTACCATGAATATTTAAACATTAGAATAAATACAATGAAGATCTGAGGCTTATAGTACAAACACTTCAGAGGAGGATTGTTGGATAAGTGCTCCCTCCACATAATTCATTTCTAATGTACTCCCTCTCTCTCTCCTCTCTCTTTTACCCTCCTCCCCCTCAGCCGCTCCTGTGGTTTGCCTGGGGAGTCATTGCGCGTATAGCGTATGATGGCAGCCTTGACTACTTTTCTGGGCCACAGCATATATGATCCTGCTTCTGTAAAGAGTCTGTGTCACTGTGTGTGGCTTTGACTCGTCTATATTTGTATGTGTCTGTGTGCAAAAAGTCAAAGAAAAGGAGTTGTGATGCATGAGGATTGCCCGTGTGTGTGTGTGTGTGTGTGTGCGTGCTCTCCGTCTGTTTCCCCTGTGGGTCGCAGCTTGGCCGTTTCCTGAGGGCTCATGCCCTGCTCGCCTCACATCTGAGCAGCCAGGCTGACTAGGCGGCCCTCAGAAAAAAGGCCCCTAGAGGCTATGAGTACAAGCTGTCCTGCTGGACCTCTAGTGACTTCACTGTGGCGCCTGCTGAGCCACTCGCTCAGACCCACAAACGACAAAGAGAGCAAAAGAGCAGGCATCAGTGGTGCTCTGTTTTGGCAACACAAAGGTATTTGGACAGCTCTCCCAGAGGGCCCGGCCAGTAATCCATAAGAGTGAAAGAAAGGGAAGGTGAAAAGCTGGAGGAAAGGATAGTGAGGGGGGGGGGGGGGGGGGGGTGGGGGGGGGGGGGGGGGGGGGTATCAGCGGAGGTGCCAGAGGCGGACTCAACTTCTAAAGAATGACACACATTAAAGGACAGCTGGTCCACTGATAAAATAAGCCAAAAACAATGAGACGATCACACGCAACAAATAACGCATGAATTATTTCTGAGGACAAATATTTGACATTACTTCCCGGTTCTCTGATCCCGCTGAGGCCTTAAGGAGGATTTGCCCCGGATTAGGCCTCAGTCTGAGGAGGGGATTGTTCTGACAACACCCTCTCGCTCGTCTCAGAGGCTTTTGTTTTTTTATGAGGATTTTTTTTTTTTATCAGTTCTCCACAGTGCACTAAATGAGCCCCGAGTGAACAATAGCATAAAAACCCTGAGACATACAGTGATACCCCCTATTACAAATAAAGAGACAATTTTGGTAATTGAGAGAGGAAGTGATATTGTCTCTGCTCGTTTTCAAGGACCATAAACCAGGGGAGGAGTATGTGTGTGTGTGTGGGGGTGGGGGGTGGCGGTTGGGGGGTACCGCTAACTACCTGGCTGTTTCTCTTTGGGGGTTATCTTGGCATTTTATGCTTTTATATCTATGCCCAATATCTCACATTTCACAACGGGAATTAGTGTTGGAAGAGGAAAATAAAGCACCCTCCTGCCTGGAAAGAGGGCTGACGTGCAGGTACACTCCAGGATTCAACGCACACTCTCCCATACAGGTATATTTATAATCCTTAGCTGTCGCTCTCCAGAAGAGCAAATCAAAGCCAGTAAAACATAACTGCCATAAATAAATGAATAGATGAGCAACAGCCCTGGACTGGAGGGATTCACCTAGCAATCACCCACATCAGATCAGATCAATGCTCATGGAAATTTCATGAAGCCTAGAATCCACATCGCTTCATATTTCACTATAATAACCCACAGAGCCGCAGGGGGAGTGTGTATGAAGGGGTGAGGGGGGGGCAGGGGAAGGGGGAGAGGAGGCTGGCGTGGAGGTGGTGGAGGGGTATTGGAGGTATGAGCATCAGGGGAGGGGTAAATGGGGTGGGGTGGGGGGGGGGGGTGGTGGGGGGGGGGGGGGGGGGGGGGGGGGGGGGGGGGGTGGTTGTGGGGAGTGATAATTGAGAGGTCAGAAGTGGAGTCGTTCTGGAAACACAAGAAAAGGAGGAGAAGGGAAAACTGCAGCAAACTGTCCAGTAACGCTGTTTCCTTCTCCTCCTGTGTGTGGGGTGGGGGGGGGTGGGGGGGGGGGGGCTGATGGTAGTGTATGGGTGTCTGTCACTCATTGCTCAGTAAAGCAGTGGGCAAAATTTTCCTTATTGAGAAGAGTTCAAAGCAAACATAGAACTTCGCTACATAGAATAAGTGTGCATTTGTATAGTTAAAGACTATTGGTTTAAAATCAAACAAGCAGGATAAAGGGGAAAAAATCTGGAAACACAAGAAAAGGAGGAGAAGGGAAAACTGCAGCAAACTGTCCAGTAACGCTGTTTCCTTCTCCTCCTGTGTGTGTGTGTGTGTGTGTGTGTGTTGGGGTGGGTTGGGGGGTGGGTTGGGTTGGGGGGGGCTGATGGTAGTGTACTTGCAGGGTTAGGTAATTGGCTCTGAGGCTTGATGTTAACACCTTAACAGGCCCTCAGACAGTGGGTAAGGAGCTGATCATATCACAACCTTCTGTTTCTCTCTCTTTTCCACTCTCTGCTCCTTCACCCCTCCCCTCCTCCCTCCCCTCCCCTCCATCCTCCCCTCCCCCCACCCCTCCCCTCTGCAGTCTCCAGTGCTCAGGTGTGATCTCATAAGCGCTGCCTGCCGATCGATGCCGCCAGTGGCAGGGGGTTCAATAGCCCTGAATTACGGCTTCACCCCCCCGCCCCCGCCCCCTTCACACAGATGAGAGCTGCCCCCCCCCACCCATAACCACTATTGCACACACACACACACACACACACACACCAACTACTCACAATCCAGATCAATACCTTACAATCTAATTTTTATCCATTTTTCCATAAACCCCGAGATTGCGTTTATTTGCAGAATCCGACAAGCTAAATAAAGCATCGCTTGAACATGTCAGGGAGACTAATGCACGGCTGGAAATTCATACACAGAAAACAGATGAGTAGAGCTTTTTGCTCCTAAAGGAGGGGAGAGGCTGGAGCTGAGGGAGGAGGAGGAGGAGGAGGAGGAGGAGGAGGAGAGGATGAAGAGGAGGAGGAGGGGGCTGCTAAGAGATTCTACAAATGAGTGGAGGTGTGGATGCTACTACAATCTAAGCTCTAATTATCTGTTGCAAAACGTGCGTGTTGACAGTTAACAATACCTGACAGCGCACGTGCTCACTGGGAAAATGCAAATTTCTAAAAGATCTGGATGTGGAGCGTTCGGTTGGATTAAGATTTGAGGAAACAAGAAATGATTCCCGCCGGTGATCGCTGCTCATTTCAGCAGGGTATAAAATAATCTACATTCCAAGTCCATTTGCATCATCATCATCATGGTGGAGCAGATGTTCCTACAATAAGAAGGGAACATGGTGAAGAGGGAAGACAAGCCACATGGTGCAGAAAATTAATCTCAATCTCTAATCGAGGTGTGGATTTCCTCACATTTAGGACTGCGTGTGCAGTAAATGTGAACGCGTGCAGCTATCTCAGTCTGGCCCTGTCTCCAGCTGGAGACCGGCCGTTTTAATCAACAGCAGGCCTCCACCCAAGCTCAATAAAAGACGGCGTTCACAAATAGAGGCAAGACAAGTAATTGACCAGCCCTCGGTTGCACCCCGGTTTTATTGCCAGGCGACGACACGCTGCATTTGTGCGTCTGTGGTATGTGAATGTGCTCCAGCACGAGAATATGTGTATGACACGTCTGTAAATCTGCGGCAACTTTGTGTCTGCAGCAAAACAGGCGACGGATTTTCTCACCGATCATCACACAAACTGCATCGGAGCTCAACGGCAGCGGCGTCGTCAGCGTTTGCATACATTTGAAAAGTGCTGCGGCGCCATCTGAGCAAAGCAATCTTTTTTGCTTTGCGGCGTGTGACGAGATGACTTCATCACGTTGAGCGGCAACTTAATTGGAGCTAAATCAAATAAACCCTAACTTTATGGAGAATCCTCGTGTTTGCAACAATCGCCGTGGCATTATCTGAGTTTCACTCCGCAGTCTGCAGCGTGCAGAATGACAGACAACTGCCAGGCCTTCCTCCAATCCCAAAACTAATTTGGTGCTCAGAGACAGACGGAGAGAGACGGAGGGAGACGGAGAGAGACGGAGAGAGAGACATCAGCAGCTCGCTGGCTGGTTTAAATTCTGTTCTTGACTTTTGTCTTTTTCCCTCACTGTTCCCGCTCCTCCTCGCCACAAATGAGTGATGTTTCCTACACACCTAATCTGCACTCAGTGCTGAAAAACTACCTCTAATGTTTGTGCGTGCGTGTGCGCGGACGCGCGTCGGCGCGCATGGCGGCGGCCTTAATGTGAGCCAGCAGAGCCTTTTAATATCAGCAGAGGCTGTAGTGGAAGCAGCGAGCAGACAAGGCTGCATACTGAGGAGGGAGGGATTGCCTTTCGAACGACAAGGGTGATTCATCAACTCCCCCAATCTATGGCCAGTATCCCCGTGTCACACGCAGACACACGCAGGCATGCGCACACATCCGGGTCGCAGTGACAGAGAGTATTATCACTCTATATTGCATGGAGAAAAGAAAAGGGAGAGCTCCTCTGATGAATGTTACAAAGACAGCAATCCAGTAGAAGGTAATACACAACCAAACACGCAGATGCATTTGTGTGTGTGTGTGTGTGCGTGCGTGTTAGAGAGAGATTAGGGAGAGTTGTCAGCCCCCAGAGGTGGATAAGGCAGAGGGCAGACAGGAGAACAGAAGGGGGATAAGGGGATAAAAAGATAGAGAAAGAGCAGAGAATGAAAAAAGAAACATTATTTTATTCTTATCAGTGGAGAGCTTAATTGCCTTTGATGAGTCTAATTGGAGCTTTCGGAAGTCTAATAGCAGTGGGGTCCTCAGAGACGACAGAGGACACATTACTGTAATAGCTCCTCTCCGAATCTCCTCTGTACCAAAAGTCCCCTGCTCGTCGCCTCCGTCCTGAACTCCAGCTGTTTTTGGCCCATTTAACAATGGCTGGTTGCGGAGTATGGATGCTCGCGCGGGGCCGTGCGTCTGTGGGGGTATGTTTGCAAAGTAGCAGGAGCAGCAGTATTGGGTATGTGTTGACTTAATTAGGTCTGTGAGCTGCTCGCTTTCCTCTCCTCAGCAGAAGTTGATTAGCAATGCCAGCTGTCCCCCGCGCAATTCACTGCGCACATTTGTGTGCAATCCGGCGCGCGCGTGTAATGTACGAGTGCATGCATGTGTGCGAGTGCGGGGCTGTGTCGGGCTGTGTGTGCTGGCTGCCAGCTGCCATGCAGTGCTGCCAATCCTCCATGATTAGTACCCACTGGCAACTGGGCTCAAACTGGTGCCAAACAGACCCAGGAGGGCAACATGGCCCATGGTAATCCTCCATCCCATCCTTCTCTCTGTCTCGCCACTCTCATCAATTGCTTTTTCCACCCAAACGCTCTGCTCATCCTCTCATTTCTTTCTGCCTTTCCATTCTACACAACACATGTGAGCCTTATCCCCATCGCCAGTATGAGGCAGGATGATAAAACGTGAGGTGCAGAGACCCAGTGAGGGTGCAGAGAAGTGCATGAGGAGTGAAACTGGGATCTATGCCTGGACACGGTTGACTGTGTCACTGTGAAGGTGCCAGCGCTTGGCAAGCAGCGTCACAGTGTATTCACAGCCCCCACTGGATGACCTCTTGCTGCCTCTCACCTGTTGAGATTCCTCTATGTGCCTCCGCGGCGGCCGAGAGGCGGCTGGAGAGATGCGAGCGGAGGGGATGAATTCACTCAAAGGACCAAGTTTTGAATAAGCGAATGCGACAAGGTGAAAGAGTGGAAGGGCTGGGAGGAGAGAGAGCGATTATGCATACGGTTCCCACATGTCTGGCACGTTTAAAGGCTGCACACACACACACACACACACATATAGACACACACACCTACACACACAGCTCTATGGGTTTGGCAGAGTGACGGCTGCCATGGCAAAGGCTGCCCACCCATCTGCCCTGTGTCTCAGTAATGCAGTTACGTGTCAATGTGCACGTGTGTGCCTGGAGTACATTTACACAAACAGTACGTAAAAGCAACCTATGGCAGCCTTTCCTGTAAGTACACAAACACAGAGTCATAACTGTGATGCGCGGACATGGATTCTGTCCACGCACAATAATTAGGACGCGGGAAAATGCACGCTGGCGATTCAACGCACACGCGCCCTCTCGCCTCGCTCTCAATTGTGATTTTGTCAAATGTTGGCAATTCCAGCCGGGGCTTATAGCCTAAATCTATCAGTGGTTGAGATTACAGACAGATTTATGTGATTCACAGTCTCCCCAGGGACCTGTGGCCTCGCATTGGTTAATCACCGCTTCACATTCACTCTCTCTGCCGCTCTTTCCATCGCGCGGCCATAACTCTGCACCGGTGCGGTCTGATGTAACACTCGAGCTATTCATGCCGCTGCACTCGAAAATCACACTCGGCACGCGCGTGGACCTCGCTCTTCCTTTCCGAATCGCATCTTTGACAGGGTTAAATCTCAATAATCCCACTAATCAAAAGGTTAAACCCCCCCCTGACCTTCACCTGCTTCATAAAAGAGAGCAAACACGTTTCCTCCTCTGATCAGTGGGCTTGTTTCAACTGAGTTATCGAGTCAGGTTATTGTTTAGCAGCTCCATGTTTCTCTCATGTGATTACAGCTTTTCTTCAAATGACTCAAAACATATATTTCGTTACTTGTTGTTCAGTGGGTAAAGATGAGTTACTGTCTGCAGGCAGGCTGGTAGATCCTGGCTCCACATTAGGCTCCAAATTAGTGTCAACAGGAGCAAACAGCATGTCGTACCTGTGTAGATGAAGCGTCCAGGTGTGCCTTTGCAGAACTGTTTGGATTTGTAGGACAGCGTAACCTCCACCACGCCGGGGATGTGTCTGGGTGGAGTCTGCACACGAATGGCGTGGGGGGTGATCAGCTGCAGAGAGGGGGGGGGGCACAGAAGGCAGAGAGATGAATGCAATGAAACTTTACAGCTAAACACATGCTCCTGCAAGGGGGGGGGGGCTATTACCCGCTCGCCTCAGACCTCTCCCATGCAGCTTTTGGCTTCTCCTTCTTTGTATAATCACCCTGAAAAGGCTACGTTAGAGCTGCAGACCTCAGGTGGCTGCATAGCCCAAGGCAATGTCACTGTGAGGCTTATGATGGTTATCAGTGCTGACATGGAGTCTGTAAGCGGGGTTCAAAAGCAGTTATCTGTTTATGAATAAAACACACACATCCTCTGCATACGTCTGTTACACACTATAAGTAAATGTGTATTTGCCGTACCTGCTGCCCCTGTCTCTGTGTCTGTCAGCTGAGGCTGTCTCGCTGCCGTTAGTCACATTAAAGCACCAGTGCGTCTGTAACCGGCTCACTAAGTGTGGTTGATGAGCCCGCTCGATGTGTGCGTATGTGTGTGTGTGTATGTGTGTGTGTGTGTGTGTGTGCATGCTGAAGGGTCTTTGAAGGAAAACGGTAACAAGACAAAATACAGATGAGACCACAACGTGTGCCCGTTTCCTGCACGCTATAGAGAACGACCACTCAAAGCAAGCAGCGCTCAGAAGCTATCAATGCCAGTGGCGTGTATAAGTGTGTGTGTGTGTGTGTGTGTGTGTGTGGCTCTAACTGTCCCTTTCATTGCTCACTTAGCCAGGCTTTCATTCTCCTGTTGTCTGGCCCCACTCACCTCTCAGCGAGATAATATCGCAGCTTTTTATAGAATTATTTCTTTACTAAAGAGAAAGCTGTTTAGCTGCGTCGCTCACTGACCTTCACACATACACTGCATTTACATTTGAGTCATGTGGCAGATGCTGCTCACAGAGAGACGCACACTGTAGGTTGTGCGGATACGAACACAATGGGAGACAGGGAGAGAGCTGAGCAGCGGCGTGACAGCAGAGGGATGAGAAAGCAGGCTGCTGCTCTTATTACTCATGTAAGCTTATAGGACTGCAATTAATTATTGACCCCATTATTTATACATCTACTGATATTCTTTTTAAATACCTCATTACAATGTTAGTTTTTTTTTCTTAGTGTTTTTTCTGTTAAAAACAAAGATTATTTTTGAGGCTGTGCAGCTGGTGTTTAGCATTTTAATGAATTCGTTTGAAATGATACACTTAAATAAACAAAAAATGTCAGTGCTAAATGATCTATTGGACTAAGTTCTTGCTGACAGCAGTTGTTAAAAAACCTGACGAGTATCTCCAGGTTCTATTTATTTCCCCTTTTTAAGGTGGTCTGGACACACATGTACGCACATGGTCTTTCTGGGGACCAGATGGTGACTTACCTCACTCCAGACCAGCATGGTCCCGAAGATGACCTGCAGGCCATCAAAGAAGTTGTCCCCGATGATGATGACTGTAGCGCCCCCTGTGGTCCAGCCTTCACTGGGGCTGATGGCTTTGATGCTGGGGGTTGCTGAAAGAGCGACAGACAGAATAGATCAGATGTTAACTAACCTAATGACAGCCCATAAAGGTCTTCGCTACGTACATGGCACCATGCACAGTCCCCTCTTCTTCTTTCCATTTCCATCTCTCTCTCTTTCATGTGCACACAGACACACACTCATCACCTCTCTCCTCTCTCCCTGGGGTCGGGGGGCGGGCAAGGAATACTAATCAGAGTCATTATACGCGCCCCGTTATTAAACATCACCCCTGCCCTGTGTGTGAGGGCAGCGGCGGTGCGCTTGTTTTATGACACGTGGTAAAGCGTGCGGGCGTGTAAATGTCAGGTGTGCTGAGTGTCTGATCAAAGGCCACGCGACCGGGGAGCGGAGCAGAGCCAACAGTAGCTCTGCCCTCTGAATACGCCACCTTCATTAGCCAAACACTTAGCTCTGCTCAGCTCAGCTGTATGTTATATATATATATATATATGTATACGTGTGTGTGTGTGTGTGTGTCAGCGCCTGGTCAGTGAGGACAGGATGGTCACACAGGCTTGATTCAGTGTCCTTGGTGTATTGGTGATGTGTTTTGTAAGCTCTAAGTGTTTTCTCCGAAACCATATTCTTTAAATTTGATCGTACAAAGTACATGGAATAACAGCAATAAACCACATTTTCAATAACGAGTATTCCGTCTGCTTCCTGGCCTTATCTGCTGGCATTACCCACTTGAAGATTACCGGATGTGATTGGGGGAAAAGAGCAGCATTGGGAAAATGCATGTTTATACAGGCTAAATCTCTGCTCCTTAACAGATATGCAGCTTGTCAGACATGCTGTAATTGTGTAAAGCGGCATAATCCACTTTAGACTAGGCTGACTTTTTTCCCCCTGCAGCCTCGCCTTTGCTCTTTGCCCGACTCCCTGTTCTGTTGATCCTCCCCAACAAGCTGGAATGATATTTAGCCCCCCGATACGCCTGCAGAGATCAACGTTCACCGAGCAGCAATCTGTGGCCGTAATCATGGCCTAAGATGCCTCCTTTTCACAGCCACTGGTATAATGTGCTCTCCGTGTGCGTGTGTGCGTGCGCGCATGTGTATGTGTGTGTGTGGATTAACCAGATGGTAGAACGTGAATCCATGTGATAGGATTATACTTTGGGGTGTTCCTCGCTGCCATCTGTTCAAATCTATGCACTGCTCATCTATTACCGCCTGAAATGGGCCCCCAAAGTTGTGTATCCCGCACACAAACTCATCACACATTAGAAGGAGAGGGGGGAAAAAAAACAAAAAAAAACCCTTCTGTCTTCTTCCCTGTCTTTTTGTCTCTTATGTATAGTATAGTCATCACGCCTGCATCTCTCCATCTCTGCACTCTCGCCTCTCACTCTGTCCTTCCTGCGTCCAACCCTCGTCATCAGCAGAATAAAAAAAAATTCAGAGAGGGAATTTCCCCAACAAATCGCTCTGACACAGGGAACATGTGTCAGTCAGTCGACTGCGAGCGCTCGTCTTCCTGTGACATCCACGTCTCACTGACGTCTCCAAAATGTCCCATTGTGTTGTGAATTTTTCTAATCGCCTGCGAGACCAGTCGCAGGGACGATTGGTCCATCTACCTCTGGAGAATAGTCATTAGGAAGACTTAACCATAACATTCAATCTTAATGCAATCTACTGGAGGCCATCATGTAAATCCCCTCTTAGTTTTTTTTTTTTGTCATTATCATCCCTGAGGTTGACTTTTCTCCAAGAAAAAAAAATATGTTTCTCTTATTCAATGTCTGGGAAATCGAAATGAGAAAATAACTGGATTAGGGACTTGGGAATCAGTGCGGGATCCTAAATCATGTGCACATGTCATTATAAAGTATTAAAGGTTCGGGCCTGAGTGTGCGTGCGAGGTTGTGTATGTGTGCGTGGAGTTTTTCTTTTTTTTTTGGTCTGCGTGCATGGGTGTGTTTGAAACCTGAGGGATGGGGAGTGATGGAGGGCTGGAGGATAAAGGCAGGTCTCCGAGGAAATAAAGCCAGAGTCGACTTTAAGCAGAACAGACCTCATAAGACACATAGTGCTTATGCGAGGCAGAGCAGAAGGCCCAGAGGCAGAGACCTGAGGGGAGCAAGTCACAGGGGAGAGACAAGAGACTCGCTCGCTACCACTCTCTCCTCTCCGAGCACGAGCTCGAAACCCTACAAGAGAGGAACGTGAGATTCCTGGAGGAAGCAGGAGAGAGATAAGAAAGAAAGCAAGAGAGCAGGTTTGAGAGGGGTTGAGTGGGGAGCCAGACGGGGGAGAAAGGGGGTGATGGGAGGGGAGGTGAACACCGTGAAAGAAACTGTGGAAGACAAAGGCAGCAGGGAGACAGCGTCTGGCTGTTTTGTTCTTGTTTCATACCGTGTTCCAGGTAGGACGGTGTTCCCTCCGAGGGGTCCAGCCTTCGAGCCCGGCGGCCATGTTTGGAGTTGTTGTGCACGAACATGTTGTCGGAGACGGCCAGGACGTGACCCTCCACGCTCACCGTCGTCGACACGACCACCTGAAGGAGAAAAAGAATGGATGGGAAATCCAAAGGGATAATGAAAAGCTCCTCTGTGGGTTCATTGCTGCGCGTTCACCTTAATGCACCTTTATACAGTCGTGATTGTTATTGTATAAATATCAATCACAGCTGCTATAAAATGATAAAGTCACTGTTTTTTTTTCATTTTCAAGCCAAAGTTTAATTTTTATTTTCATAAATAAAGAAAAGTTGTCCTTTAAAAGTTCTATCTTTGTTTTAGGTTTATTCAGATCATTTTTTATTGATCAGTGTGGTCAGGCCTGTAAAAATGCCTGTTGCTGACTGACTGAGTTTTCCCCAAGTTGCCATGAGTGGTTATCATGACATCATCAGGGGGCGTTTACAGGCAGCGCCGCCCACTTTGTCGTTTTTGTGGTTTAAAGCAGGTGATTCAGAAGTACACCTCCTTATGCATTACAGTCAGTCGATGTAACGTGAGTTCACTGTTTTACAACACAATCAGACCATCAGACAGTGTCTGCATGCAGGCGGCTGCGTCGCACCTGAAAGCGCCTCATGTCTCGAGGGTTCCCTGCGTTCTTCAGGCAGTTCTGGTTACACTTCAGGAAGAACTTGAGGAAGAACCTGCAGGTGTAACAGGGGAGAGAAAGAGACGCAGGTGAGAGTGAGTGACAGTGCAGTGTGAGCCACGACGACAACAATAAAACACAAATAGAACAAATAAAACAGCCGCGGCGGACAAGGCTCAGACGCCATCCCACACTCATCCATCAGCTGTTTATGACAAACGCAGCTTCCGATGGAAAAACAGCTTCTGGATATTGAGTAAGATGCTACCTTGTATATATCCATCTCCAAACTGCTGTCACAGCTGGCCATAAACTCACCAGGGTAGACGCAGCCACCCCATCCCCCAACAGCCCCCCCCCACCCCCACCCCCCCACACTCCAGCGCCGTGAGGTTGCACTGGAGCTACTATGCAGCACAGTGTTGCCATTCCTGCCTCTCTCAATCTCAGTGTGAGAGACCACATCAACAGCACCTGCCATGCATTATTAATAGGCTGAGATGGCAAGTATGGCTACCCACATCAATACTTAATGAGAGAGGGAGGAGGGTGGGTCAGAGGAGTGATGGGGGAGTGTGTGTGTGTGTGTGTGTGTGTGTGTGTGTTGGGGGGGGGGACACCGGAGGCCTGAAAAGCAGTAAGGGGAGGAGGGCTGAGGATGTATTCGCTAGCCCCACCTCAAGGCCCGAAACCTGACAACTTCTCCTTAAACAGGAACCACAGCACTGTACATCTCTTCAAACCCCCCCCCCCCCCCCCCCCCCCCCCCCCCCCCACCCCCCACACTGTCTAGCTCTCTGAAACAAGGGTGAAAAAAACCAACTATATCAAATGAAGCGTGAAAGTACACAGCGCCGCGCACAAATAAACAGGAACCTTCAAAAGGGGGGGAAATAAAACTACAACATTTCCCGGTCCCCCACCTCGGCTCCTCCTCGCCGCCTCCTCCTCCCACTCCTCCCTGTGAGGTAGCTCAAAGAAGTGCTGACAGCTGAAACTGCTTACAATACAGATCTCCACCAGCCAGAGAGAGAATCACTCCTGTGCTCAGCTTTTCTTTCATATGTCTTATTTTCTCCCCTCTGTTCATTTGTTATGGCTGGGATTCTGCACTGGGCAGCGCGTTTGGAGCCAACTGCCTCAGATACAATCACGCACGAGCGGACGCAGTACGCACACACACACACACACACATACGCGCGCACACATGCATGCGTGAGAGAGACATGTCAGGAGAAACACAGCAAGCAGGACAATTGGACAACTGCTCCATCTCGAAAATAAAAGAGCGCGGGGAAGATGAATGGAGCGAGCAGAGTTCTGTCTCATTTCAGGGGCTAACAGCACGAGCGCCGCTGTAGCTGTAGATCTGATGTAACACAAGAAGTCGTGAATTTATCCTCGACTACTTTTAAATGCATGACAGCTGGTTAGTGGTGGACGCACTTCTGCAACGACAGAAGAAAAAGCCTCTTATGATCTGAATAACAAACTGTCTTTCTCTGGCGCTTTCCCCCTTTTACCCCCCCCCCCCCCCCCCCCTCAGCTTTGCCTCAGCTTTGTTTGTTCTGATTTACGACCTCGCTGGCACAAGAGGGTAAATCTGAGGTGGTGGGAGAGAGCGAGTGAGCGCAGGAGGTGGAAAGTGATAGGAGAAAGTGATAGAGAGATAGACAGCAGGACGAGGTAGAGAGTATGTGAAATGGGAAAGGAGAGACGGACCACCCTCCTGTATATTTTAGAAGCTGTAGGCCAATATCTCAATAATTCATGAAGCGGAGAGATGGAGTTTTTTTTTTTCTTACAGTAGCTGTTGGACCCCACAGGCTGAGGGTCTCCCAACTTTCCTATCTCTCTGAGGTCAGAGTGCAGCCTCGCAGACAGCTGTGGACTACATCCACTTGTCCGACAGACTCCACCGTCCTCGCTGCCCCTCCTGTTTAATTCATCAACTCTGCTCTTTCCCCAGCTGTCCTTCCCCTTCTCCTCTGAGGTATTCATGATGGATGGATGATGGATAAGTGGAAGGAGGAAAGTTAGGGTCAGCGGAGTCAGGGGTGACCAAATCAGGAGGTTAAATATTAGAGTTTGGTGAGGCAGAGGAGGTGAAAGAAGAAGAAGAAGAAGAGAGAAAGTCAGCGCGGCTCACTCGCTTTGCCATGTGTCAGTGTGTCCCCTCTATCTCCCGCACGCGTCGATCAGCCGATTCATTATTTACACGACTCAAGGAGTCTCGAGTCAGCTGCACGGAACCATGACAAAACTGCAGCATGTTGATTCCTGGGCGCTCCGTCTCATCTCCCTGGGAGCAGAGCCTGGAATCATTTCACATGTTTAGTGCGGGTGAGTGGTGGTGGTAGTGGGGGGGCTTGGATGAAGAGGTGTGCGTGTTGATGTGCAATTGCAAAGAGATTACAGAGTCAGGATTTATGGATAATCTGACTGACATCTGACCAGTAAATATGGACAGAAAGCTGATTCAAAGCTCTTTTGCTCCGTTCACTTCTCTATTACTTGATAATTCGTTTTCACACATGAAGGTGTGTGTGTGTTGGTCTGTCAGCTGGTGGTAGATGTTTACTTTACTGGATATTGTGATTAGGAAACAAAAAAAAATTTTGGATTTGGATGTCAATCAAGGTTTCCTGCTCGATTTCCTCCGAAAACACAAACATGTGGATATTTACTGTACAAATAAATTAGCTGTCCCACAATGTTTTCATGTTCCCTCTGGCACCTGCAGCCGCAGTACAAGCACCACTGGCTGGGAATCACTCCTCTGTACTGGCACAAACATTCTGGTCAATCCAGCTTTCAAAAGCCAGCGATTTCTAAATGTAGTCACAAATAATTTTTGTTGCCAGTGCATTTCATTATTTCCCATCATGACTTGCTCTCTGAGATCTGTATCTGTATACAGTCTGGAGACGGTGAGCACAAGAATCTGTTTACGTTTTTCAATTACATAGATATCAAACGCAATCTGATAGTCCAGCGGATTGCGTTATTTTTATTTTACCACATAGCTTCTTTGATTTTTTTTTTTGTTTTATTCAAACCTGTATTTCTGGAACTCTGGCTCAAACTCTGTCCTGATCAGTTTCGAAATATAACTGATGATTTAAAAACGAAATCGTGTCCCATCTCCGACTTTTAGTCTAAATTCAATATTGTCTCATGCATTGATTCTTGTTTGGATCACTGCCCTCGCTGCTTTTTTTGTATTCGGGACTCCTGCCGGTTTCAAGCTGTTTTACTGTGCAAACTCCATGGCTACAAATATTACCAGTGCAAATTGCTGTACCGACCGGATTAAATGAAATAAAACCATTTTGCTCTCGCGTAATTACCCCCAAATCCGGGAATGGCTGTGGAAGTGAATTTGTGTAAATAACTGCTTGGCCTCTCGAAGCCTCGTGGCATACATTTGTAACAGTAAAAAAAATAAATAAACGAATAAACACATGCAGCCGGTCGACGGGGTAATTTAATGATCTCACACTTTCATCATATCATAATGTGCATTATTTGTCACTTTGGAGCAATTAAACACAAAATCACCCTCTGCCCATAAAAAACAAAACAAGGAAAGCAATTATAACACAACTTTTAAGTAATCCCTGTAGCATCTAAATATTATTACTGCAGTGATAAAGATTGTCTACGTGATTAGCCAACAGCAAGGGAGCCTCCGAGGGACAATTCCGTTATATTCGCTAATAATTTTCCTACATTAGCCACAAATGAGGTAAAGAGTAGTTTCCCTTGTCCAATTCAACATGGATTACTTGAACACTGTGTGGTTTGGTCTTTTCCAGTAGTTCTAGTTTATTCATCATTCCAGCCTTTTTTTGGTTAGACATAGTGCTATATATCTTAGTGGCTCATTTCTTCGCCCCTCCTCTCTGCTCTGCGCTGGCTGCGGGTGATGGTGCCATAACTCAGCCTTCTCCTCTTCCTCTCCCTCCATCTATTCCTGCCATACAGATCATCTCCACAAGAAAAGCACTGTGTCTGGCTCCTAATATGCTTCATGAGGTGTGTAATTCACTGTGCTCCAGAGGGGAGCCATTTGTCTCCGGGGTTAACTAAGTGACACAACAGCACTTCCCCATGCCTGCTCCCACCGTGGGACATGTTGAACTAATCGAGACAGGTAGAGGGACGGACCTGAGGCAATTAAGCATTAAGATCTGTTCAGGAAGTCCGTTCCTAATGAAGTGGGAGGCAGCTTTAAATTAAGTGTAAATATTTGTCAGCAAATATAATGTTACAACAGAAAAAAAACATAGTGATACATAGGAGACGTAACTAAAAGTGAAGTCTGCTTCTCTCGGAGAATCAAACATCTTCCCTGACCCTTATTTTGTGTATTTTCTTTTCCTTCCCATGTGTTTTATTTCCCATTTTCCTTCTTTTCTCTGCAACTCCTTCGCTCGCCTTTTCCGCCATGCATCACTGACACTTCAACCCAGAGCCTGACTGGCTTGTTTTCATGGTAACCTGTCTCCTTGCCTGTAGTATATATTTAAGTGTGGACACACACACACACACACACACACACACACATACACACACACACTAATTTAGGGAGATTTATGAGGGGGGCCTTGCACCAGGAGCCATACAGGCTGACCCCAAGGGTGTAAGGGGGCACTGGGTGGGGGAGGGGCCTGGCTCCACAGGGGGGGACATTAATAATCCACAACCAGGTCTGTCTCTGGGCCTGGCCCTGGGCCTCGGACACCAGGCTGTAACAGGCTGCAGTGGCCCAGTTAAGACATAGTGAGGAGAAATCTCCAGCTTCTCATAGCACACTAATAGAAGATAGATAGCTGTATTCACAGGAAGAAACTGCAACCAGAAGGATTTCAAAAATCATGCACAAAGACAGAAATATGGAGGCAGATGACAAAGCGTCGGAGACCATCTTACACAAACACACTTTCCGCCAGTCCTTTGGAGCGCTGGTCCTCAGAGTAGTGGCAGGCACCTCTATATTGCCCCCATGTCTATCTTAAGTGTCATGATTTATTCAAAGAGAACATCTCAGCGCGCTAAAAAATTCATCTCCAGCTCACTCCATGCATCGCCCCATCCTCCTCCTCATCTGTATCTTCTCGATATGTGTGCATGTCATATCAGCCATATTTTGTCCCGTCTTTAAATATTTGTTAGAACAAATGGACCTTGGAGGAGGGAGACTGCGGGTCAGGGGGACGGGGCGGTGTGGCTTCGCCGCTCAGGGACAGGCCCCACTTGGGAGAGATCGCTCCTCATTTCCCCCGAAGCCTGAGCTCCGGTCCCAGCTTGGGGACAGAAGTCCCAGAGACACTTAACCAATTGTGTTTCATCCATTTCATCCGAAAAGGATCATTCAAAATTCAACCGAGAAATCATGCGGGGCGCACTGAAAGACAGGCGATGAGATCTCTGCTGCTCAGGAACAGGGCTGGAGCATGAAGCGGTGCGTTCAACAACCTGTAGCCTGATAACACTGGTTACCTGCAGCCAGGCTGTTCACTGTGGCACGCGGGGAAAAAAATATGACTCAAATAAACATCTGTGCATGTGTGCGTGTGTGTGTGTGTGTGTGCACGCGTGTGTATATCAAAGCCATGATGAATAAGAGGCTGTCTGCGTGATGGACAAGCTTGGCAGGCGGTGCTGATTGAAACACTTCCTCTGTCAGGCCTGGCCCATTAATCTGATGGAGACAGGGACAAAGAGAGAGAGAGAGAGAGAGAGAGAGAGAGAGAGAAGGAGGGTGTGTGTGCTCCAGGCCCTCAAACCATAGGAGTAATGAAGGGTCCTGGTCCCTCTCACCTCAGCTCTGTCCTGCTACACTGGGACGCTCTGCTACCCTGTCCAGCCCAAACCCTGCCCTCATGGGACTGACCAGTGAGTAATGGCCCTTGTCATCAGCCTGGGTAGACGCCGCCGCACAGCCGAAGGGTGTGTGCGACCGCGTGTGTATGTGTGTGCGACCGCGTGTGTATGTGTGTGTGACCGCGTGCTTATGCCTGCCTGCATGCCTCCCCACACAGTCATTTACCCTAACTGCTCTCCTCTCCGCGTTAGCTGAAGACTGATGTATTCATATTGAATAGTGTTGATTTAAGCACATGTTAAACTTAATGCATAATGCAACCACTATATATAGTTTGATAAAGAGCATTGTGTCAACCCCGGACCAGCACCATACATTGTGGGGATGAATGTGCCCCTTGCAAAAGTTCTTTCTTTTTGTTCCATTTAAGCACTGTATTAAATCATAACTATGACTGTGACTGTACACAGGCTCAAGGTTATGTTTCTAAATGCAGCAGGATCAGAAATCAGAAACGTAATTAGTGTGCGGCGTTTGCTCTCGAGTAGGAAAAAAAAAAGAAGTCGTTCCCTCCAATGGCTCTTGAGGGAGGAATCTGGAAGGAGAGGGTGGGAGAGCCCCGAGAAAATATGAGACGGGGTGAGCGCGTCTGACGGGAAAGACAGAGAGGGACTGATACTAAACAGAGACGTATGGCTTCCCACTGTGTGTGTGCGTGGGTGTGAATGTGCGAGCGTGGGTGTGTGTGTGTATGCACGTGCACGTGTGTTTTGGCCTTGCATCCCTCTGTGTTTATCAAACATATTACAGCTCCTTCTAGATTTCTCACCTGCATACCCCCAGCCTGCTACATATGGCCCACCAATCACAAAATAAGGAACCGTGCATACATTAGCATAGCTAATGGCCTACCCTCTCCATTTAATATGCAAATTTCCTGAAACATTACTGAATGCCGTCTGTTCTAAATGAATAAATTTGAATCGCAATTAGAATAATCCTTTATAATTAATGAAAACTGTCAATTTTGGTTCATAAGTAATTTGATTAAAGTGGTGATGGGACACTTATGAAGTTCATCGGGCTGCAAGGACTGCGAACGCACACTTCCATGCATGCATGCAAACGCGCACGTGCGCACGCAAGCCACATGACGACCAACAGCAGGGCCGAGGCTGCATCACTGATGAAGATGATTAATAAACTTATGAAAGCGGTCGTCACACATGCTAGACCTCTTTTTTTTTGTTAACGCTTTGGAGAAACAACAGATCAATCACGGCTTTCTGCCACCTGACAGAGAGGGAAAACTGAGGAAGTGATTGAAAAGGTTTCCTGGCCTCATGGTGCTGTGTCAGTGGCCTGTCTGTGCGGTGGGAGACACTGATGGACTGTCGAGGCAGAGGGAGAGCCACACACACTCACACACACACACGCCAAGTCTTTACAGGGGTCTGAAACACGTCTCTGTTGTTGTTTGTACATAATAACATGCTATGATGGGCATATATGTGAAGAGAGAGAGAGGCCGGTGTGCGACTGTTCAGCATCAGCATCCCCTTCTTCACCATTAACTCTCTCATGCTGCGCTGTACTGCTACTGGAGCGCATAATGGTGTCACTTAAATTAGGGTCACTCAACTGTGGGAAATTGTGCGGTGCATGTGCGTCCCTTCCCGTTGTGCGCTATGTATATGAACATAAGCGCGCTGGTGTTTGTGCATCAGGCTGAACACGAATGTGTGTACGTGAGTGTGTTTGCATGGCTTCGGCCCAATGATAATGGTCCAGATAGTGTGGAGCCTCGCAGACTAATTAGCCAAATCACTGAGAAAATAGCAGCTTGCTAATTAATGGGTATTATGGCATTTCAGAAGTCACTGCTCTAATTGGGAGGGAACTGAGGCTCCCATTTCCATACTGCAGTAATGCCGGCTTTATCCGGCCGTCTATCTGTCCGTCTGTCTACCTCGCTGACACGCGTGCTTTTAAACACGCTCCTCCGCAGACACACAGGGAAAGTAATTACGCTGCATGAGCTCATAATTTTTTATGTATACTCACAGCGATGCACAGGATGTGTAGGTACAGTGCCAGGATTTGCACGTGAAGAATAGCACTTTAACCACAAGCAGACAAGGACAACATCTTTCTGTGACCTCTGACCCATTATCTTTTTTTTTATTTATTCTAATTGAATAGCTTTATATTGCTGTGCGAGAGAAAATGGCCTGATGCAAGAGAATTGGTGAGTAATACAATACATCTGAATAATTCCACCTCTTATTTTGTATGTGTGTGTATTTCCGACCAACCCTCTGATACACAATGCACACATGCATATCCCCTATAGATTCCCCTTAACCCTATCAGGCGCTGGGACAATCAAAGTAGATTTGCATTCAAATGCCACAAGCTCTGTATCAAATATCAAATCAAAGCAGAGTCACTGAGACAGACAGACAGTCACCACCTCCCTGCCTCCTCCACCTCGCCTCCTGCACCTCCTCCCCCTTTCTCCTCTCAGGGTCCCAGGGACTCCCATTCTCACGCCGACAAGCTCTGTCGAGGAGTGACAGGCTGTGGCCGGGGCTTGATTGACAGCCCGTTGATGCCTCTCTCTTCACCCCACACACAAACACACCAACACAAAAACACAAACACTCTCTTTCCACGCGCACACAGACACAGACACAGACACACAATCCTCTCCTTCAACATACACTCCTCAGCTGCCTCCATCACCTCCCCCTGCTTGTGCACTGGTCTGGGTGTCTGTGATAGCCGCTGGGCTAGTGCCCCGCAGGCTGCACAGCACTATACATACAAATCACAGTGTGTCAGCCTTGTGAATGGGCCCATTTTGACTTTGTCCTTGTAAAGTCAGGCCCCCCCCTTGAATCAGGCTGGGTCCGTATCCTGCCCCTTTTCTTTACTTTGCCTCTCATTCTTATTCGCGCACACTGGCAGATGCACGATAGAACTAATACAAAGGGACAAGCAGCTGTAATCTGCACATACATAAACACGCAGGGCCAGCAACGCGCTGGAGAAATGGCCGATCTAAATGCGGTGCTAATGGGCAGCACCTCACAGGCGCAGGGTATAAATACATCAACAACAACACGACCGCATAGACGGTCCACACACACACACACACACACACACACACACAACTGAACAGCCAAGACCCGGGGCCTAATCTCACACACACTCAGCTCGTACACCTGGTTAATGTTAAGAGGGCAGTTATAGTCAATTACATTCCCATATAACGCATAAACCTCCACCCAGCCTGTGCTGGGTGAGTAATTGAAAACAGGCGCAGAATGCGCCGGGGTCCAGGCAAAAAGTCAACTTCCCACCCCTGACTTTCCCATTCATGTAATATGCTGTCTTCCCGTTCAATATTCTGCTGTCGTGGGGGTAAATGTAAGGGGGAGTGAGGGGTGGGGTTGCCATTTGGATATAAGGCAATGAAAGAGCAGGAGGATGTGTAGACATATGAGGTGCTGACGAGGAAGACAAAGGGAGTGGGAAGAGGGAGGGCTTTGTCTCCCAGGTGAGGTCCAGGGGAGCAGTTTATGGTCAGGGTGAGAGGGTGGTGGACCGGCGGTGGTGTTCCATGTGGGTGTAGTGGTGGGGGGAGTTAAGGGGGACAGCGGTTGTAAGTAGCAGTTTGAGACTGACAGGTGACATTACCCTGCGTCATGGCTGGAGGGACAGAGGGACAGAGGGCGCGATGGTTATCCAAGCAGAGAAATGTCACCGTCCAGACACTGCTGTGACACGCACACACGTGCACACACACACACACACACGCACGCACACACACAGATCCAGGACAAAGGAGTCTGGAGTCTTTGAGAGTGGAAAAGGCTGGCTACAGTGGGCAGAGATGAAGAGATTACATGCTCTCCATTTAAAAGAGGAGGGGATGAGAAGAAAGAGAGAGATGGAGCAGAGGAACAGGCTGATGGAGATACATACCATATTATTACCAGTCAACCACCCTGCATTTATTCATATTGTCTGCTCGCTGAACATAAGCAAAACCCTGTCACCAACCTTTTCTCCACATCTGTCCTTTTCCAATCTGCTCGCTGCCATTCCCACTCACGCCTAACCTCATTTTTTGGCAAAGCTTATAAAATGTCCATATTGCTGCTCATTCAACCCCATTGATTTAGCGTTTGGTTAAATATTCACGACTGTGGATGCAATTAACATGCTGTTAATGAATAATTGATCGCATCTTAAGCGGCCATAAAGCTCATGCATATTAATTATTGAAACAGGAAATATGAAAAAAACAAAACAAAAACAACCTCCCTTTTTTTTTTGCCTCAATCAGCCTTCTTTCATTCGGTTTTCAGACATGTTGAAAGTATCCGAGTGTGTGTGTGTGAGTGTGTTTGTGTGTGTGTGTGTGAATGGGAAGGAGTCAGGCAGGAATTGCTATGAACACTATGCAAATGTCTCCCATAACCAGCGCTTTAACACCTCTTATATGCATTTAGCTGCCTTCTGAGTACATCCATTTTGCTCATACGTACATCCCGGGGTGTGCGTCTGTGTGTGGAACGGCTGTGTGTGATGTGGAGCAGGATGCCGGCGAGCATTGTGTTGACAGCCTCTGTGTGACAGAGGCAGTGGCTGCCTGTTTTGAGAGGCAAGTGTTTACCAGCAGTGAACACAACAAAAAAACAAATCCGGCAAACACGGGAGCCTTGTCAGTGCGAGGCTGGAGATCAGTCAGCCAACAATAAGCTCTCCTCTCCTACTGTGTCTCTGCTGGTGTATGATTATAGGCTGATGTTGCCCCCGGCACCTCCCTGGGCCCCGGTGTGTGGAGAACACCAGTGTGGGGACTGAGCTGGGGGCTGAATGTGCCTGCAGTTAATGCTGCCGTGCACCTGTGGTCAGGTCATTATTTGACTCTGCGCCTCGTGTGCAAAACTGTGTGTTTGTGCACAGATTGGGGGGGTGGTTGCATTCATTATCTCTGCATCCTGCACCCCCTAAACCACTCTAAAATGCCTTGACATGAAAAATACATCCCAGGAGCAGCCGTACACTCCAGGAAAACACCGATTCCCATTGTCGCTTGTTATTTATTTAGCGCTCAAAAAGCCCCCGGAGGTGTGCGTGTGCGTTAGCCGCCTCTCTCCGCCTCGCCACAACCTAACTAACTACTCCGTGATGTCGGTGCCTCGGAGCTAAAAGTGACAAGCCATCAATTGTGTTCCAATATGAACCCCCTCTCACTGTCTGCCTGCCCGTCTTCTCCTCTGTGATGTCGGCCTGATCAAAGAAGAAGCACTTTTGGTAAAAATAGCCAGGGAGAGTGAGATGGAGGACACCATGCTGCTTACAGACTGATGAGCGACGGACAGTCTCTCCGCAAAACACTGTCCGCCTTCTCTCTTCCACTTCTTTGTCTCATTATCTCCTTCTCTCTCTCTCTCTCTCTCTCTCGCTCTGGAAGAGGCAACACGAGAAAGATGCAGGATCCTCCATATAAAGCCAGGCAGTACATAGTGTCAGGTACACAGCTTTATGCTGAGGCTTTTCACATGGAGAGGAAGAGAAGTGCTCGGCAACATCTTTTTTTGCTCCATTTTGTCCACGCTGTGCTGAGGGGAGACTGAAGAAAGGCTGCATACAGGGGATAAAAGAGAGGAGCCGACCACCAGAGAGACAGAATATGATGGAAAGACGCCCCGTGTCTGTGTTTCATCTCATCATAACAGGTTCACCTAGCGGTGAAATTCCTCAAACGCACCTTCAGTCAACAGCAAGGGTGGGGTGGGGGTGGGGGTGGGGGGGCGGTTGCAGGGAAAGGGACGGAGACGGAGAAGAAAAAGAGAGAAGGGACCGTAAAGTATCAGTGCACACAAACATGTGCGGAGAGAGAGAGAGAGAGAGAGAGAGAGAGAGAGAGAGATGGAAGGTGGATCTCTGTGGAGAGAGAGAGATGGAAGGTGGATCTCTGTGGCTAATTCTCTGGGTGTGGGAAAGCAGAGCACCAAACACAGGTTGGCCTGGTTTCAGTAATGAGTTTGATTCTTCTCTCTGCCTCTCCAGTCTCACTGGGGACCAAGACTGCATAATAACATCCTCCACACACACACACACACACACACACACACACACACAGAGAGAGAGAGCGAGAGAGAGAGAGGGAGACAGGCACAAACAGGTCTATGGGGAGCTAATTATTCTCACCTGTGTTAATTATTGCTGTAAGCCAATCAGCAGACTCTGTGCTAATTAGGCAGTGTTAGGTCTGATTAGTGTTTTGCAGCAGACCCACTCAAACTGTTATCTACCATACCAGTCCCCCCAGGCGAGAGAAGAGAACAGGTGGATGCTTGCCCGGCATGTGTTTGTGTGTGTGTGTGTGAGTGTGTGTGCACACTCATGCTTAATAATAAATAACCGAAGGACAGCCTGAATTTCACAATTAAACGAAAACTCCAATTTTCAGAATAAAACTTCCATTAAAAAGAGCAGCACATGCCATCAGTTCAACTCATCTGACGCCTCTGAGTTCATTTGTCCTGGTTTGGGGTTCTTTCTTTTATCTGGACAAACAGCCCCGGTGCCCTTTTACTTAATGAGAGCTGATCCGGGATCAGTTATGTCACTAATAGCTCCCTTTTGCCAGGATAACCCCTCGAATTGATCCACACATCACACATGTCTTGACCCATGAGTGCTGTGTGTGTGTGTGTGTGTGTGTGTGTGTGTGGGTGTGTGTGTGTGTGTGTGTTTGGCAGAGAAATAGAGATGCTCAAAGAGAAAGTGAAGTGCAGGGAAGAAGGGAGTGGTTGATGGAGGTTTTGTTGCCCAGCTAAGAAGACTAAAGTGAAAAGAGGAGAAAAGAGGGGGAAGAGGGAAAAAGAGGGAGAAAGATGGAGGAGGCTGGAGGAAACCTTCCTCTTATGACACGATTGATTTTCTTTCAGAGGCTTGAGCCTGTCACTACTGAACACTTGCCCCTCCAAACCCCCCCTCCCCCCTCCCCCCACACACATACACACACATACAACCAATCGCACACATGCACAAACTCCATGCCCTGACCTCCATGTGTGCCTGCTGGTCCATACTGGGTCTAATGACACCAGGGCCTCCCACAGATCAATACTAAGCTGTCACTCAGCTGGCAAGCGCACACACTCACTCAGTCAGTCACACACATGTACACACAAAAGCAGTCAGACAGATGCAGACACACACACACACACACACAACACACACATCCAATGCAGGGTATGCGTCTGCACATTTGTGTATGCTTGAAGCGATGTTTTCTACAACCTCAGCAGATGCCCCACCTTCCACCCCCTCTCCACACACACACACACACACACACACACACACACACTGGACCAAAGCCATATTCTCTCTCCTCAGCCGTTTTCTCACTCTCCTGCTCCCTCACACACAGAGTCTGGGACCTGATGTAATATTGATGAGTGAGGATGGAGGCCCTATAAAGTGATAGGTCCTTGTGATTGTAAATTATAAATTGTTATTGATTTAATGTCAATGTTCGCACACACACTCACACACATACGCACACACACACACACACGCACACACACACACACACAGACACACACACACACACACACACAGAGACACACACTCCTCTTGACTAACTTATTCCACGTCATTCACCATCTCTTCCTGTTTCTTTTCTTCTCTCCACCCCCTCCTTCTTCTCCCCTCAACAATCTCAAGCACCCATCCGCCTCTCTCCATACTCCTCTCAAGTGCCACTTAGAAAACCAGACTCGGGCTTGAGCCAAACACTGAACCACTGAAAGACCACTGAAAGTGGTTCAGTCACTGTCTTTCCTGGAGTCAAGATTAAAGAAAAAAACAAAACAAAACAAACAAAAAAAACAACAACTCGAAAAAAACAAACAAAAGAAACCTCAATAATCAAAGCAGCCATACGTTTTCTCTTTATGCTGTAAAAATTATGATTTATATCCAACTTGAAATCTGTTGATTGTAAGAAGCTTGGCCTAAAAACATTTGTTTGTCTCTGTTAAATCACTAATTATATCCTGGCACAACACGGGGCAGATGCAGGCTAATTCACCATTAGGCCGTTTGGTGTTTATTAAACTTTTATAATGTGATCACTCTGATAACGGCACAATTGTTTCCCTGGGCGTGTGTGATTATACTGTTGTACCCCTCTGTCCCCTTGTAATGGCTCCCACTGTGTGTGTGTGTGTGTGTGTGTGTGTGTGTGTGTGTGTGTGTATATATGTCCATGTTTGTGTGTGTGTGTGTGTGTGTGTGTGTGCGTGTGTGTGTGTGTGTGTCTTGGAGCTTGCGGAGTAGTGTTTTCCATTTCTCATTAGAGTGGCACAGACTCCTGCTGCAGGGTCAATGGAGGGGGGAGCGAGTGCGTGAATATGTGTGTGTGTGTGTGTGTGTGTGTGTATCTGTTTGAAGGGGAGTGGGGTGGTAATGAGCGCAGGAACATAATACTACGGCGTCCATTAATGCTCTGAGGCAGTGACATTAGGCATACTTAACTAATAGAGCCAGTCTCTGCAATTACCCACTGTTATCTGCGCAGCTTTAGAGGGGAACCGGCTTTAATAAATGTTTGTAGTAATGTGATAAATGCCAGGTTTGCTCATTTGTAATCTACACTGCGGGACAAGGGGGGACGAGTGGATCTAATTGTTTTTCCAGCGGATTTGAGGATGTGGATGAATTCAGAGAAGTCCTCTCTAAAAAAAAAAACAACAACAACAACAACAAATGTCTGTCAGCCTGTCTGCTGTCTGTCTGACTATCAGGTCTTCTCTCTCAGCTCTCAGCGGGGAACCGCTACAACTATCCTCCTGTCAAGCAGGGAAAATCAGTCCCTACCCGACTCTTCCATCACGCCTCTGCCTCCTCTTTTTTCCTCTCCCATAATGTCTCTTTCATCATGGCCCACATCAGAGGCGCGGGCGTGATTGTGTGTGTAAACATCTTGTCATGCCAACACGGGCGTCATGACAGAACAGAGATGTGATTCATTAATGGCGTGCTTGTACGCTTGCCTTTGGGCTTGAACACGTGTGTATGTGTGTGTGTGTGTGTTTGTGTGTAACTTGAATTTTCCAGGGTCACTCGCTGATAAATGAAGGAGATGGGAAAGAAGAAAACTGGGGGACACGATTCAAGAGCCATCGCCAGACACAATCCAGCAGAAGCTGTGAATATCTACCAGAGAGAAGAAGTGTCAGCTAACAAGCAGGTAATCACTTGTTACAGAATGTGCACTAACAATTTCTCCTCCTCGCACACCCGCACTGTTTTGGCAGTAAATCCTCCCTGTTTGTGCGGAGACAATAGCCAGAGGAAAAGAGAGAGGGAGTGGTGGAACGGGAGAGAAAAGAGGGTGCAGGAGGGAGGCAGAGGAGAGAGCGGGCGCTGTTAATTGTTTTCCAGAAAAAGGTTGCGGAGGTCTGTGCGTTTGAACTGAATGTCACCTCATGTAAATCACAGCTCCTGCGTTGGTGAAGCCAATAAGGGGGGATAATTAGCGGGACTTCTCCTGCGCCCGCACGCAGAGATGGAGGAAGAGGAACGCGGCGCCGAGGAAGAGCGTTCAAACGTCGGGGAAGATTCCAAGAGTGATTAACCTAAAAAAAAAAACCCCTCCAGAGTTAAATCTGGAGTTTTGAGTGGGAAGACCAAAGGGGGGGGGAAAAACACATAGACAGAGGGGCAGAGAGATTGCAGAAGGAGAAGAGAGGAGAAGAAGAAAAGCGACACATGGATGGAGAAAATCACAGGGACAGACGCAGAGAGGAGAGGAAACGAGCGAGCCTTCCTCTCGCTGAGGTCAAGCCACTCGGCAAACAAACAAAGTGTACACACACACACACACACACACACACACACACACACACACACACACACACACACACACACACACACACAAAAGGGGGTGAGGCGGTGTAGAACAACAAAGTGTCTCAGTCGATTGCCTACGCCTTACTTTGTCTCCCGTCATCACTTACATAAACACAAACAAAGGCCTTTAAATCCAGCTCGGCTTTTTGAAGTGGAACAGTGACATGGGCTCGGGTCTCATTTGTTGGTGATTCATGCGGAGCATAAAGAATATATCAGGAACGTAAGCCTATATCAGCGCTTTGATCGCACGCGGCTGTTGACCGTGATTGTCTGCGCGCTGACGTCCACGCTTTACTTTTAATTACGGCAGAGAAAGTTGCTTGAAGAGTTCCTTTTGTCTCCTAATGTTTACAGCTGCAGTCAGGCGGGCTCTGTGTCATATGGTTTTTCATAGCTAGGAGCAGATATGAACATTTTTGAAGCTGGGAATGAGGATATAGTTAGTAACAGTCATGGATGCGTACTACTTTTTTTACGTTTTAAAAGAAAATGAAATACCATCCTGCAGAGAAAAATAAAACCTTATATTAAAAAAATATTAAGAATATTTCAAAAGGCCCATGCCTATGCGGCGAAGTCCCCCCACCACAATCGCAGTACATATCTCTCCCTCCCTGCCTCCCCCTATGAGCAGGTTTTCCTTCTATTGTGGACAGTGAAACTGAGAGCGCCGCTCACAGCGCCTGGCCAGAGATCCATTCTTCCTGGACAGATTGATGGAAAACAATCAACAGACTATACATCTTGCTTAAGCGCAGCGGGTCACCGGCACTCATCCTGGACACCTGGACTTAACATCCTGGGCTACGGCTCTGAGGTAAAGTTCCAGAGGAGGGGCCGAGAGGGGGAACTGGCTGCTGGGAAATGAGACGCCAGGTTGTGGGGTAAGGAGCTGGCATGGAGCGTGTTGTCTGTGTTCTCACTTAGCAGGAATAGCCAGTAAACAATGAATCATGAGCGCGGGCTGAGATCAGGGCGGTGTGTGATGACACAGTGGCTGGACCTGCTGGGAGAGGAAGTCTGAGTGCCCTTCACTGAGAGAGTGTGGGGCTGGTGCGTCTATTCAATTACAAGCCGACTGTGAGACGGCACTTAGTGGACATTGTGCTGGACTGTCCACGCACATCAGAGCAGTGAGAAAACAAAGCCTTGCTCCTGCCACACAAACACACTCACACACACACACACACACACACACACACATGAATGTGTAGCATCACCGCAAGAGGCGCACACGCTGGCGCTCTTCACGCCTCATTTGAAAAGCAAATTGAGCGCATCTTCTAGGGCACAGACTAAATCCTGGAAAACGTTCCTCCCCTCTCACTTGGCGCACAGCACATGTTCACACGTCATACATGAGAGATTTCACATGGTAAATATAACTCTCTATTCTATTTAACTCCACTTCTATCTCCTCCATCCTGCAATTTCCGACACCAGGAACGTCTGAAATAGCTCCGGGAGAAGTAGGACGCTATTCATTTGGGTCAGCTGTGGCCGGCCAAAGCCCTTCATTCTGGGACAGAACAAACACTGACACAAAGGCAGAGCGAGCGGCCAAGGAGAGACGCCAGGTCAGGCAGCGAATGTCGAGCAGTAATGACAAAGCAGTTTACAGAGAAAACAAGAGCTACAACTGGGCTAGTTACAGTAGCCTCGGCCAAAAATAAAAACCCGCCCCTGTCATGCAACGCGGAACTTTTCACCGTAACGACATTTGTAAATTACACTTTATATGCCCTAATAAACTGGCTGCTACCTGCATTCAGCTGGTGAGCCGGAGCTCAAGTGCCTATAAAGTGTGACGGCTGCTCTGTTTTACTTTATTAGGGAAAGAATTCAACAATGCACAGACTTGAGCATTAAAACTAAAAACTTATTTCCAGGCTGTTTCTCATTGTTTCCTTGCCTCAAAACAAACAAATAAACAAAAATAAAATAAAATAACCCCAGCTTGTATTAATTTGATTTTTTATATATATAGATACAAGTATAAACAAACTCTGGTATACTTTGAATATGATGGTTTGTGTTGTGTTGAGGAATGAGAGCGAGCCAGTTCTTGGGGAGGTGAGAGCATGGAGGTCTGGGTGACAGAGAAAGAGGTAGAGCTGTTTAACGACATTTGTAAATTACATTTTATATGCCCTAATAAACTGGCTGCTACCTGCATTCAGCTGAGCCGGAGCTCAAGTGCCTATAAAGTGTGACGGCTACTCTGTTTTACTTTATTAGGGAAAGAATTCAACAATGCACAGACTTGAGCATTAAAACAAAAAACTTATTTCCAGGCTGTTTCTCATTGTTTCCTTGCCTCAAAACAAACAAATAAACAAAAATAAAATAAAATAACCCCAGCTTGTATTAATTTGATTTTTTATATATATAGATACAAGTATAAACAAACTCTGGTATACTTTGAATATGATGGTTTGTGTTGTGTTGAGGAATGAGAGCGAGCCAGTTCTTGGGGAGGTGAGAGCATGGAGGTCTGGGTGACAGAGAAAGAGGTAGAGCTGTTTTAGAGGCTCCTTGACCTCCAAACTCCCTGCTGTCAATCAGCACATGCCGCCCGTCCCCTGGGGCCGCGCTTTCCTCCACCCGCAGGGAGGTTGACCACCGCAGGGGAAAAGAGAACACAACCAAACAGATGCAGAGAGTTGTGGATCAATGTGTGACTATACATTTTATATTATATATATACATACATACACACACACACACACAATTGCACATGTATGCCTCTGCATCTGTGTTTGTCTACCGTGTATGAGTTTATCTGAGGGTGAGAGCTGCATCGGTGCCTGCGTGCGTGCGTGCGTGTGTGCGTGACGCAGGTTTGTGAGGCAGCCGGCACCTGAGGGAGGGGAGTTCTGCCTGCATATCGATGAGCCAGCAACTCTGCCTCTTTGCCCCGGAGCCCTGCACAAACACCACAACCAGCTCAGGGCCAGTCCTTTTCAAAGCCTCCTGTAACATCTAATGCATCTAATGCACCCCCCCCCCCCCCAACACACACACACACACACACTGTGGTACAACTGCAGAAAAAAAAGAAACAGCACATCTACAAGAAAACACACCCCGAAAGAAAAAAGACCTGCCAAAAATCATGGCACAGATCTCTTGTACCCTACAGAGAAATAAAACAAAACAAAGCCAGGAAGATTGCACAAGGTAATATTCCACCATGTGAGCCACACTGTTGCTCTTACTGCTGTGTCTTTAGCTTCTTGTTGTCACAGAGAGAAATGTCAAGCTGGTGATAGGCACGGCAGACAATTCAGCAATGGGGGGGGGGGGGGGGTAACTATCCTGCAACTGCCAAAACATAACCATCACATGGGAAAGACATGTAAAGTAACCAAAGAGCTCAGTATTTCTGTCTGTAATCTGTAGATGAGAGTGAATGACAGTCTGAAGAATGAAGGAGAACTGTAGTGTGAGTGCGCTTTCACCTTGTCACTAACACAGTCATGGATATGAAAGTGAAACTCCACTGAGGGGACGGAAGCCGCTGCCAGTAAACCACATTAGCATCAAATGCAAATGAGAAGGGGGGCTAATGGCTGGACAGGTGCAGACTGGGCCTCTAAATGACACACATACACACACATACACACACACACACACACACACAAATGAGATAGATGAATTAAACATGGGTGGGCTCGGCTTGGGGGGCTGGCAGGCCTGACATAAAGTCAATGACATACATTATTCACTAGTGCACGTTAGCCCAGCCAAGACAACGCATGACCTCTTACCCCAGGAAGTGCATCTAAACACAACTACCAAAACAATGATGGGGTTCCCCACTGGAAAGGAGACAAAGAGGTGGAGAATGACAAACAAATAATACACTGGCTTGGAAAATGCTCTCATCCTCACAACACTGCCGGTGGCAAAGTTTACTTTTTCTACATCATCTGGATTCAGGTGGAGACCAGAGGCTGCACGGAGGTGAAGCAAAACCATTTACATGCTTCTGGTCCATTAGTACTAACTAACCACCGTGAAGCTGAGACTCAGTCCCTTCCACTGGCTCACAGAACAGGAAGCCGTCGGCCATGACATCATCCTCCCCGGGAGGAGCACTTCCTGCCTGACATTCTTCACTCAAGACACACGCACACTGGTCAGGAAATGGCCTCTATCAACACATACACACACTCAAGGGGAAATAACCAACATCGAGTCGGATACACAGGCACAGACACGCATGCAAGGAAATGGGCCACATCAACAAGCAGGCTGCACGGAGTGTGTGCAAACACAAACACACAGGCGCACACTCAAAAAACAGCAATAAACCTGAAATAACAACTTTGTGCATGTAAATGCTGACCCCCCCAACACCGAGAAGCCCCCTCTCACTGTCAGTGGAAATGGGGATCATGGGATATGCAGAGCTAACCAGTGAGTCCTTATCTCTGGTCACAGAGTTTGTCTCCCTCCTCCGGGGAGGCTCTCCCTGCCTGGGGGACACCCTGTGGACGGCCTGGGGGAGCTGGCTGGGCAGGAAAGAGACACAGGACACAGGTGGTAGAAGGACACAGGGGGCCGGAGGGGCCGGAGGGGCCGGAGGGGCCGGAGGGACCGTCATACCCCCAAAGCGAACAAGACTGAGAGATTAGTCCACAATGACATAGCTGTAAATGTACAACAACAGTTCTGTGTGGAGATAGATGTAAGAGATGCTACACTGAGAAACAGCAAAGGTCCACATGGGTGAGAGGCAAATGTGTTTGTGATTTGAGGCCCATCCAGGCGCATGATAGACTAACTGGCAGTGGCTGCATATGATTAACCCCACACTAACCAGGAGTGATGGAGAGAAGTGGAAGTGGAGATGGGGGGGGGGTTAAGGGGTCCCTTCATATTATCCTGCCCATGTACGAGGATGAAGGGGACCACACATGTTTCCCTGGGGACGACATAGAGAAGCGCACAGGAGCCTCTCACCTTTCAGCGACTTCCCCTGCCCAGTATCGAGCACAGACACAACATGTCACGACAAGGTCCCTCTGAAGTTTCACAAACTCACCACCTCAAAGACGAAACACAGAAAATATGGCAGGGCTTGTCCTCGTCTCCTGCACCAACTGATCCAGATCAGATGGGCTTTGAAACCCATCTAAGACTGCTTCTGAGAGATGACAACAACTCTCTCTGAAACGCAGTGCTGCCTCCGCTAGAATAATCCCAAACCAAAACAACCAGACATAGACCGGGACATACCGCCGAGGATGAGGATGAATCTATGTCGTCTTTAGCTGCTTTTTGCCACAATGGCCTCAACAAATTCATAATTAAAATCTGAATCGCGCGGCGCCTTCGAGATGCTTCAACTCCCAAACAAGTTCCCTCTTCAACAGGAGGGAACTGTACTCGCGAGGACAGCACCCAGAGCACTGCTCATCCACACTGTACCTGATTTGTTCTCCTAACAATCAAATAAGTTTCTCATTAGCAGACTTTATTTTTCCTCATTCCTGCGGTTTTGCTGCAGTGGCCTGTTTCTGCCGTCTTAACGAGAGAGAGAGCTAATTAGGCAATCAGACCCATTACTCTTCCAGAAGAGTTAGAGCTAGCCCGGCTAATTAGGGCTGTAAAATCTAATCATCTCTGTGAAACAGCAGAGGGCTAACGAGCCCTTATTTAACGAACTAAATAACTTCAAGGGTGGAAAGGGGCTGCTGACGGTATTTATGATTTGGAAGGGGGGGAAACTCATGGTAATTGACTCGGTTTCCCCCTCACAGTTGTTTGTTTGTTTATGAATCTCTGATTATTACAACTGCCGAGAATACATTGGTACTAAATGAGCAAAATCATAAAACCCTCCTCTCCTTATTCCCCTTCAACACCCCCCCCCCCCCCCACACTTTAAAACAAACTACCCCCCCCGCCCCCCTCACTGCTCTCCTCTCACCTGACCTATTTTCCTGTCCAGAAAGAGTGCTCGCTGGAGAGGAAAGCAGAGATATTGCTGTTGTTTTTCCTCCCCCTGTTCTAATTTGTTGTTCGTTAATGTTGCCCTCACACCTGAGCCACTGGGCGTCAGGGGAATACTGCCAGCGAGCGGCCGCAACACACGCTCGGTGTGGGAAGGCTGTTCGCGGCACAGATCGGCCGGTTTCACTGAAGTGGCTCTGGCCAAAGTGCGGGAGCATAGTTTGCAAAGACGGTGACCGACACATAGCACAGATGAGAAATTCAACAAGTATGCACCCGGGGAAATAAAAATCAGAAATAAGGCCCAGAGTGATGGGCAGGCGTGTTGTCTGAGGCCATGTGGTGGGGTGCAGCTGTCTCAGGGAGCGCTGAGGTGAGGCCTTCCGCTTCACTGGAGCGGAACAAGGGTGGCGCCCGCACACACACACACACACACACACAGATATACATGCACACAAACATACACAGGTAAAGAGTATTTGACAGAGCCGCAGCGAGAACAGGACAGCTGTGTTCATCAGATTGCACAGGTCACTGCCTCATTAACACTCACACAAACACACTTGAATGTGACAAATTTATATCAGACACAAAACCTAAATCACGCACGTTTCCTGTCTATTGAACGGATGATGCAAAACGCAGAAAAGAGGATACACTGCTGGGCGCGGGCGCGGGCGCTCGTCCTTGATCGGAGCAGACTTGCATCTGCACGCTCCAGCAAACGCTCCAGCATAAACAAATAATTTCCTGCATGCTGCTCGTCCACATGTGTGTGCCACACTCGTGCACGCAGCGCAGGCCGCACTGTAAATCTGCAGGGCTGCTCCGAGTTTGCCGACCGGCCATAAATCATGCGAGTGGCTGCATCAGTCAGAGGAAGTTTATGATGGAAGGGGAAAGGTGTATGCTCAGAGTACAAGTGTGTGCGCAGGCGGCCTGCAGCACCGCAAACCCGTGCCAGAGTGGGATTTAAACACAGACACACACACCAGGCTGTAGCCCAAAGCGCTCGTCAGCGAAGTCATCAGCGCAACCACACAAACACTGTTTGACCACACTTGAATCTGAGCTCAACAGCTCGGTGATTACTCCCCCAAATCACACAGATGCCACTGGAATATTATTTACTGCTGCTCCACAGTTTGCTCACACACAATTATGGTTGCTAAAAAATTTAAACAAGCTCATCCCTATTTTATTAGGCCTCAAGTTACGTCCTCGGCCAAATCAGATGTTGAATTATTTTACGTGCTAACGTCACTGGAGTCTGAACAGGATTTTTTTTAATGATTTCATATATGTAGAAAGCTACTGTAGCATTTACTGTCTGTGTAGGCTGCTCACTCAGAAGCAGTCGTATGTGCCGCGTCTGCGCTTGATGACAGCACAGCGTCACGTCAGCCGAGGTCAAAGGGCAAGGTTTGCTTACCTGTCGATGATGACAGGGTCTGATGGGGTCTCGTTTCTGTTGCCACAACTCTTCTTATCGCAGCATCGACTGTAGAGAGGGGGGGGGGCAGACACAAAACATAACTTGGTTATCGTGATGGCAAGAAAACGTACAGCTCAGAGAGGCAGAGGAAGTCAGCTGAGTGCGGAGTAAAAGGGCGTGAGATTCTTGTGGTGTTTAAGAAGCATGGATTGGATTTCCATTGGGCTTGTTAAGGTAAGACCAGGGCTATAGATTTACTGTGGGTGAGATCAGCGGGAAGATTTTCAGCATAGTTTGGAAAAGGAAAAGCAAAAAACTAGTGAGCTTGAACAGGGCTGGATACAAACTTGAATTAGCCTCCAGGGCTCAGGTTAGCTCCATTTCTGTCAGACATCACACAACCAGACATCTTATGTTCTCTATTTTTCCTTGGTGCTTGTCCCCTCCCTCTATCCTGCCTCCCTCTCTCTCTCTCTCTCTTTCTCTCTCTCAGAAGTGGGTCACAGAGTGGTCCCACTGGACCCGGGGAGTAGTGCATGCTGGGTAGAAGGGGGTTGCATACTGATGTGACGAGTCCTTTCTGAATCATTTGACGGCAGCGCAATTTAACAACGTGCTGTGAGATGCGACGCCAAACCCAGCCACCCAAAAGTATCATCGCGTCTACATTTTATTCACCGTCTGTGTGTACCTGTCTCTGACAACATGTGTGTATCTACTGTATGTGTATGGGAGGAGATAGGAGACATAAAAGACAGCGAGAGAAGGGGGGGAGGAGGAGTCCCCCCCCCCCCCTTTACTTTGTTGAGTCCCTCAGGACAGGAAGCTTGGAGAGCCAGATCAGATTTCTGATCTCCACTGTTTCCTGCAGCATATGAAAACAAGTGGTCTAAATTGCTTTGTGTGATAACCAGGAAGTGGCTACACTTTTGCCACTGGCCATTTTTCTACACGTAAACTTACATGTATGTCTGTGCATGACTGGAACCATCCTATGGAACAATTCTAAGTGATGCATTTACTGGTGCTTTCTGTTGACCCTAAATGCGTACTACTTTTCTCTCTGTGTGTGTGTGTGTGTGTGTGTGTGTGTGTTTTATATATATATATATATATATATATATATATATATATATATATATATATATAATAAAATACATATATATATGTATTTTATGTGTAACTGGAGTCTGTCCCACTCTGCACATAACTCACTGTCAAGACACAGCAAACTGCATGTACTACACAGACTAAGGAGGATGGGTTTGAGTAATGAGCTTTTCCTTGTCCTAATTAGCTGAACATGAGAAGGATACACACACACACACACACACACACACTCACACACACACACAAAAATAGGCCAGGGCCCATCTCCCCAACCCACTTTGAAGAAAATGTTAAGATTTCTATTGTAATTTAGCTGTGCTCCTCATGTCTTTGCCCCCTCTTTACACCAACAGAGTCACCTCCACTGTGAGAAAACCATTCATCTTGATCTATGCTGAAGATATGTGGCCAGATTAAAGAGAGAAAGTTGACACTAACTGTGTTTCGTCTTACCTGCACATGATCTCATGGGTCAGCAAAACCCGACACATCTCTGGGTTTTTATCCTGGCCCTCATAGACGATCGCCTAAAGAAGGAAGAAAATAACAGAACATTAAAATGAAAATGATTTGTATTCTTTATGTGGCATGCTAAAAAAAAAAAGCCAAGCACAATGTAGGTATAAATAAAAAAGAAAAGTGTGTGTGTGTGTGTGTGTGTGTGTGTGTGTGTGTGTGTGTGTCTTTCATCTGGGAGTAGTGTTGTTAATCTGGCGAATGTGTGTATTGTGGGAATCCAATCCTCCTGAACGGGAACGCTGTGTTCTGACAGAGACAGTAACAGAGAAATTATTTTGTTTGTGTTTGTGTGCGTGTGTTGTGTGTGTCTGTGCATGTGTGTGTAGTCCTGCGTGTGCATCAGTGCTTGTGTGTGCACAAGTGTTGATATGCAGTGTACAGTGAGCAGTTGGACTGCCAGACTGGAGTATAGTGCACCATCTGGTCCATACAACACAGCGTCCAAAAATCTAGTCTGGTTACCCCTCCAACCCCACTCAACATGCTCTCCAGGGCTGTGATCACCCTGCACGCGCACACACACGCACACACACACACACACACACACACACGCAGTGATAAACATGCAAACACAGGCTCACACATCCATGTGCACACACAAACAACATCCCCTCCTACTCCTTTCATTCTAAGGCAAACTCTCTTCAAGCCTAATGGCACTAGAGGCAGAATTGGCAAAACAAAAGGCCTGATATCAAAACGGCATTGGAGGGGCTTATTTTCGTCGTTATCTAATTCACCCTAACGGAGTATTCCCCCGGTGTGCGCCACCCCACATGTGCTGCTCTGTATTTCTTTGTGTGATTGAATTGGCCGTAACACACGGTGGGATAGTTTGTTCTGTTTCACATTGAGGAAATGAGGGTCAAGGTCCTCAAAGAGTGAGCTGGCATGCATCACTGTCTCTCCCAAACGCTAACACAACTGCCTCTCTGAGATATTCACACACAATATGTACGCAATCACACTGCCGCACAACACCAGACACACACACACACACATCTATACTGCCTGACGCTTGTACAAACACACACTCACAACATCCCCTCTTGCTGGCTGCTGTGCAGAGGTAGAGTACGAGGACACATGTCCTCTACTTTTCTAGGCCTCTGTAAATGTATTCCACAGGTAAGACAGGTCGTTTATCAAGGCGGCTGTTGCTGTGCTGAAGTTGAGGGTCTCAGACACAGGCATGCAGCAGGGCGAGGGGGGCTGGGGAGTCGGGGGAGGAGGGCAGCTGGAAGTGTGTGTGTGTGGGGGGGGGGGGGGGCGGCGCGGGGGGGGGGGGCACACTCAGACCAACACATCCACCGGACTGATGGTGAGTTAAATCCTGAGCAGCTTCACTTTAAAGCAGAGCCTCTTACCTGTTTAGTCATAGAGTCAATGAGGCGGACGTATAAGTCCTGCTCTGTCCTGATCCCTGCAGAGAGACAGAGAGGAATGGTTCAGATGCAGCTCCCACAGCTGATGTCACTTCTGAGGGGATATTTCAGACCATGACTTTTATTCACCCTGACTTCCCCTGTGAGGCGCTTCAGGAAGACTCAATGAACACACACACTCAGACCTACACATCCACCGGCCTGATGGTGAGTTAAATCCTGAGCAGCTTCACTTTAAAGCAGAGCCTCTTACCTGTTTAGTCATAGAGTCAATGAGGCGAACGTATAAGTCCTGCTCTGTCCTGATCCCTGCAGAGAGACAGAGAGGAATGGTTCAGATGCAGCTCCCACAGCTGATGTCACTTCTGAGGGGATATTTCAGACCATGACTTTTATTCACCCTGACTTCCCCTGTGAGGCGCTTCAGGAAGACTCAATGAACACAAACTGTTAACTAATGGCCCTCAGTATACGCTGCCTGCTATCAGTTTACTTAGAAGTAGAACATTTAATTTATTCTGTTTATCCTGATGAGTTTATATCTCTAAAACAATTGAATAAGAACTTAATTGAGAAAATGTGAAAAGCAGGAAGAACAACATATTTTTTTCTCCTAAATTATAATCAATATAATTTAATTATTCAATCAAGGTACCAGGACTAAAAAACGTTAGAAGGGAGGGATGTGAAGCCTCTTAATTTGCTGCTTGGGGTTCGAGTATATTGCTCCCATAGCTGTCTGACATTAGAATATATATTCAATAATACAATAATAGTACTAATAATGATGACAATGTGGTGCTAATAATTAGAAAGAAAAAGTAATGAAAATGTAATGCATTTTACTGAACAGTTAAAGCACCGATCTTTTACGAAAACAATTAAATAAATAAATACGTAAATAAACAGAGGGATTAACGATCTGACCTCGTAAAACATTTGTTTCCTGAGTTCCCCCACTTTGCTTTGGCGTCTCCCTCACTCGCTGCTTTTGTTATTGTGCCATAAAAACGATGGGATCCAAACTCACCGTTACTGTAGAGGAGCTGGAGTCTATAATGGATCCCATTGTTGGTCTTTTCCCCCGTCGTTTCCTATGAAAATCAAACCAAACACAGGCGGTCACAGCGAGCTAACCATCTCCTCCTGTGGGACGTTCACTGCGCGTCCAAAGCCTGATGTTTTCAGACGTGTAAAATGTTAGTTCCCTTCCAACTGCGATAAGACGCGAATCACATCCGCTCCCATTCTCCACACTGTTAGAAATCAAATTATAGAACGATTCTGTCTGCAACTTAAACAACTTTTCTTTATTTATTTCCACGTGACAAAATAGAGTGTGTAACCGAACCCTCTGTATATTAAGATATTCTTAATAAAAGAAACTTTAGCTCTCAAAAGGGAAATTGTTTCTAATGCTATTAACGGGTATAATAATAAAATCATTTGACATTATTATCGATACAATATGCAATAAATACTATAATATTATAATGTGTTATAAATAACGACCATTTGGATCTATGAAAGAGTAAACTAGGCTAAATGCTTATAAATAAAACAAGCGTCTAATAGTCAAACACTCACCATTAACGCCACTTGTAAACAGATCAATATTACGCTTAATGGACGTATCAAACACTAATATTGATGGGCGTTACAATAATTAAAATTATTGACTGACATCACCTGTAGGGACAGTTTGAGCTGTCATAAACAGACGACCTAATAACGTTTGAGGCAGTTATAGGTACAAAGTTTTTTTTAATGCAATTGATATTAAAAATGAGTCCAAATGTGATTTGGAAGGTTTTGTATTTATAAAGAAAAGCAGAAGTCGGTTAGATGTGTGTAAGTCGGTATGAAAAACACATCGGTGAGGACCTGAGGAGCAGTGATCCCTGCTGTGAGCGTCTGGTCACTGTTAACACACGTCTGCTCATTTATCACTGGGGCTTTAACAGGCCACATACAGTGTCAGTCTCCAGTCTGCGCACCAACACCATTTACAACAACACTTTTATAATAATAACACACTTGAATGTGGCAGACGTTGGCTTTGAGCAGAAACTCACCTTTTCCTTCTCCACGAAGTCGACGAAGGTGGTTCTCTCTATCTCCACCGGCTGACCCTGTCTGTCGTACAGAGCCAGGACGAAGTGGAAGAAGTTGGACTTGCGGAGGTTGGAGGGCGGCTGCTTCTCGAAGTGTGCCCGAGCGAGACCCACTCCGCTGCGGACACAAGCACAAGCCAGCGGCGGCCACCGCGACAGCCGTTAGAATAAATTCATTCAGTCAGAGTATAAACACAAGTGTCCAGTGTCCATTCAGACAGTCCACTAACTCAACGCCATTTAATTATTGGTCAAATGCGCACACACGCGCTTTACCAATAATTAAGTAAATAGTCTCAATTAAAATATGAAGCAGTTAATTTGATAAATATAGGTAGGTGGCGAGAATATATCTGACGGGTCGGTTTGCTTTCACGATAGTATAGGCCTTAATCCAATAAAAAAGTTATTATACTACTTTTAATCTAAACCCCAACAGATCGATTAAAAGTACATTTAAACTCATTTTATTTTAAAACACTAAATTTTGAAAAAAAAATATGTCTGTGCACATTCGGGAAAAAGTGGCCCAATAAAGAGAGGAAAAAACAAAACACCTAAGTGACACTGGAAATTAAACACAAACTCCACGCAGCTACGTCAGGCTCACGTTCAGATCTAAAGTTTTTTGTTGTTGTTGTTTTATAGCACTGTTTCACGTTTAGAAACGTGTTAAAGTTGGAGCCACATGCGGTTCAATCACAGCGGACTCTCAGCTAAAAACTTCTAGCGCCAGTGGGAACAGAGGTTATCCAACAGCTGCGCAGCCCCGAGTGATGCAGCCCGTCCGTCTCCACCAGCGCACATCTGAGCCTGCTCTCTCGCCCCCCCTCGGTCTCCACGCCCCGGTGTCAGCGCAGCGCCACGGCCGCCTCAGGCTCACCTCTGGGCGGCTGTGTTGGCGTCCAGAACTCCGGCGCCCTGCATCCATGTCCGAACCGCGTTCATCCCGGCCACCATGGGCTCTTCTTTCATACTACTCCCACTCCTCTGGATGCTCTCGTGGATGCCAAACATCAAAACGCACCTTCACACTGTCGCTATCCCTCTCTCTCTCTCTCTCTCTCTCTCCCTCTCTCTCTCTATCCTCCTCTCCTTCGCTCCCTCCTTTCTTCTCCTGCCTCCCCTCCGCCTGCGTCTGTTTGATCGCGCTGTCACAGGAGCAAAAGTGGCGTGGTCTGTTACAGTCGGCGTCGAGTTGCGCGTGCGGTGTTTCAGAAAGTAAACAAAAGATGCGACATGTGGAGGGTAAAGGGGAGCTGTCAGCATCCAGGGTTCATGCACCTCGTGCGACTCCGGAGGCACGGAAGAGACGGAAGCAGCAGCAGCAGCACGCGCGAGCAGCAGCAGCTGTGAAGATGATCAGCGTGAGTGCGATGAAAAGGGGGGAAGCGCAGGATGAGACGCTGCGCTCGGATCAAGGTGCTGCAACTGACAGACACACAAGCAGAATGCCAGTGTGTGTCACACACAGTCCACAGTAAGAGAGAGAGAGAGAAGTCCTCCTCCGCTCCGGTTCTTCGGTTCTTTATTGACAAAGTCCTCCGCTCTGCTCAGATGGATGAAAGGGAAGATCAGGCGCAGTCCCGGCTAACGGCGGCTCCGCTCCTCTCCGCTCCTGCTCCGGTGATTTGCCTCTTTTCTTCCCTGAGGAATCACTTTGGACCATCTCTGAGATGCCAAACAGGAGAGGAACTAGTAGGTGAGGGAGGCGTGGTCTACAAGGCAGAGCAGGAACGCCCCCACCTCTCCAAACACTGTTAATAACGCGGACAATCAGCTGTCCACCAACGCCACCAGCACGCTGCCCGCCCGCCCGCCTGCTGTCCCCGCCTCGTCCCACGCAGCGCCCGCCCCGGCCACTTATAGGCAGAAGCTGTGCGCACCGCGTGTGTGTGTCTGCTCTCACGGTGCGTGTGTTTGGAGCTGACAATTAATGTATTGGCGACTATCAAACGCCAACTCCGGGGAGAACACGAGTCAGATCCACACAATTGGACCACAGACACTGAGGGACAATGTGACAGCACGTGTCTCAAACGAGACCAAACAGTATCCGATCGTTTTTTATTTTTTTCCCCCCAAAATCAGATACAAAGTGTTGTGCTTGTTTATTATGATACAAAGGCGCTGGAATACAAAGTGGGGGGAAACTGTTTGTAGCAGTGCAGCAACATTTGTGTGAAGATTTAATTGTGTTTACTTATGTTTATGCGCTAAATCAATGCATCACCTCCAAAGGAACATACGTATTTTTATTTCTCTACACTAGGCATCATCCAGCCCTTTAAATATAGCATTTAAAATTGGATCTACAAATAAGATCATTTTTAAAAATCTTATTTGTAGATCAGAATGGAATTTAAATGTTGTGTTTTCCTCATAACAAGTGAATCTGCTGTGTTGTTTAGTCCAAGTGCTCATTCAGAGAATCAACTCTCAGCAGATTATGAGCTTAAGAAAAGTTTCCGCTCACCAAAAAGCCTGGCAGCCGCCGCGCGCTTTTTTTTTCTATTACAGCGCGACGCTTTGAAACGGGCTTTGATTCGATGCGTGACATAAATCTTGCGGGACTAAGTGTTGAATCCAACATAAACATGAGGATTACGGCTAAACTGTGTTCTCTCCCGCCGTCCAAAACTGTGCAATCACTCCAAAAATAAATGCCCAGTGACCAAAAGAAAAGTGCAACAAAAATGTGCATGGTTGCGCAGAGAGCCGCACATGTGCACATGTTCTCACAAGCATGTACGGGCAGAGAGTGAGGATGTTGCAGCTCTCTATACTCGTGTTCACCATCAGTCCTGGTTTCCCCCGTCATTACTGACTCATTTCTAGATTGTCAAATTGAATTGTGCGGGGGCCATCTGCTCAATATGTCCTGTTTGGTTAATTATAATAAAATGGAAAGAACCAGAGAGAGTGAGAGAGTGGTGTTATTTTATCAGCAGGGCATCTCTGAGAAATTTAGATTTCTATCAGGAGTTGCTGAAATGAGAGTTGCACACGTTGCTGTAGCTGTTTTCACACAATTAAAAGCATAAGAACATTTATGTCTTTTGCCGTCGAAGAAGAAATGTGAACACCACGTTTAAGAGCACGACGATAAATAGAGATCAATAAAAAAAAGTCTTGAGATAATATTTCTCTATCTCTCTCTCTGTCCCTCACACACACACACACACACACACGCACACACACACACACACACACACACACGTCCAGAGTTATCCCTCAGCACATTTGTTTGATTGTAGCCGGGTCTCTGGCCGTGATCTGGATGCCTCGGTCGGCATGCGGGCCAGTGCGAACACTCGGGGCCCCTGGGGCGACATGTATTTATATCCCCGTGCACCAACACACACTGTGAGCCCAAATATCACCGCGGCAGTATCCAAAAACAGAGATGTCAGTTGGGGCCCGCTGATCCAGCCATGTTAATACTGTGATTTACTAACTCCATGGTAGCCAGACACAAAGGTTTGCATAGTATCTCTGGCCATTACACGCAGGCAGGAAATTCGTGCGCCGTGTAAACGGTGTAAAGGTGTGTGCTCGCGCGCGCGCGCCTGTGTGTATAGGACTTATGTTCAAGTGTCCACATATGGGAAGGCTATTAAAAATCCGCTGCGTTATAACTCTATTAGACATTTTGAAGCAAGCGATCAGAAAGGCGTTGTGGGCGCTGCAGGCCGCCTCCTGTACAACCACCAGATGTTCTCGTAAATCAGGAGGTTGAGCTGATGATAATAATGGCCCGATTGAATTGAAGACTCGTAAAAATGACTAGTTGTAAAAATCGGGCATATGCTTATGAGAATGGGCCTTATGTCTAACAATATGCTGTCTGGTTCGCATAAAAGGAGACAAGAATAGATGTTAACTGTGCAGGAAATGTAAACAAGACACCAGCGCGACTTCCTTGATATTAATGTAAAGCAACGTTATGGTGAAAGTCCAATAGTCACGTGCAAGAAAACACATTTCATGACTAAACTGAAAGATAACATGAATTTTTAAAATGAATTAAATAAAATGTATCTGGGAAATCAATTTCAAACTCTTACAAACAGATTTGTAATAGAATAATATTTTTTTCAGGTCTGTGCAGCACATCTGTGGCGCTTTCTAAAGATGACCTCCCCGCTTAACATCAGGTCACTGAAGGATCTATCAAACTCCAACCGCCACAGTCACTGTTTTTGGTGCAATGTTGCCATCTAATGGTCTCAATGAGGCAATGGACGACTGAATATAGCGTAATAACCCCCCTTGGCTCAGTGTTATTCCCAAATGGAGCTGTTGCATAGTAAGCAGCATGCAGATAAATGCCATCTGTCCAAATGCCTGTGTGTCTGTGCCCATTAATAAACGTGGTCAACAAATACGGACAAGGTCAACAGACTGTAAATTCATGAAAACAAGTGGGGAATGTAATTGATCTTGTATGTATATCACCAGGAGATAAACTGTGAGAATAAATCATGTGGGTTCAGTTTAACCCCACAGTTATGGACAAGCATAATATGTAACTATAAGTCAGGGGTCTTCCCTCTTCTTCAGTCTGAGGAGCTCTGAGCTGAGGAAAACACTGAGCACCTACCCCCCACCCCACCCTGACCCATTTAGGCCTTATTCATGCCTTATCATTAATTATGGAACTTAAGACACACACATTCCTACTTCACTCCCCTACACATGTGCAAAAACAATTGTGAATAAGTAATAGGAGTATGTAAACTCATTTAGATTATTACTGGCAATATTTGACATTTGTTTTTGTCATAGTTTATCTTCCTTACATCAATAACGATGAACAAAGTTACACTGATCAGCAGTAATGATGAATTATTTGATTTAAACATACTGAGATTTTTGTGTCACACAGCGTGCATTAACGCACTTTCACAAGACCACACTGTTCTACAGTTTGGCCTTGTGTACAGAGGGGAAATTAAAAACTAATTCAGGGACATTTTGCAAACAGGGCTCAAGTGCCACCTGTAATGTGAAGACAACAAAAAAATCAAAGGGCAGCAGTATCATGTTTGAATAATACGATATGCCGTCTATGAGGATATTTAAATCACTTCACTCCTTCCTCTTCTTGTGAAAGGAAGTAAAGAGGTGAACCACAACCATCTGACCAGTTGACATCTGGGAAGAGTTCATTATTAGTGTAAGTTTGATGTTGTTAATTTGGGTTTTTTTCCTACATGTGACATCTCTGTGTATCTGAACACCCACGGGCGGTTTTAGGCTGTTTGGGTCTGTGATTATATATCTGAAGGGCAATTATTTGTCATAAAGTAATATTTGGCTATTCTGGATTTGCTTTCTTTCCAGTACAATCATTACGTTTTTGTCCGAATTAGGGACAAAATAAGAGCAGAACAGCAAAACAGAGCATCTCCCCTCCCAATATGTGTAAAAAATACTTGTCCAGACATATACTAAATTATTTGAAATAAAACAGATCGCAAAGAAACCGCAATGCAACACTTCTCATCATATGAGTGTCTGCTACAGTCGCTGAATTATTCCACACTCTGAGGTTGTTTGATTTTGAGAGGGAAAAACAGTTTTTCTTGTTTATATTTTAACTCTTTTACAAGCTGCCCCAGGTTGGGAAATAATTGTCATTATTAGATAAGTGTTGTTATTTCATGGACTAAATCCTAATTGAGTCTTGACTCAATAATCCCGTAATAATCCAATAATAATCTCAATAATCAATATCCTGATGGGATAATGGTGGGGATTGGTAGAAAAAAAATAAACAAAAAAACAAATGTTGTTGCTGTAAAACATTTACATTACATTTTTTGGATTTCACAGATTGTATAATCTGTGAAAAAAATGTAAGAATATGCAAAACTCCTCAATTCACAACTCGACAGCCACGCTAAGGCCATGACCTGGGATTAGGTGTCAAAAGTTATCACACGGCATTGTGAAAGGTCAGTTCAAATATTTTGGCAAACCATAGCACCTGATACCTTTCTAAATATTAAATTATTCTATGATAAAAGGATGCACATCATCTTCTGTAAGAGGCAAGGGTTACTGGTAATGGAGATGAAAGCAAAAAATATGTATCACTGACAGTAATGAACACATTAGTCCTTTCTGTGGCTCAAAGGTTAATGCCCTGCTGTTTGACTGTACAATACAGTGTAGGCACAGTTCCCCTCAGAGGCATGTTTGAGGGTATATTGAGGAACTCTTTGTGGGATCTCAGTTTTCATATTACAGAATGTCCAATAAGCCTTTGTAGTCTATACCATTTCCTCATTAACATTAGATATAAGCTGTGGTTTTACCGGAAACTTTGTCAGCTGATCTACGACAGTGACTTATTTTGTACTTTGTGTTTTGATCATGTAAGGCAGAGGCAGGGATGACAGTGTGTCTCAAAACTGGAACGTGGTGATAGATCTGGCAAATCTATAGTTCAATCCAAAATTAAAATAGGTTTAATTTATGTGCATCTCTTGGCAAATAACAGAGGAAGTACCAAATACTGTACATCGTATGTGTTGGAGTGAGTGGAGAGGAGCTTCCACCAAAGCACCACACTCTCACATGACCGGTAATGGAAACGCCATAACACGCAGAAAGTGCTGCTGACATTCAAACATCTTGTTTGACAGTAAAATAGAAATGGAAACAAATACTGAGGTCTCTGTTCTCAACATGAGCCACAAGGTAAATGAAATACTCAACAAAATGAAAATAAATAAAACATGGCATGGCGTCCATTGTTTGGATTCTTACTCTTCTTTTACCCTTTTTTGTTTCGCTGATGTTTTCGTTTTTTGTTCCTTTTGCTTCCTCTTAATCTGTAACAGAAGACAAACTGTTAGAAATTAGTCTGCAATGAATAGCAATTTCTAATGATATTCCAAGCAAGCAAGCAAAATGTATTTGAATAGCTGATTTCATAATGGAAGTTAACGATCATCGAGCCTGATGCTGTGTTTTAACAAGAGAGCACAGAGATAATAACCGCAGAGAGGTATATACAGTACAGTCTGACCTGAAGTGACTCCACTCGCTCCATTGTGAGTTACACAGAGCATCCTTAGCTCTGACACAAACAGTCTTGGCCTTCTGCTTGACTTTAAACTGACAATTGTCTGTAGAGTGGACTTCCAGGGTCTAAGAAATAAAAATCACACATACTGTAAGTCACAAACTGATTCTGCAGCAGTTTGGCATCTGATTGTTACTTTGATTCCACTCTTGTCATTCTGTTATTAAATACCAGCACATTCAATTGCTTCCTCTTACCTTAGCATCTTTTACATCAGTACACGGGTCGTCACACCTTTTGCACTCCCTCTTTAGCTGTGCAATCTGGAACGTGAGGGGGAAGTAAGAGTAGGGGCTGCTCCAGGAGCTCGGGTAACTCCACGCGATTGTCGTCGCGTTGACTTGACCAATCCGCACTCTGTCAGGTTTTACTGTCGGGATTTTTAAGGAGAAGAGAGGAAGGAGGAAAAACACAACATGAACAGGAACAAATATTAACAAATCAAAAGACAACAAGCACAGAAAAAAAAATGTCCCACCTATATCTGACAGGTAAAACTGCTTAGAGTAGTTCTCCAAAAGGAAGTGCTCAGTCCTAACATAAACAGCAATGTAGATCTGCTGGCTCTCCTCTGCGTACGGGCAGTGATACTCATCCAGACAGTAGATCCCATGTCCGCTCTCATCCACCGAACAGCTGATGTTACTCTGACCCGAGGAGCACGTCCAACGCTGGACACTGGTGTCCACTGAACACTGGCTGTTATTATCATCAGTAACACTGCATAAAACCAGAAAATTCATACTCATTTAGATCTTTTATAAACGATCTCATGGACAAAGCACTGAAGTAGCAGTTAATGAAGAACACCCATCATTCAAAAGCATGAACAGCTGCAGTACTGTTGCCGAATTTCTGACGCCAAGACATGGCTGCAATCATAAATTTATAAACCACTTTGCACTGTTTCCTTTCCTGAGGAGGTTTTTAGAGATGTCACTGTGCAGCCTCAGCTCTGACATGAGAGTGAGCACTGTGTTATTACTGGACTGCAGTTTGTGAGCTTACCGCCAAGCTTTGATAAACGCTACTTTGCTGACACGACTGCTGTGCCAGGTCCAAGAGCAGTGAAACTCTCCGTTGTAATTCTGAGCTGAGCACTTCAAATACTCTTTGAATGAAAGAAGTCGCACAAACATTCAAAATCAGACACACAAGACAAACAAGAGGGGATTCATCTGTTGAAATCATACAACATGCTTCTGATTCCAGAAGCTGGGTCAATGTGAGACTGTACCGTCATCAGTTTTCACCAGGATCTTCCTCCGCTTGCTTTCGTCCTCTTGGATCAGGACCACAGTGTAATTGACCAGTGATCCGTCCTTTCTGTGGCAGCTGTAGTTGCCGCCCCCTAAGCTTTCCTCCAGCTGAACAAAGTACAAGTTTCCTCTCTGGTCTTCCTCTTCTCCGTCCTTCCTCCAGAAAATATCCTGACTCACGTTGTCACTCTTCATCTCCTCCTCTGTTGATGCCAAGCAGCTCAGCGGTTGCTGCCCCAAAGAGCCATTCACCTCCACAACCAGAACTATCAGATGAAAAAGAAAAACACACAGAGACAAATGTAATGTACTATAACAACAACACAAAATGATGCATTCTCATAGAGTTCAGACATACTGTTGGGCAGTAGAGTCCAGTAGCTCATAGGATTTTGGCTGCAGATTTGAAGAAATGCAGACATGATAATGCTGCAAGCAAGGAACTTCATCTGAGAGCGAGGCTAGAGTGTTGACAGGATTTTGTGAAAATGGCTAGGGAATGGATAGAGGGGGGAAAAAGGAGAAAAAAAAAAACAAATAAGAGAAACACTAAATTAACAAAACAGTAATGATATGAGCCTTGAGTGAACACGCCAATAGAATTACCTCTTAAATCGATCATGGAAAAATCCATACAACTGCTGCTGTGATCAGTCAATGCAACAATTTGAAAAGCAACAGGTCTACGCTTACAGATAAAACCAAACCAAAATACAACACAACACAAATACCAACACAAAACACAAAAATCGTCATATCTCAAAGCATAAGTTGAAACATACAGTTTAAATATGCTCACCTCGCTAAAATCACAGAGACATCAATCCGCATTTTAAAAAAAGGATGCAAGTCATATCTCACTGTTTACAAAGTTCAAATACTATTTAGATGGCTCCACATCTAGTTATTATTTTAAACATTTAGCATTAGTTTAAACATTTATATCCTGTCTTATACTGTTTTTACACTAGTTTTATACTGTTTGTGCAGACCTTGCTGTCATCTTGAGCTGCCAAACAAATTTACACTGTTTTGTCAACCATTGTCAATCACAACACTTGTGATTGACAATGTTGACAGTTCTAATCGCTCATGTGACTGGTTTGTTAATTATTTACAATAATGTATTTTAAACCCACACATGCAACCCAAGTAACTCGTCCCCTGTTTCACATGGGGCATCTAACATCTTTACTTTAAATAAAGTATAAAAACAAACAGCCGGATAGGAGATGAGTCAAAGCCTTCTTACCTTGCCAGTCATGTGCAGATCTAATGAGACTCTGCGGGTTCTGGGCGTATTTTATGTGCCTGTGACAATGACACATAGCAGGGGCCAAATTTCCCAACACCGCCTGGAGTAGAAAAGCCCAGAGGAACTTCGCTTTCGAGTTTTGGAGGCTGAATGAACAGTGGTATTCAGCCACCTTTCTCTCACTTCCGCCTGTAAGCCCCATTGATCAATGCCCCAATTACTCTTCTGACTCCTGAAACGACACTGACTCCCAGTGCTGCTGTCAGCCTGTTTGTTTACTCTCATGCCGGCGGCATGTTTCGTATGTCGCCTTCAGGAGCCACTGTCACACCGGTTTCATGCACAGTCAGTTTATGTATCTGTGAGCAGCAACTGTGTGAAAGTCAGAGCATCACTGAGGTGTCCCCCACCGAACGGGGCTTTTCCCGTTCACGGATCTTTTCAGCGTCTTACATTTCACTTCTCTAAACAAACAAACAAACAAACAAAAAACAATCGCATAGATGGATAAATAGATAGCATCATCCACGTATACAATATTATTGAACACGTACGTAGAATAACGTCAGCAGTCTCTACAATTCTGCATCATGTAAAAACGAGACATTACGTCTTGAAGACGGACACAGATTGTAACAGGTTTAACCGGAAATGCAGGGACTTTGAACGCACCTCTGTAATACGGAAGCTGTTTTTCATGCGGAGGGATCGACCTGACACGGTTGCTGATTGGATTACGCCTTGTTGAACCCGGAAACTGTAATGTACCTATTAAAAATGTCAACACTCCAGGTACACGTATTAGTAAACAATTATCATATGACGTTATAACATGCTTCCTGAAACAGGGCCCAGTAGTGTGTAATGGTGCTTTGTTTATGTTTTTTATTTCCCTGTTTATATCGTCAACCATTCCCCTGCATTCATGTTCCTCCTTCCTGTCTTGCTAACAAGGGTCTTGCTAAACACCATGCATCACCTCAAAATACAGAACAGCGAGGGACAAGGCTGGAAGATGGTAAACCTGACAGACTGGAATGGATGTGGAAAATTTGATTTGCATATCATCTTGTTGTGAGGGAACTGAGTCTGTGTGTGTGCGTGCGTGCGTGCGCGCGCGCGCGTGTACAATACAAGTCAGGTGCTTTTACAAACAACTTTGTTGTTAGTGTAATGTTCGCATTGTTAAAAAAAATCTGGGTATTATTGTGGAATCCTGACACTTCTGCCAATTGTTTTACAGAACAAGCAACTACACTCTGCCATAAAAAAACAATAATGTTTGGTACTTATGAAAAGAATACTGTCCCCGAAAAGCATGTTGTTAATGCCACAGTTAATTTGTTAATTTCATTTTTGTTTCTGTTTAACCTCTTTCTGTTTGTTTACTTTTCATTTTCAATTTGATTTGCTAGGTAATAGCTTATATTAACAGACAAAGTAGTAACAGCTGTGCGTACCTTTTCCTCAGTATTCCTTTTTGGAACTATATTTGTGGTAGTGTCCTATAATACAATATAATGGCTTGAAATTCATCCTCATACCAAAGAAAGATATCAACAAGACCATGTCTCCAACTCTTTAGTCCACATGCCATTTAGAGGTGTGCCATCTTTCAAAGATGTGTGTCACACAAACTCTTGTCTCTCACAGAACAATTACTAGCTCCCTTGTGTTGTATAGTGTTGTCCATAACAAATACCCACATATGAATAAAACACTACAAAACAGGCCATGTATTACATTTAAGGAAGTTGTACCAAAGCCAGGCTAGTCCAAAGCCCTGTTTACCATCATCCTTTGACTGTCTATGTGAAACACAACCTTTTTGGTCCAATGAGGATGTGACGTCTCAAAGATTGATAATACACCAGTTGTCTGAGAGGAGGACTGAGAGAACTACAAATGGGACAAATAAACTTAGATAAAGTAAAATGAATAGAAACATGAGTATGTCAGAAGATGGGCCTCGTGCCAACTATGTAAACAGACAATGACCTGGATTTTTTATGCTCTGCTGTGACCATGTGACTTTCCAACATTGGTTTGAAAATGGCATTTTAACAGAACAACAGTAAAGCCACGTCGTAAAATACAGTTATATTACTCCCACATACTGAAAACGTATATTTATTACAAAGCATGCCAACAGACACAAGTGTACAATACTGGGAATGTCTTTGGAGATCTATTATACTACACTTTATTAGACAGAAGTAAAAGGTAATGTAGAAGCACATAGTAACCGCACTTTGATTGAGTAAATATTTCTTTATGCACTGACAAGTTAGAATGAAACACTGTTTTGGCTTTTGTGTCATGCAGTAAATCAGACGTACTGTATGTTACAAGTTCTTGAGGTTAGTTTTTCTCTGTCAGTACTTTCCAGTATCAAGCACTGAATTCCCCAAATGACGAGCGGTGACCTCATGTTGTTTTGAGTATGTTTAGGTGTTCTGAATACCATACTGAATACCTTATATGCCACTGCCTTAATATAGACCAGTGATGAAACTTCAGGATTCAGTATGTGGTGGGTTTCAGCATGAAAGTCAGATTCGAGTCAAAACAAAAACTCATGTTCTGTTTGTTTGTGAGATGGTATGTGTATTAATGTGTGCATTTTTGGGGGGTGGTGGTGGTGGTATGTTAATAAGGAGTTAAGAAATTTGTAGGAAATTAATAATTCCGTGATGGGAAATAGGATCCTTAGAATTGGATGCGATAGGAATGATATTTTATGGTTTTAGTGCATAAATCTTGTGTTAATGTTCATGAACAAATTATGAAATCCCATTAGAAACACACAGAACAGTGCATGCCTTCTTTAACTGGATGCTCTTAAAGATCAACCATTTAAACTGTCATGTCATGTGTTGTCTTTAAATTTGATATGTAATGGATTTTTAAAAATTGTGATATGTATAAAATGTGGTTCAAAAAACAAATCTATGTGTATTATACACTATATGTATGCATACATAAAAGATAGTGTATCTTTTATGTATATTCAATGTACTGTTTATGTCTGACCACTAGATGTCGACAGGGGATTAAAGGTGTGTGCCTGTGCGGCAACTCAAATGTCCCATTTGAAATGAAAAACGTTCTAATTGAGGTAATAGTTCAAATGACACTAATCAAATCTTTGTGGTTTCAATAGTTACACACTCACCACAGTTTACACAATATTACCTCTACCTACACATTAATTCAGTCCGGCTGATGTCCTCGGTCAAGTGTCATAACAGAAGGTTGTGTTGCAAGTAACACAATTACACAGCTGCACACGAGGCTCTGCATGTGGGCCTGTGGTCTGTGGCTATGCACTGGAACTTCTTCCAGATGCCCTCAACCTGCAGCAGCAGGAATGAAAACAATGTTATGATCTCATCTGTGTGAGGGACGGAAAGTAAAGAAACAAAAGGAAAAATGAGGATGGTAATGTGTGTGTGTGTGTGTGTTTGAGGATGTCATATAAAGGGATGGTTTTTCGAGCTATCGATAGCACCTTCTTTCTTACTGACTGACTTACTGAGCCTATTGAGGTCATGACCTACAACAGATTCAGTATGAACAGACCACAGTAGCATAATTTGTTTTGGTTGGATTTAGCTTATGTGCGTCTGCGTGTGTCTGTGTTTACGCAAATTCTGTGGAATATTTTTTTTTTGGAGACTGAATGAGTGTGAAGATTCACAGATTTATGAACACCCTGACTCGTTTTGTCTGTACTAGCCTTAACATTCCACTTAGCAGAGAACCATTCGTCAAAACAAACCAGAGCTATTATGTTAATAACAAAGAATTTAAACTGTCAAGCGAGGATTTTCCAGCACTGTGCACGTGTGAAGGTCTTGTGTAAAGGGTGCTGAGACAGAGTCACAGCAGAAAAGCACAAGAACTCTTGTCCGTGAGTTATATTTTTCAATGTAAGTCATGGATTTCTCTTGTATTCTGAGTTTTAGCAAACAAATTGACAAAAGCTAATTAACTTCCCTACCCTGCTGTATATCCTCTGTCATGTTTGTGTCTTTGCAGGAAAGATGCAATAAGATGATGCATCCAGCAACGCCCAGAGGCCCTGTCCTTTTCCAGGCTGTATACTTAATCTCACCAATAAAATGCCTTTGACTGTAGATCAGTTTATCTCTTGACAAAACTCCAGCAGAGGGAAACAAACACCCAAATTCAGTGTGCAGAGAAAACAGAGTTCATTAAGTTCAATGAGTTTTAATACAAGACTTTTGCTGCAGGTTGTGAGTCACTAATGAAAGCAAGACAGTCTCTATCGTCCGCTCTCAGGTAAAATATGGGCTGGTGCTGCACCCTTTATCCCCCCCTCCCAGAGGAGCAGGGTCAGTGAGGGGTAGCCTGCCAGAGAGAGGGGGCTGGAGGAGGGATTTTCTCTGGCATTATATCACACTTTCCCAGACTGCCTATAAAGTTTCTCTTCAAACACTGGGCAGAAGTCACTTGACTTAACCTGTTATTAGTATATGAGACAGTTCAACTTCTGAGATGAGAGGAAGGCTCATGTTAGAGAAGGATCAATGTAACTATAGTGTCTACATGGCCTGATGGTTAGGTTACAAAGCGGCCTTTTGTGTCAGACAAAGAGTGCTTTTCTTCATCCTTCTGAAGGAGATGCGACAATTTTCTCAGCAGACAAGAAAGAATGATGAGAGCAATCAGCTGAAGAATACAGAAACATTCAAAAATGTTGAGGAAATTGCTTTTTCTGTAGGCAAGACATTATTATGGGGAAGCGCACCCTGGCATCTTTGTTGTAAAGAGAGTTCCTTATTCCACAATTGATATCCTATATTATACCATCAATCGGAATTGGTACTTTTGAATTGCCTTGAGGAGTGGTGGTGAAGAGGCTAGAGAATAAGGCTTGGGAACGTGTGGTCGCCGGCTCAAACCGCGGATTGGCCGAGAACCGGGAGAAGCACCACCAGCTGTCCACCACTTAGGGCCCTTGAGCAAGGCCCTTAACCCCCCAAATTTGCTCCCCGGGCACCTTGAATGGCTGCCCACTGCTCCGCATGTGTGTGCTGTGTGTTATGTACTAACATGTGTCCATAGATAGAATGGGTGAAAGTGCAGGAAAGTAATTTCCCCTAGTGTGGCTCAATAAAAGGATTCTGCTTTTTCTTCTTCTACTTCTTCTTTTAAAATTGAACATTCAAGAATTGGACTGTTTCTGTTCTGTTTGAGCCAAGATGGGCGATATTAAAGAGCAAAGGATTAGCCTCTCTTATTTAAACACTGAATGTCCTTCTTTATTCCCAGCCAGAAAGGATAGTTTTTCCTTTCTCGGAGCTCACAGTGTGTGGGATAGAGCTTTGGCTTTTTTTTCTTTTCTTTTTTTTTGCCTGAATCTGTGGGTGGTACTGTGACATAATAAGGAGCTGGTTCATGCACAAGTTGTTGTCCTTCCTGTCTGACAGTGTTATCAGCCTGTCTCATGAGGTCAGTGACTGTTGTCTGTGTGTGCATAAAGTATGCACAGTTAAATCAAAGAGGACAAATAAGCTAAGTGACTCACTGACCACCTCCCTTGAAGTGTTATTTTCAGCATCCTCCCGTTACAGTGATTTTATCTGGCCAAAAAGGATTATGATGTTAATAACTCAGACTCTGGCCTCGCTGTTATCTCCAACTCTCCGCTTTTCCTTTTTTCACATTTTAATTTTTTGAGGCCATTAATGTGTTTCTTCCTGTTTGGGTCCGTGGAGTGGCACAGGGCAAATGCCTGGACTTTCCTCAGGGATCCTGGCACTCTGCCTGGGAGCTTTTCAGCCAGAATTAAAGCCAGCGAAATCCAAGACAAAATGGAGCAACTCATCCCTCTGTGTGTGCTACACCACAACCTTAACATAGCAACGTCAAATACCTTTCGCAAGCCTTGGTGAAGAAAGAATGGCAGAGAGACAAAGACTCTTGTCAGCTCAACAAAGACGACTTCACTTGAATGTTTTACAGTTGACATTGATGATACCCGCAGTGTAATCTTATCTGCAGCCTGGGGTTGTCTATTCATTCTCCCCGACCTGAAGACACACGTGCACAATCAGAGGGTGTTGCGTTATCAGGCTGCTGCGGAGCGTCTCTTGAGTTTTAAGGCAGATAATATTCTTATGAACACATTTCACATACGTCTAGTAATCATTCTATGTAAGTACGTATGTCCTTCACCTGTTGAAAGATGTAAACAAAAACAACCACAATGAGCTGACCAAAGGGTATTGCAAAATTGTGTCTTAAAACTAAATTAAAAAAAAAATCAACCACAGTCCTGACAACTGCACAAAAGGAAAATGTGACAGATGACTAAATGCATTGCACCATTCCACAGTATATTTGAACATAATTTGTGTATGTGAATCAACAAAACAATTTTTTTTTGCAATTTTATTTAGGCTATTTACATCATGCACAATTTTACACATTTGAATGTGCAGTGGATGCTCTATGTTGTGTGAACATACATTCTATGTGTGAACCTTGTCTTATAGACGTGATGATTACCAGGACAGACACACACTGAGACAGGCATCTGTGAGATAGCTTAACAATCACATATGTTGAGTGATGCCAAACAGCATGGTTATATAAGTTTGTGTCTTGCGTGGCAGAAAGTAAGAAACAGAGTAGTAACAGTGTCTACAGGAATTGTTAGCCTGTACAATATGTAGTACTTCATATCCCAGATGCATTCAGGTGTAATTTTGGATCAAAGATGGGGATGCGTAATTGGTGGTAACTCAGGCCACCACAATCAACGTAATGGACTATTTTGGTCCAGTCACATTGTATTATCTGAGCTGCAGAGGGCGATATGTGGAGAAGTGGAGCTCTGATGCCGTGCCAGTGGAATGTCAAATGTCCAGGCCTCTTCAAAGACAGAGTCACGCCATGGTATTGTTTTCTTTTTCTTGCCCAACTAATGGGAATTGGAGGTGCTGATGGATTATATCCAAACTATTTGAAAACTTGGGACGTTCCAGGAAAGATTTCACTGCAGTTACATCAGTGATCTCTGACTCCACCAACCATTTCTATTTTTATGGTATGTGCAGTTTGCTTATTTGATAGAAGAGATTTGTTTTGCTTAAAAACCCTTTCAATCAAGTTGCAATACACTGGGTTTAAACACTGGTCAATAGCAGAGAGCGAGGCACAATAGTAGACATCAAAACAAACAGCTCCATTAAAAGATCATTTCAACAGATCAGCGGAGTACATGCCTTTTTCAGGTACACCCAGACCAAACATCAGTAGCTAGGCAACGCTTTCTCCTAGAAATTGTGTTTATATGTAACTAATTTGCTAAAGCAAGAAACATAATACCACACACATAATGCATTTTCCCTTTAACATGCTCAGAAACTGATCAAGATATCCAGAAATTTATTTAAAAAACTGTATTTGTTTTTTTCCCCACCGGGAGCTTAATGAACTAGTTTTAAAAATGGAGAAAAGTACACTCACCTCTTTTCACTAAAAGATCGGTCAGTGTGGGTTTGTCTATGTATGTGCGTGTGTTTCTATGTAAGTCAGAAATTGTCCACAATTCGAAAACTCATGATGTCAAAAGTCAAAGGAAAAGTCAAACACGTTCAACATCTGACAAAATCACAAAACGTTCATTGTATCTGCAAAATGTTCATCGGCACACATACATTATTTCATGGCCTTGCAATATATGTCTATGTATATGCATATGCTGAGATCAGTTTCAAGGGATTCATCACAACAACAGATGAGATTATTTTTAATACACCTCTGCAGAAAAGCTCCAAGTGCTTTACCAAGGCTACAAACACTATTACCACAACAAACTCTTAAGACTCTTTGTATGTGCCCAGGCTTTGTGCTGTGTTGTGCTTCAGAGAGAGAGATAGTTACATAAAGTATATCATTACAGGAAGGGCATGACTGACTCATGTTTTGCTTCTATTACAGACACAACCCTGAAAAACGAGTCTTTTTTTTTCCTCAACAGAATTTTACACCATTTTCACCTGTGAAAACAGGTTGTGCAATGTTTAATGCCCATGTGATCCCCTCATGACAAAACCATGGTATTTCTTTGTCATTTAATGGTCCACTGTATGTAATCACACATGATCATATGTAATCCAGCAGGTTTTTATGTGGGGGTCTACTTGGCCTTTACACATCAGAGAAGATGTTAAATGGTCTGTATTCATATTGCTGATGACTGCTTTCCAGTGCCGTTTCATCCTTCAGCCATTCATTCAGGGCATCTACTGTATGTGCAGTATCTGCTGGATCACACATTAGTGTAAGCTGCTTGCGGTGAGGACATCTGAGTCAAGTGACTGCAAAGTAAAAATGTTCCCAAAAATTTTCCCATAGTCATAACTCATGTAAAGTTCTGATGAACTCTGGCCATAGCTGGTTACGTAAAACAGGGTGATGCCTCTGTACTGTCAGTCTGACAAGTTGAACACTAAGTTCCAGGAACTAATGGTTTAGGCAGCACTTTAAATTACATGTTATGCTGAGGTCTAATTGCAGCACAGACAGTCACCTGGATCTAAAAGGTGGTGGGAGATCTTCTAGTCTTTTTGTCTTCAAGCTTGGAAAATGCATGTCCTTTAACCAGGCAGGACAAGCCATGGCCCAGTCCTGGCATAAACACAGAGACGTGGCGTTGCCTGGTTTGGCTGGCCAATAATTGATAGTAATGACAGAGCTCCTGAATGGCAATGGCAATGGATGGGTCTGTGGTGCAGTGTGGAAGTTACTTCACCACTTCCCCCCACTTTTCACCCTGCTGAGCTATGGCATAGTTTGTCTCTATGGGCCAAGTTAAAGGCTTCTATCGTTGTTCTGGGATAGTTATTGTTACTCACATGGCATCAGGTCTATTTTTCATTACTGAAAATAATAAGGCCTTGACAGGATTTCTTTTTTGTTCACAACCTTGTTGTAAGCAGGTGGTGAAATTTCTACTTGTCTGGTTCTCAGTCATTACAGAGGCTGCACATTCTCAGAGAACTGGAGTCAGATCCAGTAAAGAGCTCAGCTGTGATACAACAATATACTGTGATATCGAAGAGGAAGGTGTGTCGCTTGAAGCTACTGTGTGTAAAATGACACATCGGACCCCAATCAACACTCAACGTTTCTGGTTTAAGAGCAACGTCACTGAAAACTCTGAGCTGAGATACTGTATGTTGAACCTGTAAGTGTTGCTGCAAATGTCTCGTATCAGTTGCTCAGGACGTGATGACAGATGAAAGCAAGTATAACACCAGTGAGATGCTTGCCAGCTGGCATGGCAACAGTGGATGTAAGAATTTACGTATTTGGCCAACTACTGTTGTCTCCTTTTTTATTTTCAATCATTTCAACTGATATGTTTAAGACATATCTGCCAAGACCATGTGTTTTTTTCTGATTAGCCCATAATCACATCTTAGTATCATTTATAAACAGTCGTGTTTAGCCCGTTTTGCTGAGACATGTAATTATTTCTCAGTGCACGCTAGGTGCTAGTTTGTTTGGACACCAAATTGGAAACAGATTAAAAACAGAGAACAACAACCAAAAACTGCAGGTACTGGAGACAGGGAGCTGGCTGCCATGTGGCTTGTTCCCCAGGGAGACAGCAGAGTGGAGCACAAAGGGGAAAGGAAGAGAAAACTGAGGCTGGAGCAGCAGCAGTGAGACAACAGGTGATCATAGAACTGAGAATCACCTGGCAGAGTCGTGAAGACCAGGCTGGTCAAGTGACGGTGATGGTCTGAGTGGAATCAGGTGCGTCTCGTCTGCTGTCACAGGACAAGTCACACACATACACACACACACACACAACACTTTAAATTACTTGACAAATATCTTGAGCTCTGCCCATTTGCTCCAGTGTTGACACAAACAAAAATACAAGATCCAAATATTTCATACTAAATTCTTTTCTCCTGTTTGAGAGACAAGTTAAAAGTCAGAAGAAATTACTTTTGAGAAAACAAAAAAAACAAAACAGAGTTATAGCTGCAAAATTTAAAGAATTAAGAAGCTAACAGTCGAGCTGTGGATGATTACCTGCTTATAAAGGCTTATACATGGAGATAAAGACTAAGTTAATTAAATATGATTATTTTGTCTGTCTTTAATGAGACATCATGTAATTGTCAAAAAATGCAGACAAGAAGTTGAGACACAGAGCTTTTATTGCTGCGAGTTTGTTCGTCTTCTACCACTTATCCGGGTCCATGTCGCAGGGGCAGCAGGGACACCCAGACATTCCTCACCCCAGCCACTTCCACTGGTTCCTCTGGGGGGACCCCTAGGTGCTCCCAAGCCAACTGGGAGATATAGTCTCGGCAGCGTGTCCTAGGCCTACCCCGGGGCCTCCTCCCAGTGGGACATGCCCAGAACATCTCCTGAGGGAGACGTCCAGGAGACATCCTGACCCTGATGTGGAGGAGTAGTGGCTCTACTCTGAGCCCCTCCCGGATGTCAAAGCTTCTTACCCCATCCCTAAGGCTGAGCCCAGACAGACGAAGGTCAGGCCACCAGGCGCTCGCCTACGGGCCCCAACCCCAGGTCTGGCTCCAGGGTGGGGCCCCGGTAACCCTCCAAGCAGGGTACTCTGTTCCCTTGATCTTCATCTCATATGGGTCTTTTTGAACCATTCTTTATCTGGCCCTTCACCCAGAACCAATTTGCCATGGGAAATCCTACCAGGGGCTACTGCCTTAGACAACACAGCTCCTGGGATCATTATTGTTGAAAGTAAGGAAGTAAATTGTATAGAGTGATTTTCATTAAACAAAGTAAAGAAATACCAACAGTGGACAACCAGTGTTTTCAAGTGTTTTTAAGAATAAAAACATTCATATTGGGGGGAAATAAAACAGTCGACTTGTAGAAGTTAAAATTCTCACTTTGTAAAGTGAAAAAGTCACTATGGACATGTTGGTAATGCCTCCATTAAAACTCTTCACCCTTGCATTTCATTGTAACACGTCTGCCTCCACCTGTTAACTCATGCTATGCTAAAGTTGGCTTACTTCAGTCACGTCAGTATAAAAGAAAGGGAAAATGATCTAATGTCTACATACCAACAAAACTGGTATCCCGCAACGGATGTACAGTTTTCTGCTTGACTGCCAGGTCACTGAACTCATCACTATGTAGCAGGAGAAATCATAGAGCACATGATGGATTGCAAACACTGAAATTCAATTTGTATTCACACTGTGAAACCCAGCTGAATGTTGAGCTGATATGATAGTTTTACATCTTTCAGAAAGGACACTGAAGTATAGTCTTCATAATGTACTTGACGTATAAGATGTTTCAACGCATTTTCATTAAGCTGCACACAGCATTTTCAGCAAGGACCTGGTCCGAGCAGCAAGGTCACATCGATCATTTTTAATGTGAGGTGACAGGCAGTATAATAAAACAGCTCCTCATTGTTAATAACACATGACTCTGCTTATCTGAACTATGAAACACGACCTTTCTTTCTCTCGCTCTCGCTCTCGCTCTCTCTCTCTCTCTCGTCCACTTCACTGAACTCTCTTTAAAGGTGGACATGCAAAAACACTTTATGGAGTTACTACTTTGTTACTGTGAAATCATTTTATCAAAAACAATCATTTATATGATTTAACAGGTCAACCTATAGTTTATCCTAAAGACTCATAAATCAGAATCTCATGATGAACAGGATAATAACATGGCAAAAATCCATGTATAAACATACTTGTAGTAGTTTACTACTGCATATGTTTAAGACTGCAGATCTGCACAAAGTACCTGCTGGGGATACTAATACTACAACAATAAATTAAGTTTATTACAACCCGGGTAAAATTTTTGTACTTGTCGCTGGCCAGTGTTTTTTTTAAAATCAGTTATCTGTTTAACGGTGCTTGATGGATCAAAGTTAGAAATATGTCATCAGATAAACTAGGTAAATTGTTCCTCTAGATCTTAATCCGTTTTTTTCCCAAAATTTGTTTCACCAACCTGGTGATTTGATTAAAACCTGGCTGCTTGTGTTCCCTTCCCTGTCACACTTCCTTTTAGCCATGTCACAACCCTAGTGTAGTGTTATTATTAACAATAGCAATGGACAAAAGCACGGAAAAGGTACACAGTTAGTACGCAAATCAGCAGCGCAGCACTGGCCACCGGTCATTTCCTAATGTTTCGGCCTTGTACTCCAACACGCTAGATGAGAGATCAAACACTGACGATAACTGCTTACTCGCATGTTACTGTCCATGAGACAAATAGGACCCTGGCCTCTCTGTTAACGTCCATGTTTTGTCGGAGATCTGCTGATATGTTGACTGAAATGTGTCTTACACAATGGTTCAAAGTGACACCGAAAAGAACTGAAAAAAAGTGCAAATCTAGATTTAGACCAAGACAACAATAAGCCTTGAGCTTGGCTAAACAACATTTATCACGTGTCCCAGTGGTTCAGTCTGATATCCTGGCTTTGGTGTATATCAGAAGACGAGACGATTAGGCTTATAGAGATGACAGTGTTATTTTGTCACGACAGTGTTTGCTTTATAGAAGAAAGCAGTGGGACACAAAGAGATAACTCAGTGGCCAGAGATGCCGTAAACCACAATTTAAATATTCATTGATGTTATAGTGTCATTTTTAATAACACGAATAGAGGAAAGATCTAGAAGAACATAAATCACTAAATGAACCACTCTGCCAGGAGGCTTCAGCACAGACAACAAAGCGAAATGAACCACTGTGTCTTAAATGAAGAGGAGACTGCAAAATGAACTCTCTTTGACTTCCTATCTTTACACTACACTTATGTTGGAATTGCCTCACAGCTTGAGCCATCCATACTCTGAAAATGCCTTTGTCTATAGTCTCCATTTGGTCCTTTATGGAACCTTTCTGTTTACAAGTTCACTTAATGTAGTTGTTACGGGACATTTTCTGAGGAATTAATATATTTTCTGTAGATGCAATAAATTGGCGACAGGTGGGGTAGAACATGATTTGTTGCAATGTAATGTAATTTAATGAAGCATAATTTGGCTATAATGCAGCAGTTGTTTGCTGACTACCATTAAACAAGAGGAGAAGAAGAGCTATCTGAGGATCCTGTCCATGTTCTTAATTAGTACAAATAAGGATGACTCGCATCTATACTTGTTGTTGCTATATGTTGTTGCTATGATTAATACTAATCATATTAATTAAGTTGCTTTCAGCCTTTGCCATATTTAGAGAGAAATTAGCACCTAAACACTGCCTTGTGAATAATTAAGTGTTGTGGGGTAGAAAGTGTAATAGTGCAACTTTACAACTTTACTTAAAAACTTTTTAAAGTACAGACAAGACGAGGCAGTTATAGAGCACAGTGATGAATCATGCCTTCCACCTCCTCCTGCTGCTGCTGCTGCGGATGGCAGCGTTAAAAAGAATACTTACTTGAAATAAAATTAAAGGCCTTGCTTTGGTACACCTCGCAGAGATTGTTTACTCCGCCCAGGGAGTCACTGATTGTTGCTCTTTTGTCATTTGGCGTTTTACCTTCCCCCTGGGTAAAGGGCATCGAGACCAGGAGCTTGTTTTTTCCACGTCCCCTGCTCTCCGCGTGCATCCGTGTGAACATGGCAACCAGGCAATGAAAAAAAAAACAAAGCTGAGCGAAAAAGAAGAAAGTGACTCATCTTCATCCAAGACCGTGATGCAAAATAATCAAAAAAGCAATGGGAGAAGACTGGCTGCATCCTAACATGGTCATTTACTGTCGCATAACCATAACATGCTTAATGCAAGACAAAACCAGTACAATACATTCCCCACTCACACTGCATGTACGCTTCATTTATTAACCTCTAATTGGGTGTCTGTGCTTCCACTCATCACGAGTGTACTGTGTCAACAATAATGTGTGCAGACAGAAAGGCTTTCCTGCGGCTGATTGTCATCATTAAACATTTGCTAGAATCACCAAAGGATCAGGCATCTCGTAGACTGCAGTGTTAGGCAATACAACGCCCACATGAAACTTACTTCGTCTCCGGTGACTCACATCCATTACAGTAACTTTCTTTGCACTTGTTGGTTCACTTTAATTTTTCTGGTTCTGATTCTTGGCTTGGCTTGTTATTGAAAGACTTTTTTTTTTCCTCAAATGGAAATGGGAGCAATTTAAAGCTTCCGCGATTGACACCTGCAGGAAGAAAGATAGCGTGCGGCAAAGGAGCATCTCTGTAACACAATTACCAGAGCACTCTCCAATTTGCGAGCTTCACTCAGGCATATGTTCAAAGCTGGCTTCATTAAATCCAGTTTACCAAAGCAGTGTCTCTTTAAACCCACATGTAGGAGCTGCAGCTGTTTGTGAATACGTGGAACAGTGTCATGATTAAAACATTTAAACTTTGTTAACTTATGCACGTGTCTACATACAGTACAGTGCTCGCAAACATGTAAAGAACGTATACAAGCCTGTGCACATAGCTTTCATGCAGTGAACCCTTGTGCACACAGTAAAATGTTTCAGAGGTATGTTTCCTGTACGCTTTGTTGTCGTCGTTTGGTATCAGACAGCAGGAACTCAGCAGACCGGCCAGACTTGTTCACACCACTCTATTCCTGCTACGGGCTACTCACATGGTGTTCTTGGTTATAAATACTGGAATGAGCCTTTAGACAGAGGTGGTGACTGACGTGGATATTTTTATTAATAATACACTTATGTAAGTCAGACCCTTTCTGCATAATATGGTCAAATACTGCCAATTACATAGTATGGTAAATCTCACTTCAGGCTGACTGGTCTGTGGAAAAACTATAAAAGGTTCTGTTTTTGTTTTCATTTTTTGTGCTGCATCTGTGCTTTTTTTTACATTTCTTTATTCGTTCTTGCTTCCTTGGTCGGTGGATGAAACGGAACAGTAACATTAACAGATCTGTCATATTATTTTAAGTTTTCATTAAAATTTGTTGACATTTAATTTTAGTTGACAGTTTAAATTTTAAACTGTTAACTAGTTTTAATGTTTTGGTAGTTGGGTGTTTTTTTTCCCCTTTTGCTTTTTTATTTAATAAGCAATGGAGCCATTGATACAAAGTAAAAGTACAAAATATGTTGATATGTTTATGTTCTTTCAGAACAGACTTATATGTGAAAACCTGAACCATGTAAAGGGTTTAATGTAGTAGCTGATTGGTGTACTCAGAAAAATGACTAAATATTAGATATTTCCATCACTGGGGCTCCAGCTTGTCTATTTTTTATTTAATCTTCTATCTGTGATAAATTCAAACCTGATGAGCAGGATTGGAAAAAAAAACGTACTAATTTTAGTTGAATCTTATTTTAAGTTTTTATCTTATTTCAGATATTCATTTCACTGATAAGGTTTAGGGAGAACTTCACTATTGCTCCTCAAAGTTGCCACAAAGAGGATATAATAGGATACGTGCCCAGATTTTGAACTCGCTGATTGTTATTTCTCAAGTTCTGCCATGTGATAAGGAGGGAAGTAGCCTAAGGTATTAATAGTCTGGCGGTCTGTCTGTCTGTTAGTAATTTTGGCCTCATGCTGTCCTGGTCTGAACTGCGTGTTATCAGGAACACTCAGGGGTACGAGGTATTATTTCAGCGAAGTGCATACGGTATCTGTTAGTGATGAACTATGCTCATGTGCCCAGACATAGAGAGATAAGGTGCTATACGGCATTCAAATGTAGGCACAGAGCCATAACGACACCGAACCAGGTGCCAAGCATGTGTGAAGACGTTACATTCGCTGGCGGACTCACACATTTCAAACTCTCATATGTCTCCTCCAAAGCTTCTCATGCAACACTGCTCCTTCGTCTTGACTCACATTTCAAACCTCCACGGCACGAGACACCAAAACCGAATACATAGTTCCTCCTTTAATTTAGCATATGGAAATGTCTAATAAAAAATGTGACGGTGCGAGTATAGGCATGTGTCATCTGAAAGAATTCAAGCTGAAACTAGACATGAAATAAATTGATGCTGAAGCGACATCACCCCTTAAATCTTATCCTCTGTCATGTATTGATCTGATATTGTTTGCATTTATCTTGTAGGCCTCTCGTGGCTGTAGTATTGCCTCTGGAAGTGAGGAGGAAGTGGTTTACTACCAGATGTTGCATCTGTTGTTTGTGTTAAACGTGTCCATGTCCTGTTGACAAATACCTGGACTGTTAGGTACCGGATGCAACCGTACTTTTTGTACATCAGTGTTTGTACATTGGTAATAAAACATCATATTTTGTATAAATATATGTGTATACACACACACGCGCGCACATACACACACACACACACGCACACACACATTTTCCTCTGGACATTAAGAGTGGAGGGCCTGATAATTGGTTTCTTGGGTGTTTGGTATCTTATCTGTTAAAGTTACTGTATGCTGCTGTGTTTGAATCATATGACTACTGTTACGGGGCTGGTCAGGTCTGGTTAGGATCCCAAGAAGGCAGACGTAGTTGCAGGTCTCAGAACTGATTATTTATTTACAGAGTCACAAAATAAGGAATACTTCACAATATCTCTTGGTGAAGAGGCGAGGGCAAAATCCAGAGTCTGTGGCGGAACACAGGAGGAAAAGGCTTCGTGGCAGCAGGAGTCCTGGGTGCAGCTTCGAGTAGAGAGTCTAGAAACAAGAAGTAGCATTTAGTAAAGCGGCTACAATAGAGCAAAGAGGAAGAGCTGCGAGGCTTACTGCTACCGTTGGTAGTGTAATTCTCCGGCGTCGATCTCTCCACAGCCTACGGCTTATAAGTCCCTCCTAATTGCCGATGATGGGCATCAGGTGTGTCTGCAGCTGCACCCAGGCTCCGCCTCAGCCCTGCGCAACATGTGAGAGGGAGGAGCACAAACCAAAACAACAACAAACACAAAAGAACCCGAAGCAAAAGCACAACAAAACCCAGAAACCTAACAACTACGGTTACATGAAAGCTTGCATTGAATGTACACAAACAGTGTTGCACAAATCTTTGAAGGTATTTTTTCGTCATGAGAAAAAAGGGTCTGTATGTTGCTTGTACCCAGTGAACGCTTTTGCATGACCCATATTCATTAGCGTGAATTTGCCAGTGGTCAATATGAAACAGTGGAGTGTTGTATCATGCTCATCATGACCAGTGGGTGTGTGCAAAACCAAAAGATAATGGAACATATTGATATTTCTTCTGAACTCTTCTGAACATGAGTGGATCAGCAGACCAACATTAGCACAAGACCTGTCCACATGAATTAGACTTGATGCATCCTGCATTCCCTCTGTATTCTCCCTTTGCTGTCGCCCTTAATATTACTTTTTTCTCTGCACAGCAAAATAACCTCGTCGTCAACAAAATTTGACTTTGAACTCCACTGTGCAATGGTGGAATCAAGTATCACTTTCTTTTTCCTGAGAGCCTTTTCTGTTGTTCTGCCAATCTGTTGTTCTCCCTGCTGAGCATAAACAATTAAAGTGATGTAGCAGCAAAATCAGTATCACACTCAAAAAAAGTGTGGAATGATTCAACGCCTAAACCAGAGCCTCATTAGCACAGACCTGATGCTAAGGGTTGACCACAACTCACCTCCTGTACATTCATGGCCGAGATTTATATCAGTTGTTTCCTTTCCATTTGTGGGTTTGTGGGTTTCTGTAATGATGTGTGATCATGGGAAACCAGGGTCACAGAGGACCATGTCGAGGTATTCGGCCAGGGCTGCTGTTATAATTATAACTCCAGCGGGGACAATCTGGACATGTTATTTCCATCTGCTGAAAGGTGTATGGGTGGGCTTCCTCTTAGCCCCCTTTGAAAAAACAGTGACCTGGCTTGAAGGACGATGAATGAAATAGGTTAAGGGGTAATTATCATATCTGCAGTAATCAATTAAAAATGCTTATTGTAGCAGAAATCTTTCCTCTTTTGCACAAGTTGTATCTTACAGTTTGCTAAAACCCTCCTTTAAAAAGTGCATGATTTAATGGTGCTATACAGTTTATTTTGATGACCTGGATGAGACTTAATTAAAATAAATTGATTATATATGTTAGAAATGCTTCACAGGCTATTTTAAAGACATATTATCAAATGTAAGCACCAGATTTATAATAAACCTCTAAACGTCTCGTTTATGATTAAAATAAATCATTTAAAATCCAATTAAAGATCATGGAAATACTGGTTGACTTGTAACAACTTTGTTGTAATGGAGGTTCAGTTACTATTAATCTTTACTTGTATTGATCGAGTATTTCCTGTACGGTGGTGGATTGCCATGCTGTGACATTTGCCGAGAAACCAGTGAAAAGGTTAATGATATATAAAACAAATTGTACTGTGCTTGTGGAGGGGAGGTCGTTTGAGCTGCTATATTCCTGCTTACCCAGTACAACACGTCTAACAGATCCGAAAGCTCGAGTTGGAGATAATGAGGATGATTTATATGGGCACAAGAAGATAATGGAATGTAATTGTTTATCATAGTCAGAATATGATCAAAGTAACTATCACAGATTATTATATTTTAAATAAAGCGAAATAACCATATCCTTAAACCAATTAGGTGGCTAGTGGATAATAATGATGGTTTCTTTCTGCACTGTCTCATGGATGTGATTTTTTTTGTCTCTTCATATTAATTTTGCCCCTCCGGTTGTTTTGCATCTCTTTGCCATTTTTCATGTTTTTGGAGATCATTTCTCTCATTGTTTTTTTGTGTAATTTTACATACTTGTGTATCTCTTTGCGGTAGTTGTGTTTCTTTATCTTATCTTATATTGCCATCAGCTTGTTTTGAGTTTTGCTTTATACCGTACAGATCCTCACACTGGCTGACCTGTAACCCAGACACATTAACAACCTGAACAACAAATGTTTTTCTGTGTAAATGTTTTTGCATATTATGAAAAAAAAAGTTGTTTATTTATAACATTATCTGCACAGTTCGACTTTTTAGTTAGTATTTGACCTGTGGTTGTGCAATATAGAGCCAGAGGAGTTCAAGTTGCGTTTCCCTTTCACAAGGTCTGACCGGACAGGAACTGTGACCTGGTTGGGGGTGTGAATAATGAAGGCCAGAAAACAAGAGAAGAGGGTGGGTCAAGGAACTGGGCGGGGCCTTAAAGGAAATAGGGTTATGGAAAAATTGATGAGAAAATGATGAGGTGAACTAAAGGGTGATCACCATTTACATAGTCATGCTTTATGCAGTGCTGACCTGTTTCTGTATCTGACCATGCAATATGAATGCTCTGAAAGGGTTCCCTTACTAATACTTATCAATGATCTCCCAACTTATACCTGCAACTAATGCAACGTGATATGATAGACTGTAATGTTTTTTTTTCTTTGGTCCAATAAACCTGATTGTATTTATGTATGTTTTAAGATTTTCGGATATGCGATAACCACTGTGTTATACTTGAATAAAATATAAGAACATTACAAAAGATGATCTATCTAAGATATTTGTGTTGGAGTTTATGAGTTTTAAACCAACCCAGGAAGATACAGGCAAATGTAAAATGCTGCTGACAAGCTGGTAGAGTGGAAAACACTGCGTGTTAACATGCCACATGAAGTGGTTTGTGTTGCTTAAAGATGCGGTTGCGACAGTTGCCAAATGTTTCCATCATGTAATATAAATCACAATTCTGGCTTGAGAACATTAGCAGCAAAATCACAATGTTTTTTTTTTTCCCCAAGTGACGCTCATTTAACTCGTGCAGCATAAAAAACATTTTCTATAACAAACAGTTAAACTTGCTGGCTGTCAGACAGTGATGTGTTTGCTATGTTGCATGCTAAAAAACACACTACATACCCAACCTGCCATAAGCTTGTAATTATGCATACAGACTAACCCATACATGAATACATTCATTTTTCAAGCTTCGGGAATGTACTCGTTATCATAGAATTGAATGTGCAAACTGAATGAAGGCAGAAATCTGATTGGACAGGTTTTACTTTGGAAAGTCTTCGCACTTACGGCTTAATATAATTCAAATGTGCTGAACATGCTAAAACAATTTAAAGTTAAACCACAGTCTGACTGACACTGAAAACAGGAACAGGCTACACACAACTCTTGCTATATATTCTTATTACGCTTTCATAAGAAGCACTGATGTTGTTGTTCGTATATTTGTGTTATTTATGCATCTTAAGGAACTAACTAACACAGAGCCAACTCGTAGATACTAGCGTACTAGCTGCTCACTTGTAAACAGCCTTTGCCTTTATTGATGATTAAGAACAACACTCTTACTAATCACTAGCGGGTCCGAGCTCCTGAGGCCAGTGTTTGTAATGAGGACAGATGAGTTTTGTAATAGGAGGGGGAGGATGAAAGGCCACAGTATCTGATGCATGGTTAGGATTTGTATTAAAGCGCTCTCACATAGAGCAGTATTGATCGTGTTGTGGTGTAAAGGATGGCATATTGCTCCCGTCTAGTTTTCCTCGCAACATCAGACTGGAGCAATATTTTCCATTTGCGCCCGGTGCTAACCGAGCTCAGAGGGGGTGTCCAGGATCTCACAGCAGGGCTCTTTGCAATTGTAGCTCAGTCTGTTCGGGTTGTTGTGCACAGAGATGGGGGTGGGCCCGCTGAAGGGCACAAGCCAACACGCATCGGTCTAACGACAATGTTGTACGCACTGAGCTTATCACTGGATTATCTACCTCTGCTGTCCAGAGTCTCTACAAAGAGAATTTGTTTTATCTGCTAAATCTAAATGGCAGCGGACAGTTTTCACTGAGGTCAGAGAGGGGACTAAGGTGAGCTCTTATCTGCACTGGAGTTTAGGTCTGGCTTTCATTACTTTGACACTGGAGTGGCCTTTTTTGTTCATCCTTTACGTCATAGCCCTTTTTACTACCACTACTGACATTACTGTACATTACCTGAACACTGTGTGTTAAGTAATTGAAGTGACAATGGGTTGGGGGGTGTGGGTGATATATGACGGTGGGAAGGATGTGTCTCAAGCCGGGTTCATATCTTTTCCCTCAACAATAGACTGAAAATGAAGGTGAGACTTTGTAGCAGCGTGTTGGAGTTGGTTGTATGCCATGACTGAGGCAGTGTTTACTTACCAGTCGTTTTAACTAACATAACACTACAGTTCTTTGCAGACAACACAGTTCTTTTTAAGGTTAAATATTTCCTCAGGTTATTGATCCCATGAGAGTGGGACAGTGTTGTCTAGGTATCATGTGTCCTCTTGTGATTTGCCTTGTCTACTGTGCATTGAGCCACATATTTATTTCTCAAATTCCCCAGTGGGTTTTTTGTGAGGAGCCATATATTTCACATAGAATGAAATATGCTACAGAAGTAGAATTGACGACTACAGTGCATGTGTTTGGAGTGGACTGACTGAGGACTAGGGGGCAATTTAAAGCCTTGTCCAGGGTCTTGGTTAATTCACAATTTCATTCTCTTCACCAGAGATAACATAAGCAGCTAATAATCCTTGGGGCAGGATTTAAAACCACGTGTGTGTGTGTGTGTCTGCGTGACATGTGTGAATATTTCTCTCAGGCACATCAACGTGTGTACTGGCTGTTTTACGTCACCATTCTGCTAAATGAGGTCTCCAGTTACCCGGACTGTTGGCTACAGGCAGCGTTTAATGCGAGGCTCTGACTGTACCCTAGCTCTCTCCAAACAAGGAGAATAATCAATGCTGTGGTCAGAGTGCAAACCAGATGGGGCTGCGCGACAGAGAAATACAGGTTGTGGTCGTACACCAATGTAGCCCAGACCTTATGGATAATGAGTATACATTCCTTTTCCCAGATCCCAAATACTAATGAAGAAATGTTGGTGTCCCGGAGAACTGAACGTGGGTGTGAGTTATAAGACCGCTCCGCTCTTTTCTTTTTTTTTTCTCTCGCTTTTCTCTCGAGTGTGTGCGTGTGTTTTTCACATGCACTTGAACACATACATTGTAGCTCCACCTCAAAACAAAAAGAGTATCAGGGTTTTCAGTTCGGGGAATAATCTCCGAACTGGCTAGCTGACGGAAGGAAACAAAAAGTGTCATGCAAAATGGTTTCTACAGCAGTAGCAGGCGTACTGACACAAAGAATCACTTGAATTGACACACAGTGTGTCATTACATGTGTACAAGATGGCGGTGTAATTTGCACGCAAGCCTGCAGAATAGTGACTCAAACGTCAAGTGAGACATGAGAATCTTTTGGGAAAGTGTGTGACGTGATGTACACACAGATGCGCATTATCCAGGCTTCTCCCAGCTATGCTCCATCTACTACAGCTCAGTTCAAACGAAATGTCATCATTTGTTTGTTGCATCTTACCATATATTGGCACGCTTAGAAACAATAACTATCATGTTCTCATTTCCGTATTATTTGTTATTGTTTTTACTTGAGCAATCAGCATGGCGCTACGGATGGTGATGTCTGCCTGTTAACATGCCATTTGTTCAATCCAGCCATATGACTCTGGTGGTCCAAGTGAAATATCTGCAGGAGGAAGTGACAGGTAACTGTGGACAATCATGACACTCCCCTACTATTTTCTCATGTCACCCTCAGATTGTGGTTCTTACTGAAAATCTCAAAACCCATTGGCTGTATTGTCATTAAGTGTGGCGCACACAGTCATGTTCCCTTCAGGATTGATACTTGGACCTTTTGTCTCATCTTAACGTTTCATTTAGTACCATCATCATGTCAAATTTGATAGTTTTCCGTACTTTGGAGAAGGACTTGCCAACCAAATCACAGGCCCATCAGCCCTAAGCACTTATGTCCCTAAGACAGCCTCACAGAGCCATGGAGTTGCATGTGGTTAACAATGTGAACAATATGCTCTGGATACAGGCAGTCACGTATCTTAACAATTTCGTCAAATAACGTTGTCATTCTCTAACATAACATAAGTAGAGTCACCATGTTTGCGGGCAGTAACCTCATTTGCTTGATAAAAAGTTAGTAGAATGAAAAAAGACCTTAGACGGATCGGGCCTATTCATCCTTATGACTGCGTGCATATGTTTCATTCTGCTGTCTCTGATCTATACACTAATTGTTCTTGATGCAAACACAGTTTACATTTTCTGATGCTGGGCTCTGAACAAGTGGAAGTGAGGGGGGTGAGGGAGGATATCATATGATATACAAAGCAAAACTAAACAATTCACAGTGTGATATGGACGTCCAGTAAACTTACTGATGACAAACATGTTTGTGTAGATAAACGGAACATATTATGTCGTTGCACCTTGTTTCCATGACACCATTGCTTGACAAAGTAAAAGAAAAAATCACTAATAGCCATACATTAAGCCCAGTTTTTGGCTGATCAGCTGACTGTTTCTAACAGAACGATGGTGCACTGATCACCTGTTGAATTGAGGACAGGAGGATTTGCACATCATAAAATCCATAGGTGATTGACACCAGCCAAACTAAAGCAGCAAGTCACTGACCGCATTCACAGCTCCTAAGTGGTTACACAACCTCAATTTGCTCCTTCCTCTGGGTGGTATCTGATAAATGCTGCACAGTCTGTCTCCTCGCAGCAGAAAAGCGGAACTAGAAGTGAAAGCAGAAAAAAGAACACATCCCAATGGCATGGTGTACAGCCTAAGATTAGCAATCAGCACTTCCTGTGTGCTTTTAGAAAGAGCTTTTTTTTCACACATACACACACACATGTCAGAGACGGCCAGTACTGAAGTCACTTGTGACAAATGCACAAAGGGCGTGAGTGTAAAACAGTGTATTTGAAGATAAGACTCTTTTTTTTTTTGGATCACACATCCTACAACATGTTCACCAGGTAGTATTATTGTAATAATGACTATTGAGTACTCATGGTTTGGACCACACCTGGACCTGCATTTTACTTTCAAATACACTCCTGCATCTTACATGAATGTGATGCCACTGCATCAAAATCTGTTACTGGATGCCAACTATGGTCCTCATAAACAAGACACGGCAGGTTGCGTGAAAGAAAGTGTCTTGAGGACCACATTTTAAAGTGATCACACACACATGCACACAGAAGTTCTTCTTCATGTTTCTGCTGCAGATGACTGACTGTGCTGTGTGGGTGTCAGCTGTCATACGGGTCAAAGAGACATTGAAGACATTTATGATGAGTAACACAACATGTTGATGTCTTGTTTTGCACAGAGGTATAGCCCAACAAGGCAGTGGTTGTCAGGAATCAGCTATCTAAGCAAAGGAATGGACACAAGTTCTATCTAGTTTAACCTTTGATGTAAGATTACGGAGGCTCAGCACTGGGAGAACAGCTATGTTCCATTTATCTCTGTTACGTTGCCCAGAAAGGGTCAGTGAGCTGACACGGCCTTTATTGGCTGCTCAGATGTGTCCTTAATGGCTGCGTGAGGTTGCAGACCTGCAAAGTTTGGGTCAGGGTGCGTGATCATGTCTCTTCTCTTCTCAGTCGATTTGAGCCCTCTCTCTGAGCAGCTTTGTGCATGACCGTGTGCAGTGGTGCTGACCTGGGGCAGACAAGCATGTAATCGGCAGTCAACACAAACAATCAATGCTGCAGGAACAAGGCTAATATGTAAATATATTTTCGTTTACAGCTGCAGGGGGAAAAAACAAGCAAGATACACAGGTTTGTGACAACAGCACTTTTATCTTGCAGCCCAACACGGTCATGCATGGCTGCGGAATGATCAGACATTCCGGTTCATCAGTGAGTTTTATCATCTTAATGCCATCAGAGTTATTATCTCCCTTAAAAGATATCTTAAGATGATTATCCAAGTGTCAGTGGGAGAACGGAGAATGAATTTGCCGCAGCTGAATCGTGAACAGATTGAGCGGCTGGCTGAGACTGTGCTTGTAAAAACCCACACATAATTTCACACATTGTTGCCATTGTTAACCCCTGCTCTTCCCGGCACACAGCTGGGAGGATCCTCGGGTCCCCTCATAGTGTCTACAGTCAACTGGTATGTACTGTGTTAAAAATTCATTTGTGTTACGTTGTTGACTGAAAAACACAGATGTGTGTGATTAATGTGCAGTGGTCTTCACTGCTTCGTGTGTTCCCTTGTATTTCTCTGTTGTTGTTTTTTGCATATATAGCACGTAAAAAGAAGAGATACTATACAAACCACATAGATAGATATTGTTTTAATCTAATTAGTAAATCAATTTCTGGCTTCATGGGTGTTTACATAAGATTAGGGCTGATCAAAGACAGCTGTGTTAGCAGGTCATAAGGCATCACCATATTTCAAACTGAATAGTCCTCTTGAGAATATATAGTGCTTCATTCTTTACATAAATGGGAACACAACATGTGGCTCCACTGAACTGTAATGATTCCCAAAAAAGCACAACTACGTAATAAAACGTCGATTCGATCACATAAAAACTGGAAGAATAAGTAAGATCAATCGTTTTGAGTTTATTGGTTTGCATCTAGTTTGACCTGTAGGGACACACTGTCCCTGGATGCCTGAATTTTGTGGGATGCTCCACAATATGACTGCAGATTTTAGTTTCTTCATGTTGTTACCACACATGTGGCTATGAGAAGATAAGTATAAGGATACAGAAACTATTATATCCTTATACTATTGATATCTGTTAATATATTTGTAAGTCTGTACAAAGAGAGCGAGAAAGAGAGCGATTATAAAATCGTCGTTATTAATGGTAATTAAATGTGAATGTTTCATGATAGAAAATAGAGAGGGATCTGTTCAATGATAGAGTGACTTCCTTAAGTGGTGAAGAGAAAATCAGCCCATGCTCTATTCCCACATAAATCACAGCAGGGATGGGAATTACAAAAGGCTTTGATTCCAGAGGTTAGCCCATATTCCCAGTTGTCTCAGTTATGCAGACTTGTACAGTCCATGAGATTCGAGAGTTCTCAGTTTATCAGAGTAAATGAATACAAATGTTATGCTGAAAGTTACAGTTGATTGGTCACACAACTCATAAATCCGTCCAGGATAAATCATACAGTTTGCTCAAACTATGGGAAAGTAGCGCTATAGTCTGAGCACCAAAACACATCTCGAGCATACCTCTTTGGGCGTCCTCAGTTCCACTCCATGAATACTAATGGTTTCAAAGAATTCATATAGGCGCTTATTGACACTGGCTGCTCTGCGATTGGTTCCCAAAACACCTGAAGGGAAGTGGGAAGTGACCTAACGTGAGGAGGGTATGGTTTCAAAATAAAACAGGAAATAATACCAACACAGAAACAAGACATGACACCCACATGCCTATAGCTCTCCACCTTCATTCTGGTAGGCAGTTGTTAATTTATTTATATTCCTATTTACTGTACTGCCATCAGCTGACATTCACTGGACGGCGACCGATAAGCATAAATGAGACAGAACAATAATCAGGATTTAAATGGCACCATGACCCAGGGGTATTAACCCACAAGATGCTATAGGAGGTTGCTGAATTATTGCAGAATTGATGACTTGGGATTTCTAAGCCAGGAATGAATCACAAGTGTTTTTCTAAGCAAAAATAAAGAATATTTTCCCTTAGTGCCAAGCAGAGGTCTACAGGGACTTTTTTTTTGCTGATTCTAGTCATATGCACTAATCCTCACAAGGACAGTAATGTTATTGTTTTCTCCCCATAAGGGTGAAACAAATGTATTTCACCCAGGCCTCCAGGACCAACTAATTGCCACTTTGAATCCTGCTGTAAATCTGCAAGTTAACACAGGATCCTTCTCTTTCAACAGGGAATTCCTGTAAACTGAATAGGTCATCCGGTCAATCCCAGCATTCAACCTTTAACCTTTTCAAACACGTCTAATAATAAGCCTAATACTATAGTATATGAGTGTTTCCCTTTGCGAGTCACAATCAATAACACGAGTCAATTCTCCATCAAGCAGAGAAGGACGGTGGGACTTTGCCCTGAGTTCAGTTGCTCAAGAGGATTAGTTTAAACACATTCAGTCCTAAGACATGTATAAGTTCTAACATAGCATGATCTTTTGTGTTTGGACAGGAAAACATATGTGTAATGTATTTGTTAAGTTAGTCAGATGGCTGTTAATGACATTTTCAGTTTAATCCTTTGCATATGTTGAGCTTGTTGTCAAGGCCACACCCTAAAGTTGTATAACAGTATAGAAAAGGCGTTTTACAACCTTTTCCTTTGGCTGAACTTTATCAGGGGTAAACTGTGTGAACAATGACTCACACAACTGTCCCTAAACCGGTTTATTAATTTAATGTAAATATACAAAATAGTTTGGGCCTAATCCTGTCAAAATTATGTGTAACATCAGCAAAAATACGTTTCACTTGCAACATGAACACATTATTGTTGCAAAGTTTTGAAAACAATCTTTGATTTCATCTCTGATGGTCATATATTCATTTGTTTTTGGGTGGACCTCACCCACAGTCCCCGGGGGCCATTTCTACCAAACCAATTAGTGGTCCCTCCTCAGGACTAATCCCAAGGGGAATGTCATTGTTCCAGTGGGCCATTATTTGCCCGGTCTATAATTCTTTGAATTTGGACAGAAATCGAATTGGATTGGACATGACAGATCGGTCTGCAGCAGAAACGCATTTGTTTTCTAGTCTCTTTATTCATGTTTTTGCACTTGCCTGTGCCCCAACACGCACTTTCACATTTATATATATTTATACAATATATTTTGCATACATTTTCACATGAACTGATAAGACTTTGGTAAATATGTTAACTCTGTCATTTTAACTCTCCAGGCACTGAATTGATGTTCTATAGTTTTATAGTTTTATAGCTTTGTAATAGCTAATATTAAGGTGACATAAAGGCTACGTTCTCATTTAATCTAATTACCCACTGGCTCCAGCCTTTTATTTACTGTGCCGACGTGACAGTGGCTTCAGTACCTTTAAATAGCTCTCAGCAGGGAAAATAATCAGTGTTTCTTTGCTTGTGTTTATTTTTAAATGTGGCAAATGTAATGCCAGTACTGACATTTAAGAAAACAAGTGAGAGCGTGTTTAGATTTTGTCATTTCCTGTCATGCTCCTGCAGCCTTTCCCTGGACGAACAACGTCCCCAGGTATTGTTCCTTTCAGTTTACAGGAAAATTAAAGTTGAGGGGGGGGGAGGTGGTGGTCCGGTCAACAGGTCAACTACACAGAAGAAGAAGAATTTGGGCTCCAAGAGGAGACCGATTTATTGTAGCACTGTTTGACAAAACAGAGCAGTGTACAATGTCAAAGCGAAGATAGGATCCAAGACATTGTGCGGGTTGTCCTAAAGTGAAATGGTTTTGCTCTGGGAGTGACAGGATACAGGAAGACAGATGTCACACACTGAGGAAACCAGCTGTGATTAATTCAACATGCACAATACTGTTTTTTCAACACAGGACACTGAACAGAAATTACATTTACATTTTAGGCAGACAGTCTTCAGCTATCCGCAGTGATGTTTATAAAGTGCAGTCGTTAAACTGAGGTGTATCTGAACCACTAGGTTAAAGTTCATGAAACAGTGTAGCTTATCAACCTCTAAAACATATTATGCTTTCAAGAAGCAAGAAATCATTATAATGTTTAGATAAATATAAAGCAGATAAACGCTGCATGTCTCGATTGCACAGCAGAACTGAGCCTCCAGAGCAATGTCAACAATCCATATTATGAAGTGCTGAAGGGTGCAGTGGCATTTTTCCACTTCTGTTTAAGAGCCATATCAGGGGGGAGGCCGAGCATGTTGAGTTCCTCCATATTTGTCTCACGAGACAATATTTGCACAAGGCCGTGGGTGTCACAATAATCACATGACACAATTCAACAGGTAGAATTTATGTACTGAGCAAAATTCTTTTCAATCTTGTGTTGCAGTGTTGACATTTCCCCCTCATTGATGACAGAAGGAAAAAACAAAGAGGTCTGGGTTTGGATTTGGTTTCAGGCACGTACGATTTTGATTTTCCATGGGCACAAGGGGAAATTTCACCCCACTGGTTGCCGTTCAGGAAATGCCAGGAGGTCATCAAAACATTTGAATTAAGTCTGGCATCGCAAGTATACATGTTCATGGAAACCTGCCAAGATAAAAAATGACATGGGACAAAGTGTGCAACTACATAAATGGTTAGAAGGTCACGAATCAGTCACCATCAGCAGAAATCCACGAAACTCATATCTATAGGGCATTCTATGGTTATCTGTCCAGTCAGACTAAAGAACCAGATCAAGCCCCATTAGAAGGGCAATATAAACTGTTATTCCTTATACTTCAGGTTAATGTTATAAAACAAACCAAAGGAAATATCTTGTCCTGGAACGTTCTGTGTAATGAGTTCCAAACATATTTCCTGGCCGTCCTTGCGTCATGGGTCATGTGGACCAGTGTGTGAGAGCTGATTGTGCAGTACACAGATGAGGCATAGTGCCAGTGGCCATTATCAAAGGTCTGAACTGTGGAAACTATTATCACTTCTTCCTCGAGGAGATACACTCACATAATAAAGCACCAACAGATAATGTACAACACCCACTTACGTATCTAATGGGTATCTAATAGGTGTATAATTTTCCCCACAGGAAAATATCTTCAGACACATGCTAAGCTGATGCAAACTTACAAAACTGTGATAACGTATAATTACAAAGTAATAGTATTTAGTGTTGACATCATGCTGACTCAGTACAAACAGTGACTAGAGACTAAACGATGCAGAGTAAAAACATTTGTATCACACAAATAATACCTTGTAATTCTGTCGAATAAATAAAAAGAATTTCAGACACATGGAAAAAAAAAAACTTCCCAATGATTGGCTGCATGTTGGTGAATTTTCAAGAATACAAATTTGTCCTGAATCTTAAAATGTCATTATTCCATTTCGGTGAAGGATGTGAATGTCGGTTAGTTCCTGCATGGCACGCTCTCATTTTTTTTTCCTATTCTGAGTAAGGGGGTGGTGGAAATAGTTAAACTTCCTCAATGAATCATAGATCAGAGGCTTGAAGATGGTATAACGTGCCAGCTGGATCACTCGTCCAATGTTCTTACTCTCAGAGTCAGAGAGAGCATCACAAGTTTTTAATAGGATCCAGACCAACAGGCAAGAGCTGTAAAACCACCTCAGTGCTTGGACTGCACAGATGAAAACAACACATGCAATTTAAATGCAGACCCTAAGGCTAATGTTTGCTTATTTTAATAGATTTGTAGAATAACAAGTCTGAAAAAAAAAAGTATTTTCATTTGCGTGCAGCTTTTTTCTCATGCAGCCCTGCAGCGGCAGCTGCAGGGACAATGTGTTCAAACTCATGGGAGCTCTCAGCACCCTCCGCAGGCTTGCCCTGTGATTGGCTGAGCACTGACCATGATGTCACCAGTGCACATTATATGGGCTCTGACAAATAGTCGGGAGACACATTAGAGGAAACACTGCTCCACTGAGGCACCGAGTGAGTGAGGCACACAGAGATCAAGAGCAGAGAAAGAGTGGAAGGGTTTTTTTGTTTGTTTTTTTGAAAGTAGTAGTAAAATAAAGTAAAGTTGAAAGAGAGGACATTTGACATGGAATACTTTACAGCAGCTACCTGAACATTTCTACTGTATATGGGAGGCAAGAAAAAAGTGAACTACCTGTGGAGGTTTGTACTTTTGTAATTTTTCTTTGGCTTGTTAGACACGTCTCTTGCTGTTGCGTGTGGTGGTCACAGTGTCATGGATTTATGTTTTTGTGTTGTTGGAAAAAAAAAACAAGAAAAATAGACACATCTCTGAAAATGTTTTCCTGATATTTGTTGTGCACATTAAGAGATCTATCTAACACATGTTTGGAATTGTCTTGACCTCATTGTGTTTGTGTGTGTGTGTGTGTGTGTGTGTGTGTGTGTGTGTGTGTGCGTGTGCGTGCGCGTGTGTATGGGTATCTGTTTGTGTGTTATTCATGTATGGTGTCTTCAGATGGGAAGCACAACCCCCCCTGTGTACCTAAATGTGAGTCTGGATATGATCAACACATCGTCAGTCCCACCTAAGCATGAGGACGGTTACAGTGAGCCCACCATGATCCTGCTGGGCATGATCATGTCCTTACTCGTCCTGTGCATCGTCTTTGGCAACATCCTGGTCATTACGGCAATTGGCCGCTTCCAGCGTCTCCAAAATGTCACCAACTGCTTCATCACCTCTCTGGCGTGCGCAGACCTGGTCATGGGTCTCATTGTGGTTCCTTTCGGTGCCTGTTACATCATCTTTAACACCTGGCACTTTGGTAGCTTCTGGTGTGAGTTCTGGACTGCGACTGACGTGCTCTGTGTGACTGCCAGCATCGAGACCCTCTGTGTCATAGCTATAGATCGCTACCTAGCCATCACTTCACCTTTCCGTTACCAGTCAATACTGACCAAGTGCAAAGCTCGCATTGTGGTCGTGCTGGTTTGGGTGATTGCCGCGTTGATATCTTTCCTGCCTATTCACATGAAGTGGTGGATATCAGATGATAAGGAGGCTAAGGCGTGCATCGAGGACAGCAGCTGCTGCGAGTTCAACACCAACTTGGCGTACGCCATCACCTCTTCCATAATCTCCTTCTACATCCCTTTGGTCATCATGGTGTTTGTCTACAGTCGGGTTTTCCAAGAGGCCAAACGTCAGCTGAGGAAGATTGACCAAAGTGTGGGACGTTTTCATAACAGTGACAACAACGCTCTCAAATCTCTGGAGGCCAATAACGGACGTGCTAACAAGAAGGCCAAGTTTTGCCTGCGTGAGCACAAAGCCCTAAAGACACTGGGCATCATCATGGGGATCTTCACACTGTGCTGGCTGCCCTTTTTTCTGCTCAATGTGGTGGTGGCCATATGGGAGGTGAAGGGCATTGACCTCACCTTCAGGATACTCAACTGGATTGGGTACGCAAACTCTGCCTTCAACCCGCTCATTTACTGCCGGAGTCCTGAGTTCAGATATGCCTTCAAAGAAATCCTCTGTATGAAGACCAACCGCCTCAGCAACCCAGGACCTGTGAATGGATACATTTACAACAGGCACAGCTGGCAGAGCGAACAACAAGGGAGGAGCAAGGGCAGCTCAGAGGACAGTGACGCCAATGAGAGCTGTTTGGGGAAAGCTTCGGGTGTCTGTAGTGTTGTGGACAGAGTGGACCCTAATGGGAATTGCAGCAAAGGCCTAACAACTGTTACGACTGTCCTTTAAAGTTGGACTTTGGTCAACAAGTTGATCCAAACATGTTTACGCTACTTTGTGCCATTTGACTAATGAAGGTAAGGCCAGTCGCACTGACTGGCAGAATATGAACATGTTATCGTGTTGAGCTGTGGATACTGTATTAGGTCACTTCCTTTTGTTACTTTTATAATTTACATTTTTCATCTACCTCATCACGCCTCCTTATCAGTTTCTTAACAGACGATGTGATATATTTCACACAGCTCAGTGTCCATAGGACTGACACCACAGGGCAGGTTCTCTTCTGCTTATTTACGTGACCTAACAGTCTGTGGTTTGTATAGCTACAAATTATCTGGCTCCCACTGAGTTTATAGGCATGTTTTTATCTTGGATTTCATGGCTAAAGATCACACAATTTACTAGCACATTATGTTTTTGGAAGTAGCACTATAAAATCCATTAGTGCAAGCCAATTGGGCGTAAAGTTTGTTTCCATTAGAAAATAGACTATCAAAAGATCAAATGCAATACCTCTTTTCATTTTTATCATTTCTTTTTTTTAGAAATACATTCCAATTCAAAACATACTTATAATTTGGCTACATTGACTTTCCTGTTTTTTAATGGATCCTTTGAGTGTTACTTTTGTTGTTTATCAACAACAGGTGTGATAAAAACTGTCTCTCTCTCTCTCCTTCTCTCTGTCTCTGTCTCTCTCTCTCTCTTTCTCTCTGTCTTTCTCCTCACTGTTCAGAAATGCAGTGAGGCCTGGCTCCAGGCTCGAGTGTTTTACAGCCTGTTGCATGGGAGTCTCTGCTGTCAGCAGATAGTACCACAGATATGAATATTCACCCTTATCTACACTGCACTTGTGCAAGCTGAGAAACTGCTAAATGCATTGTACTCATATCTAAAATATTCTGTGCGTTCAGTAGAACTACGACTAGGTACATTATATGGTCATTACATCCTCGTAAGGCTAACTATTATTCTCCTGCACGTCCCATGTCTTTGCACCAGCAGCAGTAACAGTTGTTCCTAGTGCTGCACAAACCATGTTTATTTATTAGATTTTGCGGTTGCCGTGTTTCAGCGTGCACAGTTGCTCCTGAAACCAGAGGCGCTCTTTCGTTTGCCATGGCACAAGGGTACAAACCACAAATAATAACAAACAGTACGTCGAAATAGCCAAGTGATAACAAAATTCCGGCGGCGACGCAGCGGCGATGACTACTCAGGCCAATAAACGGAGATGAGAAAAACAGTGCACCTTGGTCTCTGCTCCCTGACATTTCCCAGAGTCTCCTCACTGTAAGCGGATGTCTGGATATTTATGAAATCAGTCTAACCTCGGAATAAGACACTCAGGAGTCGACTGAGCAGCACCTCAGCTGTTCCAGTTGTTTCAGTCAGTCTCCTTTGGTCGCTTCTTGGTTCCCTCCAGGAAATGATCCAGACCAGCTGAGCCCAGCCCAGTAAACACAAATAAATCCATTATCTAGCTGCTGAGCAGGAAAAACAGATAAGCTGCGACTAAGGACACCACTGATTTGCAGGTTCTGCTGAGACGTCCATTGTTTTCACGTGTCTTGGTCAGTTCCTGACTTCAGCAAGCATTAATGCACAGTGGGTGCTCAGCATGCAGACCTTTATTTGGTCAATGCATTCCACTTTTCACAGACTACAGTAAATGGCGGGCAACAGGATTACTCTAAGTAGTAATGGAGGTGTTGCTGCGGATGTAACCCAGTCTCCCTAGTCAGTTTAGCAATCTCCAGTATGTTCTGATCAAGGTGACAGCGGGCTAAATGTAGCTACTGGCGGGGGGAGTGGGGAGAACTCTGCCAGTCTAAATCGGTGTTAATGACCTGTGTTTTAGTGCATGTGCCTCTGGAGTGAAATCAGCTGACACTGTCAAAACTGTGAACTTTACCCCCTCAGAGAAACCCGCATATACTGTATCAGTGTTTAGTCAGTGCAGTTGTCACAGACCGTTTGGGACAGACGTAAAAACAGTGTCATCGTACGTCAGCCTTTGCCTTTTTTTTATGGATTTACAGCAAAGTAAATGCAGGGGTTGAATGTCAGAGCAAATGTCCTCCTGTTCTCCCCCCAATCATTTTACTTTACAGTATGCAAAAAGCACAAACCAGATTCTAGACCAAGATTTACTGCATTATTTATTCAGAAGTAACTGATGAATTCACGATACAGTAACCAGTCGCTGGATAAGATCTGTATTTGTACCATCCATCTTTTCGCAGGTGATGCTTTGCATGTCTTCTGTATGTATTTATAGTGATGTGTTTGTGGATTTTGGTGACATTTCCTTTCAAAGTAGTTGATTTTTGTCCACGTGGAACAGGTTGTGAACTATATATCCACACTGCTCCCTCCTGGCTGTGGACACTCCTTGCATCTCAGCTGTCTCAGCGTTACTAATGGTTACTGTTTCATCAATAAACCCTTATAATAAGGACTGTAATTCATGTCTTCACCTCCTCTCACTGGAGGACACACCATAATTATGTGAAGTGAGTCTTGAATGACAACAACATTCCAAGTACAGCTGATGATTCGGGGCTATATACCATGTCTAACGATGCGTACAATGTACAGTCCATTCACCCAACAAGGTCTGGCCCCAGGTTTAAACTGCTGCTTTTAAGGTGGATTTTGGGGTACAAACAAGTCTTAGGTGGTGTATGTGTTTCGGTGTGAAAGAATATAATCTATGTAATTGAATGGCACATTTTAATATAATTAAGGCTCAGGTGGGCTAATGCTAATGCTGTTCTCACTAATTAAAAAAAAACATAGTTCTAATTGAACAAGAATGGCTCTCACATGGTTTAGATTAGTTTGTTCGCTTATTTACAGCAGCACTGTGTCAGCAGCACTTTCATGAGACATTTGTAGACTATTTAAACAACCGCACTTGTGTTTGCGTTCACCAACTATAAATAACAGCTTAAAAGCAACGCTGGTTGACTTGCGACATGGTATTTTTGGACAAGTTCCTCTTCCTGATTGTGGCTCAGAATGAAGTCTCTGTCAGTTGTTGAAGGTGGACGACTCTGAAAATGTGATGTCTGTAAATGTGAATCTGCTCTCAAAGTTAAATATTGCATCATGTCAAGTAAACCTGTCATATGTGAACTTCCTTTCGTGGCTAGAGTGAAAACGTTGTCACTCAGCTGAATGTTTACTGAATGTTTGCAAGCTATTTCCGCACAAGTTTGTTTTTGTCACTTTTTGTTAATGAAGCCTGTTACAACATGTGGTGTCCTGTGGTATTTATAAAAAAAAGCTTAAGTGTATATGTTATAACATTTGTATTGAAATAAATTATGTACATGTCTCATATAATGTCCTCATTCATGTGTCACTGATGGTTATTAATGAGGGGAATATAAAAAACACCTTCAGGGATATTGTATAAGGTAATGCATTACGCCTGTATATTTACAGCGGTTAAGTGCATGGGGGAAAACCACTCAAACCACGTGATGCATACAGAAAGTGGAGAAGTGTTAAGGATGGTATAAAAATGTTTCCACTTTCCTTTTGGGAGTTAACCTAAGTACCCAAAAAAATACAATGTTATGCTCCAAGATGAAGATGAACAAGATTAAATTAATATCAGCTCTGCGTGCAAAAAAAGGCTCTTTTTTTTTTTTACACGTCACGGCAGTGAAAAAAGGAAAGACACAGATGTTACTGATAACACTAACCATGGCTTGGTTCACTTCATGCGTCTCAGTCATTAGTTTTATTCTTCACGCATGCTTTCAACACTGTAACGTGTCAAAATGTCAGCTGTGAAAAAGGTCTGCGGCGGTAATTAACATATTCATTACAACCTTGCCCTTTTATTTCAGGCATTCATGTTGTTTGCGCGTCTGCTCAGGCAGACATGAAGCGGACTATGCATCAGGGAGACGGCAGGGTGAAGTCATTGTATGCATGGTTCAGCTGCTAGAGATACTGAGATCACACGTTCAGCTTTTGTGGGGGATGTCTAGAAGAATTCAGGGTTGCAGAACGTGTCTGACCCAGAGAGAGCTTTGTCTCTCACTTGTAAGGACAGTAGATAAAATTTGCCCAAACATCACTGATTTCTCAATAGGCAGTTTAAACAAGTAATAAATAAACGAAATATTCCTATATTTCTCTGTGAACCGACAGTAACGGACATGTAAGGCATTTTGAAATGAGATCCTGTCATCAGCCTCAGCTGTTTCCTCGTGCAATCCATGAGAGGTGCTGACGGTATGTACGAATAAGTGGAACAAACACTATATATTATCTCTCCAACTCCTTTTTTTCTTTCTTATAAAGATTACTTCAGCTCAGTGAACAGCCAGTGAAAGATGACTGGAACGACTGGAAACAACTTTAGACCCACTTTTGATTATGTAAACAGTAAAACAAGTCGCTCATTATTCACCACTCCCTCCTTCAGTTAAAATGAAGTTGAAAACCGGCAATGCTGCAGGGGTATCTTCAGTATAAATGAATCCACTTTGGCGAAAAAGAGCACTTCACACCACTTCTTCATTCATTTTAAGCTTTCCTCCTGCACTGTTACACTGTAATGTCACTTGAAGTTGTATCAAATGTTTTTCAAGTGTTTAGACAATTTATCTTTTTTATTTACGGTGTTGGAAGGGTTTCTCATAATTTCATTGTGTAACACCTGCTTTTACTGTAGTGATTTTTACTAGAAATAGTCACTTAAAATATGTATAGATATACAAAAAATAAATAGTGTAAGTTTTTTAAATACTTATGTGCAAATATTGTACAAGAGCACGAATTACTTAGTAAATGTAACTGACTGAGTGATTGGAGTTATATCTTAAGAGCATGATGAAAATGAAATGATGATGATGAAAAGAGTGGACGTTGACTGAAATGAAGCAGTTTGCCCTTAAACTGTTTTCTCAGACATGTCGCACATGGCTGTGACATAGTGCACACTGGGTGTGAGCATGTGAAAATGTTGTCTCTGATACGTCTGATCAGTCCCGTGGCATTTCAGTGACTACAGTGACCAAGGCACCACAATGTCTGCAGTCCTGTCCCTCCCAGGGGACGTAATAGCATGTGTATGTGTGTGTCTGTGTGTGGACGTATTCGTACACATGGACGCATCTAAAAATCATAGCTTGTCCCCTGATGAAAAACTAGCTCCACTCGACCTGAGGTTATAAAAGCAAATGTGAACTCAGAAGATGTGCTTCACTCTTTTTAAGGCCAAAGAAAATGTCTTTACATCTTGAAAAACATTCGACTTCTCCAAAATGCAATAAATGAGATAAATAAATATTATTGACGCGAACCCAGTACGGAATAAAGGTATCAGGGGATAAAAGGATCAAATTGAATTCGATTGAACTGATTCCTTTGTTTGGGTCACAACATAAACTCATGTTTATTTATTTATTTTTTCTATTTCTACTGCATCTAAGGGACCAGACTCATAGGTGAGTAGCATAGCAAGTATTATCCAGGTCTATTCCTACTACCAAGCAAGTTATGTGTGAGTACTAATTGGTCCATTACAAAAGCTGTCAGAGCTTTTCACTCTTTTCTTTGCAATATGCTTTTATTCCATTCTGGAGTTGCATTCTCCAAGTAATACATAATTTTATTTAACAACCTTTATTGTCATGGTTTCAATAATAACAACAATACAATAACAGGTGCGGTTATATCATAATAATTGGGCTGGTGGTTGGAGATAGGAATTGGACAGCGGTCTCCTTGGTTGAAGTTTATGGTCGCCAGACAGTAACCACCTACGAAAGTAGGTGTGAAACTTTAAGCTTCCAAACAGAAAGTAAAAGTAAAACCAAATGTTCTTACCCTGATGTGCTCACAGTGATCAGCACAGTCCAATCTACTTTGTCATTACACCTAGAAACATGCAACTAAATTATATAGAGAAAATGCCCTAGTTTGAAGTTGACACTCAAAGTTTGAGTCACCAACAAGCAGCTGTGAAAAAAAGACCAAATTCTGCCGGACAGTTTAGTGTCAAACAAGTGTCACACAACAGGTTGTTGATATGACTCATGATACAGATCAGGACACTTTGAGAAATTCACACTTTCTCTCTCTCTGTTAGAGTCTGTTTTTAACTGGATCCCAAATAAGCAGTGTCGAACACAGGCTTAAATAAAAAATCAGTCTCTCTTATTTATAACAAAAAACATCCAGTGGCTTGAGACGAAGGGCGACTGGAGCAGGACCATGTAGAGGTGAGTGGCGACGAAGAAAAAGCCAAGGACAGGAACAAACGAGGAGGCAATGGCCTGGACTTACTGCAGACAGGCAGACAGGCAGACAGGCACGTACTGGAAACAAGGGAGATTCAGGTAAGTGACAACCAAGGCAAAAAAGACGGACTTACTAGTTTCAGCACAAAGGTAAGGCTCAGTAAAGTAGCGCAGGGAACATAATGCTCGTGGAGAAGTGATGATCAGACCAGGCGTTATATGGAGAGGTTGAGTAGGGGATTGGATCCAGGTGTGCCTCGTCTGCTGCCGCGGGAACGTCCAGCCATGCCTTCTGAGGACTTAAAGGCAGAGTGCAGAGAAAAACAAACTGGTGGCCTACCAGGCTTGTCAGGAAAACAATCATGAAAATCTTGAATTAGATCCGGGTCCAGATTGAGGGAACGGTCCTCAGGACGATACCCCTCCCAGTCTACTAAATACTGAAAACCCCAACCCTTTCTGCAAATATCTAATAATTCTTTTACCGTGAAAGCGGGGTGATCAGTAATCATCCGGGGTGGTTGGAGGGGGTTCGGCAGGAGGGCTGAAGGCAAATGGCTTGAGGAGTGATACTTGGAAGGTCGGGTGAATGTTAAGAGAGGGAGGCAGTTTAAGTTTAACCACAGAAGGGTTGAGGACTCTCTCAATCTCGAAAGGCCCAGTAAATCTCTGTGTCAGCTTGCGTGAGTCAGTCTGCAACGGGAGGTCTCAGGAGGAAAGTCAACCCTGTTGGCGAGGTTGGTAGTCTGGTGCAGGAACTCGATGACGATTGGCAACATTTTTATTCTGTTCAGCAGACCAGACCAGAGCTGAACGAGTATTCTGCCAAACATCCTGGATACGCTGACGGTGTGCCTGAACTGAAGGGACAGTAACCTCTTTCTCCTGCGAGGGGAACAGTGGAGGTTGAAAGCCAGATGCAACGTGTAAAGGAGACATACCTGTGGATGAGGAGACCAGGGTTTTGTGAGCATATTCCATCCATGGCAGCTGATTGGCCCAGGAGGCAGGATTTTGACAGCACACACAACAGATGGCGGCCTCTAAGTCCTGGTTGGCCCGTTCTGTCTGGCCATTGGTCTGTGGGTGGTAACCAGAAAACAGACTGACAGATGCTCCTACAGCCTCGCAGAAAGCCCCCCAAATTCTGGAAGCACATTGAGATCCACAATCAGAAACATCGTCAGAGGGGATGCCATAGAGCCCGAAAACATGGGGGACGAGCTGGTCCGCAGTCCTAAGAGCTAAGAGTAACTTGGGTAAGGCGACAAAATGGACACATTTTGAAAAACGGTCTATAATGGTGAGTATGACGGTGTCACCTTCTGAAGGAGGGAGACCGGTGACAAAGTCCAAAGCAATGTGAGACCATGGGCGGTGTGGGATGGGTAGGTTGCGAAGGAGGGCAGCAGGAGCGTGATGCGAGGCCTTATTTCTAGCACAGACAGAACAGGCATGACAAATTATTTTACATTGGAAGACATTGAGGGCCACCAGAACCGGTGACAGAGCAAACTGAGTCTGCACAACACCAGGATGGCAAGCAACCTTAGAACCGTGACCCCGTTGGAGAACGCAGAGTAGCCGGAACGAATAGGCACCCAGGAGGACATCCTTCAGGCGTGGGTTGAACTTGAGCCTCCTGCACCAATTTTTCAATCTCCCAGCAGGCTGCACTGACCACACAAGACGGAGTGATGATAGAGTCAGGAGAGGAGTCATCACCCTGAGGAGAGAAAACCCTGGAGAGTGAGTTGGGTTTCACATTTCTTGAACCAGGCCTGTAGGTGAGAGTGAAATTAAAGTGGTTTAAGAAAAGTGACCATCTCGCCTGACGAGAATTTAGTCTTCCGACGGCATGGAAGTATGAGAGATTCTTGTGGTCAGTCCAGACAGTGAACAGATGAGTAGCCCCCTCAAGCCAGTGCCTCCATTCCTGTAAGGCTAAGACAATGGCCAACAGTTCACGATTCCCCACATCGTAAGTACTCTCTGCGGCTGACAACCGCCTAGAAAAAAAAGCAGGGTGCAACTTTTGATCCTTAGGGGATCATTGTGACAATACAGTCCCCACCCCAGAATCAGAGGCGTCAACCTCGACAATGAAAGGTATACCAGGATCAGGGTGGATAAGCACAAGAGCAGATGAAAACAATGATTTCAGTTTAGTAAATGCTACTTCAGCATTTAGTGACCAAACAAATGGCATCTTAACAGAAGCAAGTTGGGTTAACGGTGTAGCAACTTCACCTGAATTGAGTTTGAGGTTGAGTAGGGGGTTGGATCCAGGTGTGCCTCGTCTACTGCCGCGGGAAAGTCCACCCACGCCTCCTGAGAAGTTAAAGGCAGAGCACAGAGAAAAACAAACACAACATCGACCCAGAAAACAAAATACAAAAGAACACGATAATAGTAATACCCCAGAACATGACACTCTGCATGAAAACAACAGACTTAACAAATACCAACTAGCAGCCCCTATGTGTCTTGGATCAATCATTACATTATCGTAATTTGTCTGTATAGACCATTAAAGTCAATAAAAATTGAAATGGTCCTTAATAGAAAAAAGTTTCCGACCTCTGTTATACAACATTGCTACATGACTTTGTGCTTTGCTGTATGTCTTGTCATATTCACCGCAGCCACTAGAGGGCTTTACTTGAGAATTTACCACATGGTTTTGGTTTACTTTCTGAAAAGACAATGACTCAAATGGCAGTGAGAAATCATCGGCTCTGGAGGACTGTGTTGACATTCAACAAGCTTATCGCCTCGGTCTTTAATGGGACAATAGTTGAAGCTTATAGACAAAACAGATTTCTAACGTCAGTGCATGTCTCCAGGCTGTCTACAAAGCATTCCTCTTTTATGGAGCAGTTCATACTCTAATAGAAAAGGTTAAATACAAATGGATGATGTGACAAAACTAATAAGTTATAATAGCCTTGTCTGTTGTTAATTCTCTGTTCACCACTAAGCAATGGAGTGACTTTATTACAGTTGAACAATGCATTTATGTTTCTGTGTCATACCACAGACATATATTCAAGTATCATTAGGGGTATATATATATATATAAATGTCTTTCTTCTACCAACTCCGAAAAGGATTTAAACACATAGGTTCTCACAGTACATACAGTGCAGCTTCTCTGAACAGACATGCTCATATATCTTTTTTAAGGGTTTCTATGATAAAAAAACGCATTCTGGCTTTGATTTGAAGACGGCTGTTTAACTGCATGTAACGTGTGGTCTCACAATAAGTTAACAGGAGAGTTGTTGTTGTTGAACTTGAGCTGGCGATTAATTTTCTACATTTATATTTTTCTTTCATGCTGCCGCGGTCAGCAGGTGATTTGTCAGTGGAATTACACTGTCATAAATTTGGCACACTGACACTGGCAAAATAGGCTGCAGTGTAATAACACAGTTCAAAATGGGCCTAAACCTCTACCTTTTTCTTTCTTTTGTAACCACTCAATTATCAGACTAAATAACCTGCCACATAATTTGCCTCCATGTAACCAAATTGACTCTGGGCCAGCTCCAGTGTATTTTATTCTTAATTGTATGCAATTTTATTTTGTAGATGGCTTTGTGAAGTGTCAGTTTTACCACTCTCCTGAAGCCAATTCAGTGTCTTATGTAACAATTATGTTACGTAACTGCAATTTTTAATTCATGCATATTGGGTGAGAAGATGTAGTAATTGACTTGATTAACATGCAATTCTTTCTCCTTTATTATCCAAACTCAGAACACCGTGAGACTACGGCAGGAAAAGTTTGGGCTTTCACTTCCTCCCCAGGGTGCTTAAGTCTGTTGGCTCCATGAGAAAATGTTCTTTTTAATGAAGTGAAATCTCACTGAATTTAACGAACCGGAGAGAAAAATAAACCCATGGGTGCAGGATTGTCACATTTTGTTGTGTCCTAACAAATCTGTAAATTCCTCACTCTGACCAGACAGAGCCTTGACTCATCAGGCCTCGTCAGTACTCGTCCGCAATGTAAACACTCTTACTCTCTATGACACCACAGTGATCTGACCCAGAATTCCTTGTAATGCCTCCAGTGTTTACTAAATAGGAGACAGAGATGCTTGTCAGTTGAGCAAATGGAAGCCTAATATGGTGATACAGATATGGATACAATATGACTCTGGGACACAGAGGAAACCAACACCAGATGAATCTAAGTGTGTGTACACGTGTATGTGTGTGGAGTCTCACAGTCTTATGGTTTATGTCCGCTGAGAAAGAAGTATACAACAGTTAAGTTGCGACCGAACGGAGGAGGGAAGCATGTGAAATGGAAGCTATGAAATGTATTTAAAACACAGCCTGTGCCAATAGCAAGTAGTCCAGCATGTGCAATGCATTCCATCAGAACCACGTTAGCAGCTGCCGCCCCATCAGGCAACTAGACACTTAATATCATGTACTATAATATTATTATATTTAACATGAGGTGTTTCCTGGAAATGGTACAATTAACCACCTTTTCATTAAAAAGCCAGATAAACTGCATTATTACTCTTATGAACGTGAAAGTGTTGCCATAGAAACCATATAACACCTCCAACAATTGCAGTGTATGTGGGTCAGTTTGAATGGAGACCGAAACTGTAATCTTGATCCTCCTCTGATGAAAATCTGTGCCCGTTAATCCATCTGACCAAACTTTCATCACCAGCTGATGTAGTTTTTCACCTTGAGCGTACAGAGGTTATTGGACAATCTACTGTTACATCAGGGGCAGTCAACCTTAGACAGTAACTTTTCAGTTTTCTCAGTACGACAGAAAACACATTCAGTCTACAATCACCCCAGGTAGGACAGACACAAAATGATGCTGTGTGTGTTGGTTGTCGCGGATGTGGTAAATTATCTATGTGTTAACACAGTGAAGGGTGAAGTAGCCAGTTATTATTGTCAGGGAATGAGAGGCATGATGGAAGAGGACAGAGCAGGGTCAAAGGGTCTGAGTCTTCGATTTTGCAGCAAAGGATTTATGTTTAACCAGAGACACTTCACACAGCACAGCATCAATAATCAGGGTTCCAGATGCACCTGGGCGACTGAGCCAGTGGAGGCGTAAACGAGCTGAAAGTGGCTCCAGGTGAGAGTGACGAGGTGAAGCTGTCTTCAGCTGCAGCAGGTGACAATAATCCTCAGATTGCATTGTGCTGCGTCAGCTGGTTGACTTTGCTTTTTATTTGTTTTCCAGCAGCTGGTAAACTATGAAGTGATTCAGTGTTTTGAACCAGTGTTGTCATCCCATAGTTTCTTTGTTTTTTGGATTTTATAGCCAAAAGCTAAAAAAAAAACTGTTTTGCAACATGTCACCCTGTGGAATCTAATGTTTGGTTTGTTTTTAAAGGGGGATAATTATTTTTCATACAAAATATACATACTTTTCTTTTTAAAAAATATATGATAATAAATAATTGTTACCAAAGCGGTTAAACATTGGACTGTGTTCCTGACCCAGTTACACTGACTTCCATCTTTTCAGTTTTAATTAAAACGATGAGTCACTGAGGTTTACAAGTGAATTAACAAAATCGCACAGTTAATGTACCTGGACATTTTCGTAACATTTGGTCCTAAGAGCATTATTCATTGCTGCAGCAAGGGGGGGACATGAATTAATCATAAAAAAAAAGGTTTTTTCTTACTTTCATGAGAACTCATTTCTGGCCTCACACGCTTCCTGCCTGTATATAGCTCAGTCATCTGCTCTCCATCTGGTAACGTTATCTCTGAAAAGGGCAGAGGCGATTCTTGTTTTTCAAGGAAGTAATAAGAAAAGCTCTTTCATGCAATAGACAATTCATGACATCAATACCTGATATGAACCAATAATCCTCTATTCTCAAACTTAACACTTGCAAAATCAGTTTTCTTGGTTGTTTTTAGCTTTTACTCTCGAGTTGTCAAAGAAAAGAAAAGACGATGTAAATAAATGTTATCTTTTCATGTTGTCTTTTGGTTGGTTTATTGGTGGCGTTTTGGGGTCGTAAGCAAGGATTTAAGATTTAAAACTGAAAATCTGTGAGGCAACAGTCTCCAAGGATCCTCTGACAGTGTGAATACTTACACATGAAAAAATAAGTCACTGCTTATTTTGGCACAGTTGGACTTTTCAGCCTTTGATGAACTCGCTCTTGTGTGCTGAAGGAAGGGGTCCGAAGACATTAACATGCAGATCATGCATGCAAACATTCCTGTCCTTGGTTCATTGGGTTACAACAATCTAATCCTCAGCAGTCTCTCTTTGTTTGCCCTCCCCTGAGCTCTCACTCATACTCACACATACGTTTTTTATTTGTAACAAAAACCATAAAAAGTGGCAGAGGCTAATATGAATTTAAATATATGAAACGAGGCACAATGTTTTATTTTGTTTGTTTAGTCAAATATATATTTTGTGTAAACCCAAATGTTGTGCCTCTTACTCACAGTATAATACAAAAAGCTTTCCCTGCTAATGAGCATCATTACTGGTGTTGATGTGAACCCCGAGGCCAAAATATGACTGTGTCCATGATGCTGGACTGGACATGGACTGTTCCCACACAGATGATGGACATTGTCTCTGTCCCTCTGTCTCACCTGTTGAAAAAGGGCTGCTGCTGTGCAATGCAGGCAGCAAATGGACATTGTCTTGCACTGACCTCCTCTGGCTCAAATGAGAAACAACACCACACAATGGCCCTTTCAATCTAGCGCACAATCAGTGCTATGGCTCCCTCTTGTGGTACCCCTCCCCCCGTTTTGTTTATGTGTTTTTTTTTTAATGACCACATTTCTGTCAAGGGACACAAAAGAAACACACAGCAAACAAAATAACATTCTTTATGTTTGCGTCATACTGTATCTTCCAGAGACACAGGCATATAGAAACCATATATTACAAGCACAGTGCGCTGTGTTATCTTCTAGAAAAAAAAAGGCACATGCTTTTAACTCTATCAAATCTCTGACGGTTTTACAGTGCTGACATCATCTGTCCTACAATAAGTGCCGTGTGGCTGGAACGTTGCAGTTAGTTCGCTGGTCGAGACGTGTGACCAGAAAAGGGAAAGTGCCGCTATATGAAGACATTATTTCAGTCCACGTGTTAACTCTGCATGTCTCCAGTCTCAGAGTTGTCCACACTCACAGTGTTATCTGGATTCGTGCTGCCACTCTCTGTGTGGTGGGTGTGATCGAGCTGTCTGTCCTCCAGACTGACGTCTTCTTCAACAGGACCTGCATGACCCTCTGTTTCTCTAGAGGGGCTTTGTTCATCCTGAATGTCAGAATCAGTGTCTCGAGCATCTGTGTGTCCTGCGATGTCCCTGGTGGGATTGGCAGGTATTTGACTGGGCTTGCTCTGGTCGGTGTCAAAGTCCGGGTCAGTCCCATCTGTCAGGTTCTGGTAACTTTGTAACGTGCCACTGGAGCTGCTGGAGTCTGAGATCTGCTCTCTGGCCGTATCAAAGGACTCGGTGAAGATACTGTCACTGTACGACTGACTGGCGATGGTGTCTGTCTCGCAACCATCCACATCAGCTCTTCCCGCACCAGGAAGATGGTAATCGGGATCTTCTTTCCCATAAGCGTCGCCAAGTTCCGCGTCTACACGTTCACTCATTGTGTCTACATGCTTCACACATGTTCCTGGAAAGTCCGACTTTTCATTTTCATTTTCAGGTAAAGAACTGAATATGTTATTTCCCTGAAACAATCTTCCAGTTTGTCCCACATTAACATCAGTGTCCTGATCCTGCTGTCGGCCAGTCTCTGTGCCTGCGCTCTCCATGACGTCCTCTCCAACAGCAGCGCTTTCCTCTCCAGCCAGAACTCTCTTCAAACCCTGGGCTCTGTCTCTGTAGACTTGGCACAGCTGAGCGTCAGGCATGTGGTTGCCATGGATCTCTGCTAGCTTCATGTACACCACATACAGAGCCTCAGGGTGAGCTCGGTCCTCCAGGGCCGCTGCCAGAGCCAACTGGAAGTAGCCCACTGCATCAAAAGCATCCTGGACAGATAGCAGACGGGAGAAGTCAGAACAGGTCTTGATGAAATGAAACACAAGTCGTCTCACAATGATTGGTACAATAGAACAAACAAACCTTCAGTTTGTGCAGGGTGAGATTTCCCAGTCTGCAGTAGACCTTGGTGTAGTAGTGTGTCTCTGCAGGATGCTGCAGCACCGGGGGGCACAGGGACAGGGACTTGAGGTAGTAGTTTTCTGCCAGCTCATACTGCTGCAGGCTGTAGTAGACTGTGGCCAGTCGGTGGTAGGCCGCCCTCTCATTCACACGCACGCCTGAACACAAACAGCACTTGTTAACTAACAGTCAGAGGGTAGTGAGGCCACTTTGCGCCATGCTGCTGCGGCTCTCTACCTGTTTTGCCGGCGACCTGAACAGCCAGTGTGGCGTACTGCAGAGCCTCCTCCAGCTCTCCCTGGTTCATCAGCAGCTCCGTCACCTTGCTCAACAAACGGAACTCTGAGTGGACGTCCTTGATGCTGCGCGCAAACGGCAGACTGCCATCCTGAGTGACACATGTGATGTAATGCAAATGACATTTGTTGAGTCCAACACCCTGACACATGATACATGGAAGTGTTTGGACGTCGCATGCTCTCTCTCACCCTGAAGAAAGGCAGTGACGACATCTGAATTCTGTGGCCTTTAAAGTAGACGTCTCCCGCCTCCTCGTAGATGCTCATGGCAAAGTGAGGATCGTTCATCCTCAGCGCCGTCTTCACCGCTGCCTGTCAATCAAATGTCAAATATCATTGATCATACGTGTAGCATTACAATTTGAAACTCACCTGCTCGTTGCGCTTGTCGTCGCACCTCAGGAATAAGTATTGCTTGCATACACACTGCCGTGTCTTCGTTGTACTCACCTGCAGGTACATGTCAGCCAGCTCGTCCTCCTGGATGAGGTAATATATGCGTCCCACCTGTAACCAGGTCTCTGACTCTTCCTCTCTCTTGCCCAAATCAATAGAAATCCTCAGGCTCTGCTTGGTGTAGTCCAGAGACTTCCGAGAAGATCTGCAACATGCAAAATAAAAATGAATGGTTTTATTTTGAAGGATGTGTGTGTATGTGTGTGTGTGTGGGGGGGTGGGGGGTGGGGGTGGGAGGGTCTCACCTCTCAGTGTTGAGTGACAGATAGAGGCTGCTGAGGATTTCCAGGTACTCTCCCTCCAGTCTCTTGTCCTTAAGCTCTCTGGACACTGACACACAGTGCTCATAGTAGACAATACTCTGACCATACAGCAGCATGTCAGCATACAGCCGACTCAGCACCTTGGCCACCACCATCTGACCTATGAGAAATACAGCAAATGTGTCACGAGTGTATCACAGATCAGCATCAGCGTATACTGCATAGGAAAAAAAAGGTGTGTTCACAACTTCACAAGGAAAGAAATAGCTTTCGAACCAGTGTCAGTTACATTGTTTGTCCACCAGAGAGCACTAAAGAGATGTAAACAACATGTCTGATACCACTGTACAAGTCTGACGTGTACTGTGCTTACTGTGCAAGTTTCTGGCATGAAGTGCAATTAGCAGTCCCATTTCATAACAAGCCCTGATGTCCTGACTCCTCCCCCTGTCCTTGTAGCTCCGCCCCAGCCACAGGTAGGTCTGAACGTGCTCCTCGTCTGTCGGGCTTTCCCAGAGGTCAAGAAAAAGGTGCAGTGATCTGGTGACACAGTAACCATCACATTAAATAAGTATTTGCGTTCTCCTTCTACATTTACTCGATGCGTCTTTCTCGTGCAGCCTGGAGACAGATGCCTGACCTGACCAGGAAGCGCTCTGCTAACCAAGAAGCCCCGACATCCAGCGCCAGGCAGCCCAGGTTGGCCAGTGCCAGAGCCTGGTTCCTCTGATTACCACTTTCCCTGGAGATCACCAAGGCTGAGTGGAGATGCCAGCCTGCCTCTGGGATGCGACCCTGTCGCCTCAGACACAGTGCTAAGAGGTTGTGGATCACCCCTCGCTGCGTGGGACTGTCTGTGCCCTGAAGAGACATGGGCACATGGAGTCTTACACTAGACAAGATGGACGTTTTTCTTGTTTGTGTGCATCATGGTAAAAAAAAAAAAAAAAAAAAAAAAAACCCTGGTAGTTGTACCTGAAGTGATGCGAGCAGTGGCTGCAGGAGGCTCTGGGCCCTCTCAGCCTGTCCTGTCAACACCAGCAGCCAGCCCAGCAGCACGGAGGCCTCAAAGCCCTCCTCGTCACTGATGTGGGCGCCCAGCTCCACAGCTTGTTCAACACACCGCACTGCTCTGTCAAGAGCATCATACTGCTGGTAGACCGACGCCAAGCCTAAACAAAGGTCCCTTTGGGTCCTCGTGTCCTGCCCACGCTCAGCTATAGCCAAGGCCTGCTGAAGGTAGACCACAATCTGGGCAGGGAGCAGGGAGGTCCCTTCCTTCCAGCTCGGATTAAGGCGAACTGAGTTCCTGATAAACAACTCAATCTTCTGGAAGGCATCGTGGAGGGAGTGGTCCTGTCTCGTGTCCAGGCTCAGAGAGGCCAGCGCGAGGTAAGGCATGTATTTACGATGATAGAGCCAGCTTAAAAGCCAGTTGAGGTCCAACGGAGCCAGGGCTCGCCCCTCAGCAGCGGACTGGGTTACAGAGAGAAACTGGAGCCTCTCAACGAAGGGAAGAGCATCGTCCGTCTTCTTGAGGAGCAGGAAGAGGGTGGAGATGAGGTAGCAGACGCGAGCCTCCAGGCTTTTATCCCCCATCACCACTGACCTCCTCAGGAGCAGCTTCAGCAGCTCGACTTCGTCTGTGGAGGTGAAGGTGTGGTTAGGGAGACAGAGGAGCAGCGCACAGGCCTTCTCCAGCGTCGGAGCCAGTTTGTCTGTCATACGCTGCTTCAGATAGATGGCGGTGAGGTTGGTATAGAGAGCTATGAGGAGCGGGGGGTCAGAGAAACTGTCCACACAAACGCCTAGAGCCTCCTCATAGTAGACTCTTGCCTGAGGAAACAAAAGCAGGGGCAGATTAAGAACAGATGTAGATGATGGTGATGATTTCATCAAAGTTGTCTATATTGTGATGTTTCTAAAAAAAAAAAAGACACAAAACTTGGATCAAATCCAGAAATGAAGTTCAAACCTGCGAGAGCTTTAGCTTCCTGGCACACAGTCTTCCCAGGAGGAAACATGCCCTGCGATGTGCCCAGTGCATGTCCATCCTCTTGGCACATTCCCGGACACTCTCAAGGTGACACGAGAGCTCGTCCTCAGTCTTACCACTGAAGGTCACCCAGGGGAAGGAACACTGCAGGTCGTACAGAGGCAGGAAGTCCTCCTGGAAAAACAAATGACAAAGTTCTGTTCCCGACATATTTACTAAACATTAGGTTAACAAGGAATGGAAATAGGAATGGAAATAGTGGTTGGCGTCTTTGATGAAACATTCATCAAATTACATATTACATATTGCAAGAAAATGATTTACACACACACACACACGCACACACACACATACATATATCAGGATGAGACCACCTAATGTTTTCTAACCGCCACAACCCAAAGAAATAAAGGGACTGAGCTGTGTTTTGTTATATAATAAGTCAGCTGTTGCTGGAGTGACTGTTGTCACATGCACACATGGGTTATTTACACTAGATGATAAAGCCATAACAATTCAGAGAAGCTGCTCATTTCCTCATTCCTGAGCCAAATCTCCCATAAAATCTAAAGCTAAAGTTTTAACCTGGAAGTGTTCATGGTTGAGCAGCGTCAGGGTGGGGTCGTTGAGCTCTGAATCATCTCCCTCCCAGCTGTTCTCCTCCAGAAAGAGGGGGGGGTCTTCCTGAAACTCGTCCAGCTCTCTGAAGGTGTCATCCAGAGCGAAGGACAGGTGCTCCCCCTCACGTGGCAGAGGATTTTGGGAGCGATAGAGGGACAGGCGGGGAGAAGAGTGGGTGATGGAGGATCGTGGAGAGGAGTGGTACGGGGGTGTCCCTCCACTTCTCTCAGACATGACACTATGCCGTGTACTTGAAAAAACCTTATGATCTGTGAGACGTACAGTAGATAAGCAAAACAAATTGACTGAGGTGTGTATTTTCAGGCCATTAGAAAATCTTCAGCTCATAAACAGCTGATTTGCAGTAGAAGTTGTGAAACGTTACCGTGTTTGGGCTGATTCCTGATATACGTGAAGTCTGTCTTATCCAGTCTGTCTGGAAAAACACAAGGAAAATCAATTTCAGCGTCAGTCCTCCAGTTGGGGTGGAAACTCTGTGCCGTTCCACTCGCTCCCAAAACAAATCAAACATCCCCGCAATTTAAAAAACAAACACACACTGCACATCAAACCATACAGTTCCAATACTGCGGTTATTATTCCGGCATGTTCCCGTCCCATTTCTTTTCCAAACCCAAAACATATAATATCAGCCCAGTCGTTGGTTTACCTAGCCTGTACACAGAGCTGATGTCAGATGTAAAGAGTCTTTCCAGCAGGCTGCTGTCACTTGGCTCAGAGCTCCACAGATTAATTTGAGCCAGGCTGGCCTTCTCCTCCTCAGTCAGAAAGACCAATTGTCCATCTCTGTGCAGGAGAAACACAGGAAGCATTATCATCTCAGCTGTCGCCCACACCTCCTCACCTGATACATCATGTCCAAACTGCACTGACCGACTTATATAAGATTTCATTAACGACTGGTGGAAGACTAGACTACGTAAGACGACTAATGAGGACTAGATGAAGATAAAGTTCTTCAGTGTTGAAATAACCCACAACATCATTTGACATATACTGTACGTTCAGCCTCCTCATGCATTACATAGATCATAATAATGGACCATCTTACAGGGGTGCAGTATTCAGAGGTTTGACGTGAGCCTTGTGTATGAAACCAGTGTGTCCTGTGGATGTGTGTGTTCCTATGAAAACACCCAAGGCTCGGACTAGTAGACCCTGGATCTCCACGATGTCGCCTTGGCTCAGCTGAAGCTCATCTGGCCCCACTGGAGAGTAGTCCACCACTGCTACACAGGAACCTGTGACTGAGATATTTCATGAAGAGAAAAGGATTAGGACAAGCAGAACATTTTAGACCTTTGAGCTCACCATGATCATTAATATGCGGATAGAGCGTAGAGTGTACTTATACTATAAATGCGACAATTCTATAAGCATTTTCAATGTCCTGTCAAGGAAACTGTAGAGTAATTATGGCTTGTTAACTAAAAAGAGCAGCAGCTGCTGTTGTGACAGAAAACTGCCAAAACACTGGAAATTCAGCCAAAAGCAAATCAGAGCTTAAAGGCCCCCAAATACTACAGTATGTAGAGAAAGTGCTGAGTCGTGTAATAGTATCAGCATCAGTGGGTTTGTCACTCTGAGCAAATCTGTTCCACATTTGATAGGTTGTTTAAAGGTTGTATGAAATCTGGATTAGTGAAGCTTTAAAAGTAAGGATGTGCGTATGGTGTTACCAATTGCATGTTCAAATGGTTCCTTCTCTGTTGACGAACATCCAGCATAGCCTGGGTACTTCCTCAGAAACCACCTGACCAAACAGGAAGTACAGCTTATCAGATCTATCCCCACTGATGGGAAGCGTCCACCACTTGTATTACAGCTCTATTCGTTTAACTAAAAGCTTTCACAAGAAGTGTTAGTGTTACTGTAAAATAAATCATTTGTAGCAAAAGTGGTTCGTTGTAGGAGAAGACAGAGACTCACTGATAGAAGGGGTAGGGCAGTGGCTGCATGGCACTGACTGGGACCAGGCCGTGGTTTCCTGTGGCGAGCATGGTGCCCTCCCGCATGCTGTCCTGCCCCGTGTCCCTCACCATCAGCAAGTCGTTCTTTTTGAACGGCAGCTGCTCCTCCTCCTCGTCCTCCTGCTCACTTTTTGTAAACAGTGCCTTCGCAAAGAAGGAACCTGCAAGAATGTATTCATTTAAACTGAGATGCGGTGCAACCCACCACAAATAAATACACAGACACACACGCAGTCATGAAAAATTGGTTTTGCATTTACCAAAGTCACCACACTTAAGTTAAAGATCAGCAAAACTGCTGCAGCCACTGCGCCCTCATTCAGTCTTGCAAATGATGGATGTTTTATAGCCCCCCTAATGTAATTCCCATCACTATTTGCCAGCGCTGCAGTCCTATTATACGTTTCCATGAAGCTTTTTGCCGAGGGGAAATGCTCGGGAGAAATAACTTAAGCCTGTGTAGACCAGGCAGGAGCAAATCGATATACTGTACATTCTTCTAGGTAAGTACTGTACTATAATAGCTCTGATATAGTGACTAATTTTGTTGAACAAAAAAAGGGAAAATTGCTAAAAATTTAATGACATCCACTTCTGTGACATTATCTGTTATACAACTTGAAGAGCAATTTGTCCTTAGCATTAAAATTGGACCACTTAGCTTACTTAGTAGAAGTAGTTTGCAGGAGTCTATACATAGTACGGCATGAAATGGTCAAAGTGTGACAGTGTTAATTGGGGTCAGTGAAAAACTGATTTATATTAATGGGATGAAATGTCAGCAGCAGACAGTAATTGTTGGGTGCTGCACACACTCCCTATGATAAATCATTGTTAATTAAAGGCAGCAACAAGACATTGTTCAGATTTGAATCCGAGAGAGAAAACATTTTATTATTTAAGTTAACATATCTAGAACAGTGACAGGTTTTACTTCCTGTTTACAGTCATAAAAAGAGGGTCAATAATTTTATGATTAATCTTGTATCGCAGTGCTAATTGACAATAAACAATAAATTAATGACTTCATTGCACAGCATTACTGACCTTCCTGGAGTAAAAGCCCCAAATAGAGGGTGGCCAGATGTTCCTCATCCATGCTAACACTGATCTCCAAGTCACTGAGCAGCTCTTGGTCCAGCCAGAAGGCCTGATCACACAGGAAGTTCTCCAAGCATCGAGCCACGTAGCCTGGGACACAGCAAATACAGCTCCGCTTTGAATGTCAGTGGCACTTCTGACTGGAATATCACCACACTCCCAACAACAAAACATTTTACACAATGTGATGATGACTGCTTCATACATAGTATAAAAAAATTAATTGTCTATTCTCAACCAGATATTTGAGAACAACACAATTCTTGTGTTGTCTCAGATCCTGTTAGATATCTTGGCAGCATATGTTCTGCAGGGTCATTAAATATGACGAAGTGGTAGTGGTTTTCTTACCTAATGCTAGGTACGTTGAAAACTTCCAGATTTCCTCCACCGTCTTAAACGTGAGTACAAAACTGTCCTTCTCAGCGTGGACGGACACCAGCCGCGCAGACAAGTCCTGCAGCAACAAAGTCTCATTTTGTGTACACTCAACAGCCACCCTCCATTAAGTGCACAGTGCATAACACTGCACTAATATAGACTATGATCATATCATAGTGCACCTTATTCCTTATTATGACATCAGACGTTAATGTAGACATTATGCAGACATTAGAGCTGTAATGTCTGTGTAATCTCTGCATGGTCAGCTCTGACTCTCACTCACCTTAAACAGCTGGATGACATCCTGGCTGTTACTCTCCACCACTCGTAGCCGCGTGCGCAGAGCCTCCTGAAGGGTCTGGTCCGGAGCCACGCTGGAGCGTCTCTGCCCGCTGAACAACAGCACGATTTCTACAAAGAAAACAATAAGAATTATGTGATCAGTCAAAGTAAGCTTCGGAATTCTGTTTAGTTAAATCAACTCAAATGACTCAAAATTTAAAAAAAAAAACTGAAAATGAATTACTTTAAGGAGAGACATTAAAGATTCATTCATTCATTAAAGATTCTTTTTTTTTTTTTACAAGAGCTCATATTTCCTTGAGCTGCATTATAAGCATAACATTAGTCCCTGGGGGGGATAACAAAGCTATTAGGCTCCTAACTGGACTCTGTGTGGCCAATTAAATCCATTTGAGAGGAAGAATGTGATGAATGGAGCAAAACTGCTGAGTGAGTAAAACATTAGAAGACAGGGCAATGTGCTCCATCACCATGCACAAATATAATATGCATGGGGAATACTTGTGTGTGTGTATGTGTGTGTGTGTATGAAGTACAAGTGTGGATTGGATGATGTAGATGATGGCAATGGTCTATGAAAAAAGCGTCATTAAACATACCTGAGGAGAATTTATCTCCCAGTGACACAGTACTTCCTCTGAAAAAGGCTTCTTTCTTCTTCCAGTAGCTGTCAGGCTCCGCCCCTCCCTCACCTGACTCCGCCACAGGACCATCCTCCTCCTCACCTGCACCACAAACAATACATGAGAAAAACAAGGTCAAGTTCACATTGTTGTCGTTTTCTGGCACAGGGCTAAAAAGGAGAGCATGCGGGGTATGACTGTTCTTTACTCATGCGGGTGCAAGTCCGGGGTTTCCAAAACATTATTTTAGTTTGGGTTTTTTTTTGATATTTGATACAGACAGGTGTGTAATGTGTGGAAACAATTTTATCAGCATGGTTATCTCAGGGATGGAGCGCAGGCTGCAATCACAGTGCAGCCTCTAAGACCTGTGATGAGATTTCACTGGAAATGTTACCAGATGCCACAAGATGGAAATCGTTGTTTTTCCATGAAAGAAAACGTACATATCAGTATTGAGGCAGATGGTACAGGTTGAACATAAGAATCAGAGCAGTTGCTCTCACCCCTCTTGTCTGATGTACATCCACAGACCCTGGATAATGATTGTTTGTGCTTTTCCTGACTTCCCCCATGATCAGTTCCAAATGCTCTCATTCAATTTATATTCATCTGGATGTTATTTAACACCATAAAAGAAATAATGCAATGATCATGTTGCACCTCTATGTCATAGTCACAAAAACATCTGAATAGTGTTAAATATCTATAGCCAGGTGGATGCATACATGCCCATAGCTGTAAATGAATGACATGCTTCCTCTGGTTTGTTCCATTGTGCAGGGAGGACGTCCCAAACACTTCCTCAGTTTGTGACCACAGCACAACTCCTTCCTAAACAAACCTCACAATATTGTTTGTGGCCCCGTCTGATAGAGAAGTAGTCTGTTATAGTATGATGGCGAGGTTCTGCAACAACCAGCCTTTCCTGTGTGACACGCTCTACCTTGAGTCATGATGTCATTCCCTGAGAAGTGATCATTTGTTCCCCCAAGGGTGTATGGCGGTTCCCTCCAAAGAGCATCCAGCTCAGCAGGAGAGATGTCTGGAAGAAGACAAACAGATCAGTGTTGGACCTGAAAACCGTAAAAAAAACATTAACTCTCCTCTAGCTTTCTCACGGGTTGGCTTAACCTAGCATAAAGACACTCAGGGAACTGAGCTGGGTTCAAAGGTCACATAACTTTCAAACCTATCAAAACACAATTGCCCCTGTATTTATTAAATATTTACATGACATACTTTTTCCTGAATACAATGTCTAAAAGTCATTTTTCTACTTTTATATTTTTACAAAAGACAATTGTATTTCTCAAAACTGTTCCAGATTGGGAGGAGGGAGGGTGAGTTAATGTCACTGGGGGAGATGGGTGCAGCAGTTTGTGTAGGAAATGCCAAGTCTGAGCCTTTGGTTAGTGTGAGGAGTTATTGAGGTGGGATGGCGGGGATAACAATGACACTGAACACAGACACACAGCTGCTCTGACATCAGCCAGCCCTGCAGGCTGGAACAGCTGTCCTGCCCTGACTCCTCACAGCACACGCACATGTTTTCAGACAAACAACCAGACACAGTACAAAATGAAAGGGAACTTTTTCCCCCCTATTTCATTAGACTAAAAATAGTCAAATTGGTCAGTAATGGCACCGCATGCGTTGTCAGCGCAACTAACCGCAACAGAACAGTGTTATCTTGATGCACAGCATTCACAACAAGACAATGGGGCGCACAACTTAGCAACACAATGCAACATGACATTAGGCTGCGGAGGACAACGGTCCTTTCTTCTCCATCCTACTACACAGAGGACAGTTAGCACCAGCAGGACTACTGGAGTCAACACAGGCAATGTCATGCTGCTGCAGCACAGAAACACACCATGCCCTTTTTACCTTCTTGGCTAAATATGTTACCCATGTTGTTTACACATGGACCTATGTCTATCTGAATGCAGGGCTCCGTCTCATGACGGCACTGTAGTAGTAGTAGTAGTAGTAGTAGTAGTGCACAGAGCAGGCTGGGACCGACCTGTGAAGGAGGAGAGGCAGACTTTGATGAGCGGCCCACAGCAGGACGAGTGGAGCAGCGGTCTGCAGCAACAAGACGCCATCTGGCCCAAGAGCCGGCAGCTCCCAGAGATCAATGCCATCCCATCACCCCCCCGCCCCCCTCAGCTTTTACAGCAAGTCAGCTCTCTTCCTCTCTCTTCCCCCTGTTTCCCGTCCAAATTCTGTATCCCCCTTCCTGCCCCGCTCACTCTCTATGCTCCAGTTAGTGTTTACTGAATGAGTCCCCTCTGTCCCCCTGTAAAGCTTATCTCCTCTTCTTCTCCGTCTGCCCAGGTCTGCTTCTATTTCTAATCCTCCTGTCTCTCACTGTCTGCATCTCCCTCCTCCCACCAGCATCTCTCTGCTCGGTAGCTGCCCAGTTAGTCAGTGAATGCACAAAGCACTCTCTGCAACTGGCATTAGTGTGTGTGTGTGTGTGTGTGTGTGCGTGTGGGGTGGGGGGAGGCCTCGATGAGATGTTTCCCTATGCGTTGTGTATGTGTCCGGGTCTGTGGAAATATGCACAGAATGTGTGTCACACAGACAATGAGTGAGTCTCTTTGCTGGGGGAGTGTATTGCTGATCCAGTGTAAAGCAATGCCACACATGGACTGGCTGCAAGGTCGCGGGGGGGGGGGGGGGGGGTTGGAGGGAGGGGGGGTGGTGGTTGGAGTGAGCTGGTGGCACAGATCGAGGATCAGTTTGTCCACATCATGCAGCCTATTAAACACAGCTCTGATCTGCAATACCATGAGAGCCATGACCCCTACTCTGTGAGGTCATCATGAGTGGATGGAGGTCCAATATGGCCTCCTGGGGTCAGTCCATGAAGGTTCTGACCAGGAAGGTTCATGGATCTATTATTGTATTTTCTATAGATCAAGAGGGAAATGACCAGTTTTCTTTAAGAAAGATTTTTTTTTTTTTTTTTTTTTTTAAAGGCTGCTGTGTTGTCTTCAATAAACAGAGTGCTAACGGCATCTTAATTGGCCAGTGCTGCTAAAGCACATTGTGTTCATTCCAGCAAATCCTGTTACTGGCACAAGTCAACACTACTTTGGTAGCAGTGAGTCATGATCTGGGCGTGTCATCATAGTTTATTCCTGAAAGTATCTGTGGTTAAATAATTTATTATGACTCATGGCAACCAAACTGATTTTATTTATTAATTCTAACACTTCAAACATGTGTTGTTTTGATAGCATTTCAAGATGATATGGTTGTACTTACACATCTCCTTGAACAAAAGAACCATTGTTATTTGTTTTAAGTCTAATTTTTGACTAGTCAGCACATGTAAGTCCAGTAGTCACGCTGATTTACGTCTGGGTTTGGTCCTTTCCAACTCCTGAAGGAAATATTTGACATTTTATGTTGCTCAGAGAAGCACCATGTCCCCCACCTAGTTGTTAAGCTAAGAGATAAGATAAGATAAGATCAAACTTAATTCCTCCCACACTGGGAACATCCACTTGTTACAGCAGCAAGTACAGGTGTTAAAGGAAAGAACATACAGTGTATGTACAGTATGTACAATGTGTACATTTGTCAGTCTGCAGTCTGATGCTGAACCTGATGTGCACAGGTAAAGTTTGTGAAGCCACAACGTTAAACCAAACACAGCATTTAACAAAATACAAAGACATTTCAGATAACACAAAGAAAGGTACAACACTTCCTGTTTGTGATTGGACAGAATCCAAGACCCCACTGACAGTTTAATGTCATTTCCTGTTTCTCTTTAGGTTTAGCTTTTCTTGTTAAGGTAGATCCCCATTAATTGGAAAATTAATTAAACATCTTTGTGTTTGTGATTAAACACTGTGGGTTAAACTTAAAAAGCTGGTCTGATTTTTAACTGCTAGTATCCTCACATCCCACAGAGGCCAAAAACACTTGATCCTCCAATTCTCACATTTACAGCTATGGCCATATATGCATCCACCTGCCTATAGATATTGTTTGAACCTGCTTACTGAATGGACACAGCTTAGCAGCACTTCACCTATGACACCTACAAGTTATTCAAAATAAGCTGAATCATGATATACATTACTGGCTCTGTGCATTCACAACAAGCCTAATGGTTCGATGACTCGTTGGACACAGACGTTTCACGCATGATGCAGTAAGCGGACATCTCTCAGTCTATCACTGCCTGTGATCGCTCAGCGTGATGGGAAACAAACACGTGAAGCTTCTGAAAACAAAGCGGCTGAAATCCTTGTGTGAGACCAGTCTCTTCATCTTGTTTACTTGTGTGTGTGTGTGTGTGTGTGTATTTTGTGAGGCAGAAAGCTGTAAACAGGCCATAGGCATCACGGGGCATTTGCTGACACTCTCCCAGACTCCCTGGCTTGTCTCTCATAGTGAAAAACAGATTCTGTCTAATCTAATGAACACAGACTGCTCAAGGCTGATGAGTGGGGTCACATGCTGCTCCTTTGTTAGCGCTGAAAGCTGCACAAAGAGCCAGCGGTTGTCTCCAGTGACAACTACTCTGAAACACACAGAGACAACAATGCATTTCTGATTTCTGATGATGCCTTATGGGCCTCGGTCTTCTCTTGCACCCGTGGCCCTTGCTATTGTTTCTTTGCCACCACGGCACCATAACTTTCCCATAACTACTTCTTCACTAAAGTCTCACATCAACAATAAATGTGATTACCGACATGGGAGACCACCAGCTGACAGGTCGATGAGTTCCAGTGACCACATACCATTAATGACCTGAGAGTCTCCACACAGCATTGAAGTCGTGACACTCGGCAGTCCATGACAATAACATTCAACCCCTAATGAGAAACACATGGAGTCTGCAGCGTTCAAACGCATGGCGAGCAGGGGACGTTGTAAGTCCACAATCTGTGATTGTGGATTTGGAATATGCGGCGCAGGACTTGGTGGAGGGTAATATGAGACTGGAGTTTGGGGCTCTATGTTTAGACTAAGCCTGCTGTTAGCTCACTCGCATGGCTGTGTGAGTTGGGTAGAGATCCCTGCAGGGAGATTCCCACCACGGCTGCATAAGCGGCATCTTAACAAATCTCAATCAGAACATTGTGGAACTGCATCAGGTTTTGTGGATCACTTTTATTTCCACGACGAAACATTGTTTCATTCATTAGTAACGGAATGGAGGCATGAGAAGGTCATCTTATAGAAATCTCTCTGGGAAGTACAAAGACTCCATGACAGTCACATAAAGCTTTCACCATCCAATAACAACAACTTTATGGTTATATAACCACATGAGTACAAAGTACAGTGTTGTTAAAACACACTAGAAAAATCAGGACACAATAAGAAATGTGTATGGGGGGAAAAAGAAGTCTTACCTCTGTGTGTCCTCCCAGTCCCCTGTCTCAAGTCATTCCTCAAGCGAATGCAGGAATTCCTGTGTTATCCATGCTGTCTCTGTGTATGTGCTCATATGCGTCTGGGAGTCTGGGAGTGTGGTTTCACCATTTAACTGGTGAACTGCATCTCATGACAGCTGCTGAGTCTGTCGCCATTCTCCACTGACAGCCCCCAAAAGCACAGACAGCCAAAGCAGAAATAGGAAATACGGGTGCGTGTGTCAGTGAGAATGGGCCAGTGTGTGTCTGTGTGTCTGTGTGTGTGTGAGTTCTACAGAGGCTATCCCAGACAGCCTGTCACTGACTGAGCAAAGTTTGTGTGTATGGGAGTGTGTGTGTCTGTATGTGTGTTGTTAACTCCTCCCAACATTCTACTGCGACAAGGGTTCAGCCCCTTATTCCTCTCCTTCACTCTCTTTTTCTCATACCCCCCCCATGTGTGCCCCCCCACACACACACACACACACTCCCTCTCTCTGTCAAAATGTGGACACACGTGAGCTGGACTGAAGCAGTGGAAACAGGTCAGGTTGTGATTATCAGTCTTAATAGTACGATCAACAATAATGTGACACCTCACAGAGCAGAGCAGTTCATTTCCTCATTCTACAACACCAGTCACACCAGTTTGGGTTGACGCGCCCGCTGTCAGTGGAGGACACCTGATTAGTGTGAGGCACAGATAATCAGCTGCTTTATGCATAGTTCATTCCATACCAGAGTAATCATCCATTTTCATTCCAGGCGTGTTACACACACAACGCCAGCATTGCACTGAAGCTACTGTGATGCCTGGATATGTTCAGTGTTTAACCACGTGTACTATGAATCTATCTCTATCTCTTTTTTTTGCAATATTTGAAAACTTTTTTCCGGGACATGTCCATACCTATCTGTGTGAGAGACGATAATAATCCCCAGGCCAGCAGTGTTTCTCTTTCTTGTTTTTTCCCCCTGCTTAGTTAAATATAAACTCAGGAACTGATTGTGTATCCCCAACCCCCAGTGCACCATGACAAAGTCACCCTGAACACTGAGTATCAGCCCTGTGCTGCACATGTGATCATGCCACTGGCTGCGCAAGGCTGCAGGACACAGACCATTTATTCTGCCCTGTTTGCAAAAGTGTGTATGTGTGTGTGTGTGTGTGTGTGTGTGTGTGTGTGTGTGTGTGTGTGTGTGTGTGTGTGTGTGTGTGTGTGTGTGTGTGTGTGTGTGTGTGCAAGGCAGATAAAGCAAAGGGAATGTGAGTGTATTGAGTGGCAACAAATTACAAATAGACAGGAATGGGTGGAGATAGTAACAGTGTAGCATTACAAGGTATGCGTGTGTGTGTGTGTGTGTGTGTGTGTGTGTGTGTGTGTGTGTGTGTGTGGCCGGACAAAGGGCAAGGATTGACAGGTTTAGTAAAGAATGCAGCATATTGCTGATCAGTGCTACTGACAGTGGACACGTGGTGTTGGTGTGTGTGACTGACTAACAAAAGACACACTACCAAAGAGAAAACCACTGAGTGGATGACCAGTGGGGCCGTGCACTGGGGGCTACAGGAAAACATAGTCATGTCATGTGATCTGTGATCTGTAAGTCACAGATACATTCCGGTGTTTTTCATGAAACAGTTTCCATTTGACGGATAAGGATGATGTCAGCGCCCTGCAGGTTTATTCCAGTAATAACACGTATCAGGAGATGTTTGCCTTTCTTGTTGATCAGGGGGCAGTGGTCGCCTTTGCACACAGTGAGAACACTGTGTTGACATGACAGCCTCCTGACACACTGCCTTCAGTGCACAGGAAGGCCAGTTTCCTGTTTTTCTGCCCCATCAGTTTAGAGGACAAAAGCTCAATGCTGGATTGACACAGGAGCACAATCAGCACTCGGCACACGTCAGGTCCACCGTGCACCCACCTTCTTACTGTTACACACACACACACACACACACACACACACGTATACACACACATGCTGAGAATAATTAGCTTCGACCAGGGCACAGTCAGTAAACATTCAGTCATGCTACTATTGAATAAAATTTTTCATTATGGTTACATTTTCATTTGTTTATAGAGAAACACAAATCCGATAAGATTATGTTTACTGATCTGATGAGCTGATGAGCTCATGAGAACTTGATCTTGAGCCAGTGAAGGACAGTGATGTTATACTGGTCAAACCTGCCTCGATGAAGGATTTTAAAGAATGTGTTGTGTTGTATCCTACACATGTTTTAACCAATGTAGCATCCACACCTTAGTTTAACAAAGCTCCCTGTTGAAACTGGGCACAAAACGTTCACAGCCACTGAGCTACAGGAGCAGGGAGGACTGTACAAGGCAGCACAGGCAGAGAGGGCGAGGAGGAGAGAGTGAGGCGCCTGTCACATCCCGCCATTGTCCAGCTTCCTCCAAGCTTCAGATGCAGGGCTTCCTCAGGACATGGGACACGGGGACAAGGCACACACACACACACACACAGAAACAAAGAGAGGGAGAAAGAGAGAGAGGTGCAATTAAAAGAAAACCAAATTACTTTATAATAATAGATAATTGTGAGTACATTCGGCTAGACAGTGTTTCCTCTCTGTTAAAACCATCACCATAAACAGATAGATAAGCAAATATTTGCAGTTTGTCTTCCTTTTCATTATCACTCTTCTGTTTTCAGGTTCAGGTTTTCTCTTTAGACTGGAAGTTCAGTCTGCCAAGGTCACTGACCTCTTGTTACCTTTGACTCATGTCTGTGTGGTGTTTGACCATTAGATGGAGATCTTTCCACACGGATTCCTGAACCCACTCAGTGTAAACAAAACACAAAGTCCTGAGTCCTATGTTTGTCACACAGTCAGCGTGTTCCTGTTATTCCTCATTCAAACACTGTGAAACACGTAGGTTTCACCTCTGTCACCACTAAGCTGCAGCCCGTCACAAAACAATCCAATTAACCAATTTGCTTACGCTGATTTTCCAGGAGAGGGCGGTGTCATGACAGTTTTAGCAACAAGCCCAGCCCAGCAGTGAAAAAACACCAACAAGTCCTCACAGACAGGACTTTATTCAAATCTCTTTTGTTAATGGTCACATGTGATCTGTGATTTTTACGCGCAGTATTAACAGGCGCTAGCTTGACCAACTAATAGATTCAATTAAAACAGAGAACACAGTGGTTCTCTGTCTGTGTGACTATATCAGTGAACACTGTGACAATGATGACTGATTAGCACTTCGCACCTTTGCAGTGTGATGGTCTACCCATAGTGTCCTCGATGCGTTTCACAGCACCACACAGCACAATGACGTCGCCAACTCAGGATGAAAAGAGACAAGAGTCAAGTCAACCACAGACACGCACAACAACACCGGTTATAAAACAACCGCACTTTCACAATAATATCACATTATAAAAATAGTTGGCTTCCGGATGTAACTGGTATAAAACATAAAGTTAGTCTTTTTTTGGTCATACGTTTTATGTTGTTATTGTGTTGCCAATTATATTTGTTGGAGACAGTAATAAGAAACTGTTTCATGTTTCAAACACATATTTTAAATCAACTAAACCAGTGTCGTGCATGCATCATTATAGTATTATATAATTATGTGTGCTTGTTTTGGACTTTAACTCACTAAGAGAATACAGCTGACTTATAATAAATTCGTGAATATTTCAAATTATCGCGGAAAGGTTGTAATTTAGAAACAATGTGTGTTGCGAACTAGGTTGATGTTATATACGCTTTGAATCGAAAGGGAATACACTATGGGTTGTAAAAATTAACATGTTAGTTGAAATTAGAGGCGGGGAGTTGGCCGCCGTGAGACCCTCGCTGCGTGTTTTATTTTGAAAGCGGCGGTGTGAGGGGTGCTTCCGGCGCGTGTGTTGACAGCGCGTGCGGGGCGCGCGGTGACAGCAGCAGGCAGCGCACGGCCGGGGAGAGCGCGGCGGAGCTGGATGCAGCCGCGTTGTGTTGTTGTGTGTCCGCCTCCCTGAAGGAAACACAGCCCACACTCCCACACGGGCGCTTTACGTGGATTTGAAAACCGCAGGAAATATCCGACGCTTTATTGTTTTTATGTTTCTTCTTCTCTTATACACGTTCTTATAGAAACGCTGCGTGTCTCCGGCTGCTGATGAAATAGACTGGACGCGGTGTTGCTGAGAGTGAGGAGCATCATCTGTGTGTCTCTGGATACCTCCTCAGAATAAGCCCGGACAGTCTGCAGGGGGCAAAGTGCTCCGTGACCATCCCTCCTGTGCTTTATGGGATTATTTCCGACTTTGCTTGGGATCAGATCGCGTTGGGAATGATGAGTTCCAGGGGTAAGTCCATTCTTGCGCGTGTTCTCTCTCCACTTGAAGCGCAGGGACAATCCCTATAGGTGAGAGCAGAGACAAGAACTACTACAGAACAATGGAAGCCCATCTGCTAGGAGGGAATACACATAATAAACATCTGATTGGTTTTATGAAGGCAATTCAGATTCCATCCATAGGTGAAGGATCTTCATGAATACGATGTTTCATTGTCGGATTCATTTCCATTTTCCAATTTATCCAAAAAGTAGTGTGTGGTGCTGCTGGTAGAAATGTTTCTGCAACTGGTGTGTGCCGAGCCCTGACTGAAGCTGCTTTAAGCCAGGATGGGAGAGCTAAAAAGAGCTGGAGGTCAAAGTAGCATTTGCCCAGAGTTCAGGTGTGAGAGGCATTTTTGGGATTCCTCATCTAAAGGCCAGCTGCTGCTCAGGACCTCCAGGTCTCGCTCTTCTCCTCCATCACTCCCTCTTTCATCTCCTTCAGTCCTTTTCCCGGTCTGTCCATCTGCTAAGTTGTTGCCTCTTCATTTAGGTCCACCTGTCTTCTCCTGGAGTTTAGCAACGTGTGACACAGCACATGACAAATAAGCCTGACAGCCCGAGGGCTCCTGTCACACTTACCCCAGACTTGGCCTGGGGGTGGGGGGGTGTGATGTTAAACTGACCTTGTATCAGCTGACTGCGACCCTGATCCTCTGTCTGCTGAATCAGGGCTTTTCCCCTGCAGGGCTGGCCGGGTCAGCTGTGTGCACGCTGGTGTGCATGCCTCCACTTTGTTGTGGTCCTCACTGGAACCAGTGGGAGTTGATCTGCTCCAGGTTCTCTGGGTGCTGATTGTGTCACATCCCCGTATCCTCCCTCCCCTGTCCTCCGTGTCTACAGGAGTGAAGCGGGTATTAATGCATCATTCATAATCTAGCCTGTCATTGTGTGGCACTACATTATTCATCCAGTGCTCTTAACCCTGTGGTACGGAGCCCTCCCCGCCTGCCAGTTTCCGTGCTGTGCGTGAGTGTGTCATGGTGTCGCAGCTCCTTGATTGCTCAGGAAATGTGTAGCATTCTTTTGTTAAGCTTCAAAATGCTTTTCTCAGCTGACACACAGTGGAGGAGGAGGAGGAGGAGCACATGTGGCCAGCTCACGCGCTCTTGTGATTTAAGAGCATGTGCTCATACAGGAATCTGCACACATCAACCTTTGGTTTCCCATTGGCATGTGAACCTGTGTGTGTGTAGGTGTGTGTGTCTCAGCAGGCAGATGGTGGTGGTGTGACATGTGTCCAAACAGTGGCTTTAGGCAACACGGCTGAGGAAAGAACATTTCCTCGCCTCTCCTTTCAGGCAAACATATGTTCCCCTCCACTTCCAGCACCGTCATGGTTTGGACATGAACGGGCCTGTTAGGCTGTGCAGTGTTTTCCGCTGCATTGGGTGTGATAGCCCAGAGGCCATCGACACACACACACAGAGTAATTACAGACAGCTCCGACTGTCTGTCTTCATCTCCTGGACCCTCCATCTCTCATGGTCACTGGGTTTGCTGTGTGTGTGTGTGTGTGTGTGTGGTCAGACACAGGGTTGTTGGCAAAGACAGGCAGTTAGTGTGAATGTTAGTGACTGTTGGGAAAGACCTGGATTTTACACACTCCCGTATTCACAGTCTAAGAAATACTGTTGCACATTATATTCCCCTCGGAGCAAAGATGTGTGTATATATGAGATAAATCAGGGAATCTGTGTGATATAGTGTTTATACCGTATGTGTGTTTCAGGGGAGTGATAAAACACATGTTGATCAATATACTGATCATTGAGCTCAGGGACCTGAGGGAAACTGCAGAGCCATACATCACAGGCTGCACTGCCACGTCTCCCCTCCTCACTCCTTCTCACTGTTTGTGCAGGAAGTTAGGACTTAGGAAGATTTATTTATTTATTAAAAAAAATCTATATCTGTATTAATCACACAATTGAATCACCATTACAATATGTTTCTCCTCAGTTTTGCACCACACCAAACTGCTTTAATGTATTGATCAGTGATGACCAGGCCATTTATGTTTCAGGACCTTGGGACGTGTGGGGTTATACTGACCCGAGTGAAGCAACCCAACAAAGTTAGCACTACATCTCACCAGCCAATGCTGAACTGAATATTAAATATGAAAGAGCCCTTTTAATAGAGACGTGATGAAATTTGTCCAATCAGCACAGTCACCTATGAGGCAATAACTCTCCTGGTTTCTGGACGCAGCCGCGATCTAAATTACTGAACTGAGTGTAAATGTCATAAAATGTCAAGATCGCTAGGACTCACTTGCAAAGGTGATTGTGGATTCGCACTTTTTCCAGTCCTATCCACTTGAGCTGTACGCTATGGGTCAACCCTGTCAATTATATGATTCAATTTAACCTGTTTACCCAATACAAATGAAATGTTTGTGTAACCCTGAAAGTGGATTGAAGTGGTTTTTATTTGACATGAGCTCGTCTTCTGGGAACAATAAATATTCATCTCGAATCTATAGCAATCTGGGCAGTGGAGTAAATGGGCAAATGGGTTTGACTGTAGATGCACTGACCCCCTGACAGGCTTTCTCAGGGTAAATAAATAAAAAAAATACATGTATTCATCCATAAATGTTATTACAAGGATAAATGCTTCATGTTTGCTGCACTGGTTCTATGTCGAATGTGTTGTCCCTGGTTGTATAAGACGAATCAGCTGCATTGATGAGTGTGGACAGTGGAGGGGAGGCTGCATGAATATTTCCTGCTCTTCTGTCTCATCTGGTGAAGCCTTCACACCTGAGCCAGGCACCATTTATCACTCCACCTGCCACTGTGCAGTAGCGCAGAAAGGTAGAAGACAAATGCACAGATGCAAACGCAGATGCCGAGATGCGCAAATGAATATTTATGTTGTTTTGCAGCTATGTATTTACAGACCTGCTTAAAGCAGGCACATCTTGTCGCTTAATTGCAGCTGTAAATACAGTGGTGCTGAAACTGGTCTTCAGTTCCAGTTCAGTACAAACCTAAGCAAATGATATAAGGTTGTATTTTCAAACCTAAGCGGAACTATTTCTTTTTAGATGTCCGTGAATAGACTAAACAGGAGACATCATCCATCAAATACAGTATATGAAGCTTGTGTCCTAGAGGTTTCTGTCTCCGTGACCTTGGCTGCTGCCGGAATTGAGTGCTCGTTCAGACTGTCACAAGCAGTCTGACCCTTCTCCCTTGCCGTAGAGTGACAGCGTGTTTGCGATACCACTGGACAGGACCATCACTCTGATGAATGCTCCTGTCCAAGGCCCTGACAGAGATGAAGGGAGATAAAGAGGCGGGATGGAGGGACGCGGGGTGAGACCCAATCTTTGGCTATGTTAGATTACAGACTGGGTCGTTGTGTTGTTGTGAAACCACGCAACAAAGCAAACCTCATGCTCATTTAACGTTGAAACAGTTTCTAGTGTTTGGCTGGGTTTCTAATGAGCTGCGTTTAAAGATCTCTGATCTCTGATGGTACCCCCGCGGTGTAGCATCAGTGGTGTCCTCCATGATAGTCAGCAGGGACGTGGTGATGCTTAGATTCGGGTTTCCTGGCCTATACACAAGGTTGTGCTCATTCAGTCATCAGTCTCGCTTATGTTAACATTTGACATCTGAGATACGCTTTGGTATTGACCAGTCTACACAGGCCACTGCAACTTTACATTCAGACGTGCTACATTCTGCTTGAGTCCTGTTTCTGAATAAAGCTACAGTGATTCTGTGCAGACACACACATCCCTTGTGACTGAGCCCCCCCCGGGGGCTGTCAGGTCAGGGGCAAAAATAGCAGCAGCCTCTCGGTCCCTGGGGGCGATCTCGGCCTCCCTGACCTGGGCCCTGTTCTTATAACCTGTCTGCTGGAGCCTGTATACTCCAGGGGCACGTGCATGGTTGGATGTTGGCGACAGTGCATTACAGGTGGCTTTCATGAGAAGAATGACCCAACACCTCCACACAGGTGGAAATGCAGGGTTGTTGGAGGGAGAGCTTGGCTGCGCTGACACAGTTAAGTCAAGTTACATAACAGCGCAGCTCCTCAGCTGATTGTTTACCTGGATTATCTGCTGTTAGTACCACCTCCTGGTCATGTACACTGAACAAGACACAACAAGTGTCTCATCAGTTTATACACACTTGTTGATAATTAAAAAACGGCACTGTGTGTGGATCGTTTCCATTCAGAACTTTGCGTATTTCTAATCGTTTGTTAGTCCCAGTACGACTTAATCAGTCTGGACTGTGAGAGTGGAGGATGTGATACTCTGCTGAGGTTTGTCTTGGCCCACTTTCAGAAGGTCAGCATTGTAAATAAATGTCATGTGTGTTTCCAGTTGTTGTTGGCACAGTCCTACATGTGCTGTGATTAGTTCCTGCCTCTCATTCACACCTGATGGGGTCGGCCTTCCTTTCCTGGGCTCTCACACTTAGACAGTAACACACTTTGGAGGGAGTGCCATTATCGGAACCAGTGGCAGGACACTTATCAGTCAGGGCAGTGTGTCCCGGCGGCGTTGCCAGCATTGTTGGTGAAACAATGAACTAACAGAGCTTCGACTGTGGTCGACTGGGAGTGTGAATTAATTTTGCATATTTCCATTACCCACAGTTCTGTCTTGTACCAGTACATTCATGCCGACATTTTCTCTTGCCTTCATGGATGTATGCCCTCACACACCATACAAGCAGTGCTGAGTATGTGGAGGCTGGTTGTCTTATGCTTATTTATGCAAACCAGTATGATTTTGCCATTCGTAGTCAGACGTTTAAAGAGACTGTATTAATCCGAGGGGGTTTAGATACATTTTCCTCACTCGTGTAAGATCAGGTTAATCTATCATCATTTTAACCTTGAGTCCTCGTGATAGCATTTATTCCATTAGGCCACTGATGCAGCTGTACGCGAGAGGCTGCTCTCTCGACAATGTGAAATCAATGAAATGCAGGAGTCTGGCACATAGGTTAATGCATGAGGTAAGAGGATCCCTCCACTCTCTGACATGATGCAGCAGTGTGCTTGTGTGCGTGCTGGAGTCTGGCCCATATGATTGTGTGAAAAATAGAGGAAGTGGGAGAGAAAGCCTGGCGCTTATCCAGCTTACATACTGTAGGTGTCAGACCTCACAGCTTCAGAACACGAGTTGATAGAGCTACATGCTGCACTTATTGTATCAGCTGCATGGTCTGTGCACTGTTCTGTTTCTGCATGTTTGGAAAAAACATTGGAATGTGAAAAGTGGTTCGCTAGGGGGTGGTTTCCTCGTTTAAATTAGTTAGCCATTTATCTTACTATGGTTTGATCTAAGGCTAGAGACATGTCTCAATACACTACTTTTTGTGAGATTATTGTGAAAAAAAAGAACTAAAGAACTTTTGAATTTCTATTGTAGAGATTTTAGCAACTCATCAACCCAGCTCATTCACAGACACTAATTAGTCCACATGTTAGATCCTTTTCTGGAAGCACTGGAACTTAAATATACTTTTTTTTTTTAAAAAAATATGAACAATGGAGCATAACTCTGCCTTGACAATTCAGCTTCTTTTCAACATTCTGCATAATTTAGTTGGATATCAGTGCACCAGAATGTCAAGTGAGTCTTTCTGTTTTTCTTCTCATCACCAAGGCTCGGTGGGCGGTGAAAGGAGCTCCGGACCAATCCGGTGCCAAAGATGTCGGGAAGCATGCAAAGGAGAGGTCGTGCGGGTACAAGAGACCCACTTTCACGTCAAGTGTTTCACCTGCGCTGGTAAGAAATGGGGACGTTGACGTCCCTAAGAACACAACAACGTAAGCATTCGTGCAGACAAACAGCAGTAGGGATCACAACAAATAGGTGTGGCCTGAGGGGCCTCTGCTCATAAACTTCTGTCACTCTCACACCGTCACGCTTCCTACACACACACACACACACACACACTGACAGATAGACTCAGTATGTCCACATTCATTCTTCTAGTGTACATGCTGAGTGCTACTACCAGCCCACAGTGAGGATTGGAAAGGATCAGAGGTGCGTTGCGGGGGACCAGGGCTCCTGCTTAGGTAGCTTATTACTGCCCTGACAGATGGGGATTTTCTCTTGGTTGTGCGTTGTAGTCTAATGAGACTGTGTTAACCGGCTTTGCGTTTCTACAGGTGAGCAGCACCGCTGACCGACAATAGAAACAGCGGTGACATAATTGCACACCCCCCTATGACAGAAATAGTGCAGGCGTATGCTGAACTCCCGGGGGTGACGGGGGGATTAGACATGCCGATTTCAAAACCTGTCTTGTGAATAGCCGAGAAAAGGAAAGCGGATACATGAGGGCTTTTTCAATGCCCCAACACACCAGGTGGGAGAAGCAGTAAAAGTCCTCAGTATGTTAAAGCCAATTTGATAAATTCTTCAGGAGAAAGGAATAAGGTGCTTATCACAATGCTATAACTGATTCAGTTGATTTTGTTGGGTTATTTATTGAAGTGTTTTGGAACTGTATTTAAATGTTACAATTAGTGGCATTTTCCTCTTTTCCTCAGAAATTCCTCTTGAAAATGTGACTGTTTATCATCACCCTTACAGTGAAATGACATTTACACCCACGAGTGCAGTGTGCGTTTGTGATATTATACTTGCCATACAAATAAAGATCAAATCTAGGTAATTTCTTCCTTAATTAAAAAATAGCAATACATAACAGTTACTACAGGTTAAGTGTTTTCTGTCCGCTTTTCTTCACATTCATGGACTTTGCAGGCAAAGGTTTTGCTAGTGCTTCATGCTGCGAGTGGTTGCTGTGAATAAAAGCGTAAAGGTATCTGATGACTGGGCTGCTCTCTTGACTCAGGGTCTGTTATAAGCACAAAGCTGAAAGATTATTGTAAAAATGATGTGAGATCTGAAAGGGGTTTGTGGCTGTAAAGTATCTGTGTGGATGCGAAACATCCTTGTTGCATTTTATTAAATTCTAACCATTTTTGTTAAATATGTTATATATTAAATTATTCAGAAAGACATTCTGTAAAAGCGTTCAAAAAGTTGGGTATTTACATGACTCATGTCTTCAGCAGCTGTTTGAGGAAAAGATGCTAAGTTTGTTATTGAATGAGCAGCATCATGTTCAGTGCAAAAATGCTGTATAGTCGACAGACTCACTGAAAGGTGTTCATTAGAGGGTTGTTGTTGTTGTTGTTGTTGTTGTTATACATTCCCTATGTGTAGCTGTCGCACATGTGAAAACACAAGCTTTTAGGGCACACATACACACTACACATGGACTCGCACACGCATACGAACACGCACATCCAGACATGCATGCGAGCTCGCAGTGTGAGTTGTGAGGGGTTGCTGTGGTAACGGTGTGAAGGGGCACCCGGGCCCTGGTTGGTGGATATTCTCAGCATCTCTATGGTGCTATTAACCAATCAAAAGGCTGTATTCTGTACCCTGGAGAAAAAGGGGGGTGAACACAGGAAGCGAGCAGACAGTGGAAGAAGAGGGGGGATGGGGGTGCTGTTTGTCGCCTAAACATTACATCATCACTTGAATGTAGTGCCAGCCTGACTCTCTCCTTCCTCCCTCTCTCTCCTCCCTCACTCTCCACCGGTTCATTTTGCAGCGGTATGCATTCACATAGTAATGGGAAACTGTCATGGATGAGCGTCATGTTAAATACACCTGTCGGACAGTCCACCCCTCTCATCTTCCACACAGCTCTCCTCTCCCCATGAGGCAATGGGGCACTACTGTGCAGCCATGCTCTGCCCATTGTAATGCTCTCCTGCAGGGGCCTCTGCACAGCCAGCAGTTTTTCTAAGCTTTTATTGTTTCGTGCATAAACTGCAACACAAACATGTTGCATGTTCTTCTGAACTACATAAACTCCCTTCTACTCTGTATCGACTGTGTTTCAATTATCCGCTCATGCTCACCTCTCTTGTGTGTTTTCTGAGGCAGAATAACTCTGAATGAAAGTGCGGGCTTTCAGATTGAATTTCTGTACTTTATTTCTCTCTCTGTTGCTTGTCTCTCAGTTTTCTGCCCCCCTCCCACCCCCTTTCCCCTTTTTCCTGGTGACAGTCACTGAAGCATGAAATCAATTTCTCATCATGGGCCAGGATGACATTGGCATGCTGGGCGTACGATTCGGAGACTAATGGATAAACTGTATTATATGCGCGGCAATCCGCTGTCAACCACCAAATTGTCATATTATTGGAGGATGTGTTTGTGAACTCTGTGATTGGGATGTGTTGCAGCATCTGATTTGCTTCTCGGCTGGACGGGATCGCCATGTCTCGCAAGGTTCCTGACCTTGCCCAGTGATACTGTGTCTGCCACAGTTCATTCATCCCCCACTGAAAAAGCCATGACGTCAAATCTTAGTTATTTCCTCCTTTTCCTCCCTCTCCCTCATTTTATTCCTTTACTTCTGTCCCTCTTTCTCTTAAAAGGGCTGACTCTGCCCCTGCAGCATAGATCACCGTCCTTAAACAGAGACACTCAGAGATACTTTGTGAGCGCACACGTTCGCTTGGCACGCGGTGCCTCCATCCATCCTGTCCACACTTCCTCAAGCCACATCACCTCCCGGATGATACATTATCAGCATTTGTTTCTCATGCATTAGTCAGAAGAACAGATCACTAATCACATGCATTTAACCTCCCATTTGAACCCATTATGCAGCGGCTGATCATTGCATGAAAATAGCAGCAGTGCAATCAACTCAGATGAGAAGTGTGTGGAAACTGCTGAAGACAGAAGCCGTCTCACAGCTTGATGCTCCGACCCCAGACACAGACAGGACTGTGGGGGTGTATGTTGTGGATTATGTAGATCTTGTAGCACTTCTCGGTGAAGCAGCAGGCTGGAGTGTATGGATGATGGTGGTGTTCTGTTACCGCCAGACAGACTGACTCGTGCATACTGGCCTAATGACATAGTGACCACATTCACCCGGCCTCCGAAGCATAATTGGCACTTGTAGATTCCACCAGACGCAGTGAGGTCTGTCAGCGGCACGAGCGCAAAGCTAAACTCACACTAAACTCAAACGGAAAGTAGCCATTTGTTTCCTGTTCAAGGCAGCCCACATGAAAACAACAAAACACACAGATGGAAATATACGAGCGGAGACAGAAGCAATCACACACTGGGACATAAGCTTTCAAGCTGGCCCCAGTTTCTTTTAATTATTTTTCGAGACAAAAAAGATATCTGGAGTGAAGCGGCACTAAAGGGAGAAGCAGGTGAACACAGACAGGTAAATCAGATAAATACCCGACTGCACTGCTAATATTCCATTTTGAGTTTTCTCTCCGGGCCTCATGAGAAATCGCAGCATCTTCGTGTCTTTCTCCGCAGACCTGTTTCAGTCAGCCCGGCTTCCCTTTGGATGCCATTAGCCCCCATCACTCAACCTCAGTGTTGCTAACACACAGTACCACCGCTCTCCCAAGGCACTATTCCACATAGTGACAAACACTATGTGGAATAAAGAGGAAGCAAGAAAGAGGCTACGAGGAGAAACAGAAATAAAGACACAGCACAGAAAAGAAAAAAAAGAAGTGGAGGGGGATACAGGGATGGGGAGCTTCCTGTAGCTATAGCAACCACTGGTAGGCTTGTCCAATCACCACGCCAGTGCCTGGTTGCTAGGGAGAGATTCCGGCAGAGAGGGAAAGGAGCAGGGGAACAGTGCTTTTACCCAACAACTCTCCTGGATCCAGGAGAGACGACAGGGATTATTCCTCTCTGCTTGTCTTTCTCACATCACCATCATCCCAATGGATTTTCACACACCTTGTCTATTATCTTTAAGTCTGTTTGCACGTGTGTGTGTGTGTGTGTGTGTGTGTGATTGTCTGGCTCAGTGCAGGAGTGATTTCTGAATGATAAAAACGGATCACGTGCACGGGCTGATCAATACGTCTGGATCCAGAGAGGCAGAGCAGGCTGGTTGTCACTGTGCATCTGTGATCTCATTCCCACCTCGTTCCCCCTCAGCGGAGTCTCCTCTCAGCCCTCAGAGGGTTAACAGCTGAAGGCCGCAGCAGCAGAGCTGCTCTGCTGGTATGATGAGACTCCACTGGGCAACCATCTGTCTTCATCAGCCACCACAGCCAAATGCCAGGGAAACCCTGTCACTCATGCACTATTTCTCCCCGCTTTAGCCTTTAGCTGCCACACCCCCATCCCCTTATGTACAGCTGCATCTCCTTATGTTTTTGTCACTGTCAGCCAGTCAGTCCACCACTTTGGTCCAAAATGAAAATATCTCAGAAGATCAAGTAAACTCACACTGGTGATCTATACCACCTACAACCGTGATCCTGACTTGGTTTTAGGTGAAATATTGATTAGGTGGGTTGCCATGTAACCTAGCACACACATAGTTTTATACCTCAGTGACTATAGCTTTAGCACCACCTTTATTTTTTTATTATTTTTTTAATTCAGAGAACAATAGCTAGCAATATTACTATTGGTGTCATGTCCCGGGCTTTTTCTATTTATTTGTTGTTTCTAGTTTTTGGATTTCTCTGTGTTTGGTTTGGTTTTGTTTTTCTTTACTCTCTACCTTTAAGTTGCTTCAGGAATCGTAGCTAACTTTCCCGCGGCAGCAGACGAGGCACACCTGAGTGCAATCACCTACTCGACCACTCCATATAATGACTAGTCCAACCACTACTTTGCTACGAGAGTATTCTGCTCTCTGCGTTTGTTCCTGTGCCTGTCTGACTGCGGTGAGTTCGGCCATTGTCTCCTTTGGTTCCTATACTTGGTTTCCTGACTCACCTCTACATGGTTCTGCTCTAGTCGCCCTTCATCTCAAGCCTCTGGATGTTTTTTGTTTATTATTAAAGAGATTGATTTTTTTCTTACGTCTGTCTTCGACTTAACAACTCCGACTTTGCTTATTTTGGGAAAACAGAACTCTAATTCTTGGACTGATTTGCTATTGGTTGACAAAGGGGGCATTCTAGTGAGTGAATGGGTTTTCTCAATGCTTGTCTATTATGATGCAAATATAATCAATATATACATAATGCTGTATTTATTTATTATATGATGAGATTTTGATAAATTATGCAAAAAAATGATCATCACATTGGTTTTGCCAGCTGTAATTAAAAATGCTCGTTATGTCAGTGCTCGTTAGCAAATATCAGCATGTTGAAGTGGTCACATGATAAAAATATATAAGTACTGTATTGTCATTGGAAGTTTGTGTTCAAAGCAGTGTGCAAAAGTGCGGCCTCACAGGACTGTGGGACTTTTGTTTCTCTCCTCTTCCTCTCTGTCCAACCACTTCTTCGCTCACCCTGTGATCTGGCACAACTTGAGAAAACACATTATTTACTCTTGGAGTGTTTTCTCCTCCTGTCCGAGAGGCTCAGATCCGGGGGTGGGGGTGGGGGTGGAGCTGCAGAGGAGGTTGGGCCCCATGTTGATAGCACAGATGTGGGGGTGAATAGGTGAGCACCTCCCCTGCTGGAACTTGTCCCTGCACGGTTACATACATGCCCCTCTGCTAAACTATATGTACCCGCCTCTATAATCTCGAAAAAAACCTTTGAATTAACATAACGTTGACAGCAGCACTAAAACCATTAGTACATACAGCAGGGCTTTGCTGACATTGTGTATTAAGCACGTTCATTTACTTAATAGCACATTATGAAGTCCTAACGGTGGCATAATGAGCTGGGGGGGAGCTGGGAGACTGGGGAGGAGGAGGAAGGTTTCATGGGGGTGCAGTGAGTAACGGTGAGAAAAGAAGGCGCAAATTGAGAATAAGAGGACATCTTGTGCTCTGAGCCACATAGATTTGGAAGCAGTCTTGCAACGGGAAGACAGAGAAAGAGGAGGGGATGTCGGTGTCAGGCCTATTTCAGGGTTCCGGCCTGGACTGACTTTGAGATGGGAATTTTAATTGCATCTGTTGGCTGGAGATAAATACCCAATCATGCAGACCCCCCTGTGGGTGTCTAATCAGTCCACTTCTAATGACCACAGCTGCAGGCACCAGCCTACATGGTAGCCTCTAATCACTAGACATATAATCTGTAGTAGATACCAAAAAGAAAAAAACAATATGGAGAGAATCTTCCAGTTTGAGAGGATTCGGCAAAAGATCATGAGCAGACAGATCAAATTAAGTGTCTCCGTTTCGTATTGCAGAACTGAAGATGTTTCATTTTGGAGGAATTTTCGGGATCTGTCTCGGTTAAATAATACTTTTCACATGCAAACAAAACTTTTCATTGACTTTGCGTTTCTACACAACAGTGATGTGTGTTCGCTTTCCCATGAGAAGCTACAGTATAAATCCCCGAAGGCCAATCACGCGCCAGTGGAACAGACAAGTCGGGCTCTATATCGGTTGTATTGGGCTGTTGTTTTTATGGGTGGGTGTCCGCATCATGTGGTGTTGGTTGCGAGGTTGTTACCAAAGCCTTTCTTCTTAGAGCCAAGCGAAACCACATCTCTGCAGCAGCAGAGAACTCAAGTTCCAGTCCAGCTCCACCCAATGGCAACTGGCAACGACAACATGTGGAGGGATAGGTTTATAGTTTCAGCTGGATGGTTCAGGCTGAAAGAAAAGAACTCTGCGTGTTTGCTGTAAAGATGGAAGATAATAACTAGAAGTCGTATTTCACATGGCTGTCTCTACGGCAACTGGGACGTCCTCTGCATTGCATCCAGCCAATCGTCCAGCCAAAAGAAATCAGAGTGATTGACAGTCGAACCACCCAGCTGGCCTGTCCAATCCAGCCACGGTGCGTTGATTTGCAAATGAGGTGCATTAGGCTAATGAAGTTGATTCCAGTCATTTTGAAAGTCAGTCGAGATGCGGCTTGAAAAGCCTTTACAGGAGGGTGGGTGTGAGACAGAATGGGCACCAGAGGAGGTTGTAGTGGTAGATTTTACCACAGTTTTTGTTATAAACAAAAATATTGTTTCCATTAAATATGCACAGTGGGCCATTTCAAGACATTTTTTCCCCTCTTGTCTAGAGCTTCGTAGAAGTGGAAATATTTACTTTTTCATTCCTTCTTTCCATGAAGGCATCAGATAGCCTGTGATTTGGGTTTCTGGTAACAGCCTTAGTCAGTCTGGTTCAAACTGCAGTGAGGCCACTTCTTCATGCTCGGTGCCATTGCTCAGCACAACTGGAAATGTGGTTGGCACATGCTCACGCTTGCACACAGACACACACACACACACACGGCTAATAATCGCACAATTTTAATCTCTCCTCGTTCCCGCCTCCACATTCCCCCCTACCACTGCATCTCTGCAGCCACCTCGCCTTGATGCCAATGACCTGTCACAATGATAAAGATCCATCATCATGCTATCTCACCATACACACACTGTCTCGTTTCATCATCCAATCTCTGTGTACACGCAGTGCCATCTCATCGGGGATGGATTTATGTGTCTCCGTCCTCCTGTGGGAGCTGAGATTGTTTTGTTTTTAAGTGAAGGCCCATTGATCTTTTATTACACCATTAAGTCAATATGCTCCTCTCATAAACAGCTTGAGATTAAATGAGCTCCTTTGAAGGGTTTATGTGCGTGTGTGTGAGTGTGTGTGTCTGTCTGTGTCTGTGTGTCTTGGACCTCTCCGCCTGCCAGCAGACAATGAAATCTGGTCGCTGTTGAGAACCGAGTACACTTCAACAGTATGTACACTTACGGAAAGATGATTTAATGTTTACTGCTTTATTTACTCGAGAGTGCACTGTTTATTATCATTAATTGCTCCTGATACAGTGCAGTACTGTAGTATCGCATTTTTTCCCTTTATATTATATCCCCAGTATCTTGACTAGCTATGCAGTTACATTGCATGTTGGTTGAAGGGGGGGGGGGGGGTGGGGTACTAGTGTTGTATAATTACAGTGTCAATGCAGGGGGTGTAATCACTGGGTAAAGGCTTCAAGGATCCAATGAAGTGCCACGTTCAACAGTGATAATGGCTTACTTTCTCTAATGTCGGTCGCTTCAAGCACCTTTTTTAACAAACGCGACAGTTTTTATTACTCGAGAGTGCACTGTTTATTATCATTAATTGCTCCTGATATAGTGCAGTACTGTAGTATCGCATTTTTTCCCTTTACATTATATCCCCAGTACCTTGACTAGCTGTGCTGTTACATTGCATGTTGGTTGAAGGGGGGGTGGGGGGTGGGGTACTAGTGTTGTATAATTACAGTGTCAATGCAGGGGGTGTAATCACTGGGTAAAGGCTTCAAGGATCCAATGAAGTGCCAAGTTCAACAGTGATAATGGCTTACTTTCTCTAATGTTGGTCGCTTTCAAGCACCTTTTTTAACAAACGCGACTGTTTTTATTATGTGTGTGTGTGTGTGTGTGTGTGTGAGCTCATAGCATTTTTTTCCCGGCAGGAGGTTACACTAACTGTCAACTCTTCCTGTCTGTAACCACAGAGACTGGGTAGAAACCAGAGTCGAGCAGCCACAGTGTCCACCGGTCCATGAAAACACCTCTTAGCTCTACTGTTACACTCACTGGAGTTCACTCTCAGTTACACTGCAAGGTGCCGTCGCACACTTTGTCTGCTCACGATATACAATATAGAGAAACATAAAACTGCACAAACTACTACCCTACTCATCTTTCACACGCACAGCAAATGATTTTTTGTGTGTGTGTGTGTGTGTGTTCTCCTGACTGGTGTGAGTCTGCAGTCGATGTCCTGATGGTGCCGGGAACTAAACCTTCTTCACATCGTTTTATTGCAAAATGACTTTTCCGCTGATTATCTCATTATATTCTCATCACAGTAAATTGGCCTACCACTGTCTGGGGCTGAACAGCAACCAGCAGCTGTGCATGAAGACAATCACACACACACACATACAGCACAAACAAAGCACTGTTTCAATACACAATAAGTAAAACCGACATCAATGTCATCTTTGATGCATTTCTAATATCCACTGGTTGATATCCCACTCTTACTCTTAATCTCGTCTCCTTCTCTCCACAGTGTGTAACTGTGATCTTGCACAATCTGGCTTCTTCCAGAAGAAGGGCGAGTACATCTGCACAGCAGACTATCAGCGGCTGTACGGTACACGCTGCGACCGCTGTGACAACTTCATCACAGGGGAGGTGGTTTCCGCTCTGGGACGCACGTACCACCCCAGGTGTTTTGTCTGCAGCGTTTGCAGGTATACACACACGCACACACACAATCCTCCATGTGGAAGTTAAAGAGGCACATATGTTGGGGCAACATGAACATTCATTCGGAGCGTTTTCTGTTTCAAATGTAATTTTAATATTCTGTTCGGCGGCCCGGTGCTCCGCTGTGTTCTCAAACGTCGCTCCATCCATTTCTCTCTTTTTCCCGTCTGTGCCAAAACAGATTTGTTGCCACAAATCAATACACCGGATTCTTTTATGGTAATAACAGGTTTTATGTTATAGTGTATTGGGAATGGTTGCTGGTCTTTTTGTTCGTCAGTTATTTACAGCTACACTGCACAGGAAAATTCAAACACAGCAATATCACTCTATAAATTTGATACACTGACTGATTTTGCCAACGTGGTAACTTGAAGTCCAGTAATACCTGTTATTTTCAACCCTGATGTTAGTCTCTAAAATCTCAAGCATAACAGTCTGTATATATACACACACACACACACAGTATACAGTATATATACTATACAATGCGCTGTGCTGTGAGAGAGCACATGAGTGATAGTTCATTAGTGGAAGTGGCCTGTGTGAGAGACCAGTCTGACAGTAATGTCTGGTGGTCGAGCTGAAGCAGCCTGACGTTTTGCTTAGTCCAGACACGATGTGGGTAGAGAGGGCTGACCTGGTGTTTCACGCTGTTAGATTCAGCAGAAGTAGGCCATCCCCTCTCTGACCTCCATCAGCATTCATGTTAAACACCTCCTGAAGAGTCAGCATCCCCTCAGCTCAACGTTCCGCTCTCCTTGTCGCTCTGCTGTCATTCAGGTTTGGTTAAAAAGGAAGAAGTCTTCTGTTTTCTTTGCACATGCATGCATGGTATGTGGAAACACCTGTCTCTTCACATAGGAGTGAGCAGGTTCACATAGGAGTGATCTTTCCTCCCTGCCACCAGGAGAGCAGTGTTTCTCTGTAGTACCTGCTTGACATTGGCTGATAAACACAGTCATGTCCAGCAGCCGGGGGCAGGAGAACTCAACTGACACCGACTGGCTGGAGTCAGTCAGTAGAGCAGTCCTGGCACTGACAGTGACAGCGCGCGTGTGTGTGTGTGTGTGTGTGTGTTGTCAGCCAATGTGAAAAAGGCAGCGAGAAGCAGAAGGGTGAATCTCTTCTCACCACATCACTCATAGTCCTGTCTTTTCTCATTCTTCCCTCCCGTCTTTCTTCTCCTCCCTCTTCATCTTCCTCATGACTCCTGCCATCATCTTCTTGCTTTTAATCATCATTCGCCCCACATCTTCTTCCTTTATGTCTTCATCTGCATCCCGCTTTCTCGTTGTCATCACGGCCTCAGCTCTAACGAAAGCAGATAGTGACTCTGACTTTTCTTTTTTTTTTTTAAACAAAAGCAGTGTTCAAAACCATGGGGCATATAGCATGCCCAGAAATAGCTTCACTTTTGTGGCATGTTAAAAAAACATGCATTAAATATGTAAACAGACTAAATTTTTAAAGTGGAGAGAGAGGCTGACAAGGCCTGAGTCTTGAGGGAGTGAGAGCAACGCAGGTAAAGACAAGGTCAACTGCAGACCAACTCACTTCCCTGCACCATCATCACACTTCTGCTGGTTGATATGGGATATAGACTGTGATACCGTGCTCAGGTTCTTTTTCTGTTTTTCTGATTTTTGGCTTAGTATGGATGGATGGATGGATGGATAGATAGATAGATAGATAACACTCTTTAATCGTTGCATTGCCATCAGTGGCTCAGCTGCTTTGCTCACTTGTACATACATATATATATATATATGTGTATATATATATATATATATATATACATATATATATATATATATATACAGTATATATATATATATATATACTGTATATATATTATATATATTATATATATATATATAATAATGCACACACTCTTTGTAGGGCCACAAACTGTTGCATGCACTTTCTATATTTCACAGGCCTTTATCCACTCTTGCCACAGTGTGTATTTACCACAGTGTGTATTTGCCACAGTGTGTATTTGGTACATACATGGCTGTGAGTGTGAGCGCGGCTGTAGACTCCAGCCTTCCTCTGGGTCTTGGCTGCAGCTCCAGGCCTCAGCGGGGGAGTAAAGGGATTACTGCCATCGCAGTCTTTTAAACAGCCTTCCCTATAAGCCTTTTAGCTTCACATTCATTCTCACATCCTCCCCAGTCATAAAGAAATCAATCTGTCTTGGGCCTTTATCCACTCTTGCCACAGTGTGTATTTGCCACAGTGTGTATTTGCCACAGTGTGTATTTGCCACAGTGTGTATTTGCCACAGTGTGTATTTGGTACATACATGGCTGTGAGTGTGAGCACGGCTGTAGACTCCAGCCTTCCTCTGGGTCTTGGCTGCAGCTCCAGGCCTCAGCGGGGGAGTAAAGGGATTACTGCCATCGCAGTCTTTTAAACAGCCTTCCCTATAAGCCTTTTAGCTTCACATTCATTCTCACATCCTCCCCAGTCATAAAGAAATCAATCTGTCTTGACGAAAAGCAGAGTGAAGGGAGAAAAAAAAAGTCGTGACAGTGTAGATTTTGCTTTGCTGTCAGGTTGTCTTCCTCTGTGTGTGTGTGTGTGTGTGTATTTAATCCTTATTGCAGCATTTTTTTTTTCAACAATCATCGTCCAGTTAACCCGACGCCACAGGTGTTTGCAAATGTATTTTCAGGTTCAGGAGGAGGAGGAGGTCAGACTGTATTCAGTCTGTGTCAGCAGGGTTATGGTCTGTCTGTCACCCAACCATGTTTCTGCCAGCACACATTTGTTATTTCCATGTGTGCGCTCAGACGTAATGTAAACACAAATGTTATCTCATACTGCGTGCTGTTTTTCTCTCTCTCCCTCTTTTTCTTTCTCTCACTTGATTTTTTTTCCCCTCTCCTCAGTAAACCCTTCCCAATCGGAGACAGGGTGACGTTCAGTGGGAAGGACTGCGTGTGCCAGCAGTGCTCGCACACACTCGTCAAGTCAAACGAACCGATCAAGATCCACGGGCCCAGCCGTAAGTCTCCCTCTGTCCGATCTGTTTAGGGCCACCAGGCATTACGGTGCACAGGGTCTAATGCGATATGTCCACGAGGCCCATTCAGCTCATTTAGCTAATCAAGTGTCTGTCAGATCAGTGGTCTGATCCGTCGAGCTGATCTGCCAGCTGCGACTTATGCAACACAAACAGACACATCACTCACCCATTACTGTCAACACTAAACATGAATGATGAATAATGAAGAATATATCCTGTGTGTTATAAAACCCTCTCCTTTTCAGTATGAGGCCAGAAAAATGACAACCCAGGATCCCACACTAGTGAAAAGTGATTGATAGTGAATGGTTTGTTAAGCGTGGCAAACAGACAGCAGGCCGCCGCTCACTGGCTGCGCTGTAATAGCAGATGGCAGAGAGGCAGTGAATAACTGTCCTCCCCAGATCGCTCCATTCAGGAGAATAAAATCCAAACGGCTCCCCAGGTGCGTGTTCATCACTCTGTCTTATGAGGACGCAGTCTATGAGACGGCATGCAGAGTGCAGACACTTAATGCACCGGCTCTTACAGCCTGTTCCTGTTGCCGTTTTGCGAAACAAGCCACATGCAAATTTAGACCCCGTAAAGAAGAGCGGTGGAAGAACAAAATTTATTATTTGAAGGGATTTGAAAGGTTGAAACGGCCACTGTAATAAACTAAATTAATGAAAATGTTATTATTCAATTATTCATTATTATCATTTTTAATCTTACGCAAAGATGAATCTGAATTTTAAATTTTATAGCTTTAATTAGGTTTTCTTAGACTGGGTGTTCTTATTGCAGACGACGAGTCATAATCAGAAATTTTATGCAAAAATAAAAAAAGATATGACTTTTTTTTTAATGGATGGTTTTTAACTTGCAGAGTGGCATAAATCTGCGAGTTAGAACACCCAGTACTTCTCATTCCATGTCATACATTTTATATAAGGGCCACTGCTGCGCGTGCACCACACCCTAATATGTCTGCATGTTCTGCGAAGACATAACAGAATCCCACCAGCATCACTGTAGCTCATTAATTTACACGCTGCGTCTCATTTGTTTAATCTGCTGCAATTGTCTTATCCTAATCTCAGTGACATAAGCAGATGGTCAAAGACTGATTTCATTCAGTGGATAAAATGAATGTTCATGATGACTCAATAATGTCTCCCAGTTCGGAGCTGATTTATTAGGACTGAACAAACTTCACCAGAGCATTTTTTTTTTCTTACTTTAATCCAACTGCAAACCACAGTTTGCCTCTGCAGACAGGCCAGTGTGAAGTGGTCTCCTGTGTCTCCAGGCTCCTCTCAGGGGCAGGCGACCAGGTCAGAGAAGGTTGAGCTGAGCCAAACATCCTTCAAGTGGAAACAAATGGAGCGCTGACCTTTTCACAGCTTTTTGGCACTCGGCAGCCATGCATCATTTGCAGCCTCAACGCTGTCTTCCTGGGTCAATAACGCCTGCTGAGGCGTCTTTCTGTGGGAAATGGAATGTACAGTATGCTTCTGTGTGTGTGTGTGTGAGAGAGAGAGAGAGAGAGAGAGACAGAGAGAGACATTCATATGTCTCATATGAGGGGGATTTTTATGCAATTGTTTTAACCCGGGGCTGTTACAGTGATATTTGCTTCCTGCCCGCACTCAGTCATGTGAATCAGTGCTGACGGTTCAGAGAACTCACATGAGAACCGCCATTGATCATGGAGGTGACAACTGATGTGCAATTACGCAATAGTTCACCCAATATCTTTTTAACTATACCACATCCTCCTTTTTTCCCCCCAAGACTGTGCCGGATGTGGAGCCAAGATCAATCAGGGTCAGTCTCTCCTGGCGCTGGAGAAACAGTGGCACGTCAGCTGCTTCAGATGTCGGACCTGCAACATGGTCCTGACCGGAGAATACATCAGCAAGTGAGTGTGTGAAAGAAAAAAAAAAAACAACATACAGATGTGTCTTTTATAGTTTTTCTTATATAGGTCTTTCCCCGTTAGAATAGGTTAACTGCATATTTGAAACACTACAGCAGCTTCATTGTATTTCCTGTATCGCAGAGATGGAGTGCCGTACTGTGAGGCGGATTACCATGCCCAGTATGGGGTGAAATGCGAGACCTGCAGCAGATACATCAGTGGACGGGTTCTGGAGGTGAGAACAGGGTCATGGTGACGATGCTAATATCATATTTAGCTACAGACACTTAAAGGACTGAAAGGTGATAATAAAATGTGTGACTGCTTCTCTAAAGTGAAGCAGGTTCAGCTGTTGTTTGCACGGTCAAACAGAGGTCAATAGCCACCACTCCACTGTTTCCTCAAACACCACAGTTCATCAGAGCCAACGCTGAGATGGACAAAGGAAAGAAGGGAAGGGAAAATAATGAGGAGAGTGATAAAGTGCAGTCGCTAATTAAATGTTTTGGATGAGTCTCTGAAGGGCGTCTTATGTCAGCTGGGTCCTGGGAAAACTGTGCCAGACAGACGAGAAAAAACACACACATTCCTGCACAGTCACTGTAAGGACCCTCTGACCCTAACCTTAACCTTCACGACCAAGTGCCGAACCCTCAACCCGAAACCATAAATGGATGTCTTAACCCTCGAAAAGCACTTTGACCAAAATGTCCTCGCGGTGATGGTCTTCAACCAAAATTTGTTCTTACATCTACAGCTAGACAAGTACACACACACACACACACACGCAGACACACACACAGGGGCCCTGTGGTCCCTGGGCTCCTTTAGTTTGTCAGAGTGGCTGGTGTAAAGTGCTTTGTTCCTGACTGTCAGCCTCTCTGGACTATTTATAGACACGGGGACATATCAGCCTTTATCTGTGAGACTCCCTCTCTCTCCTCTTTCCCTCCATGTATCTCTCTGTCTCGCTCGCTCGCTCGCTCACTTAACATGCCGACGCCGACGCGCGCGCCGCTTCCTTTTCTGCTCCTGTCAAACTCTGATATCGTGATGATGCTCTTCTCACGGATTCTGCGTGATTCTGTGATGATCTGAGATGGGGACACTGATGCGGAGGACTCACTCCCCAGACACACACTGAACATCCAGCTTAAAGTCACACAGGTTAATATCGGTGCGTTCATAGGCATCTAAAATATATTGTGGGATCACTTGCAGTTAGTTTGGTGATTAGAAATGTAATAAATGTCGTTGAATTCTCTTTTTTTTTGTACTGACATTTCAAATGTCAACAAACAAAATCAATTCCACCGCACTCACTGGATTCATTTTCCCAAAATCCATTATATTTGCTAAAATCGTTTTATAAAAGGAAAAGAAAGTGGTTGTTCACAATTTGAAGTGAAACCATAACATTTTACCAATTAATCATCTATTAATCAACTAATTAGTTTAACTCTACACTTAATGTTATGACATAGAAACACTTTGTAGAAGCCTTGTATGTGTAGGTTCTGATAAATCAACATGTAAAGTCACTGCTCGAAGTCTCAAATTTGTATTCTGTCTGTGGCTGTTGTTTATTGTGTCTGCTCCACATTCCCTCTTCAGTCCAGCGTTCCAGAGCCAAAGGTTGTTAATTTAATGAGTAGTTTTAAGAGAAGCGTTGGAGATGTAAAGAGAGGAAGTGGAAGACAGGGAGCATAAAACCTTCCTTTTCTTTAGTTCCATGTCTTTTCTTCTCCTTACTTCCTCGCTACCAATAAATATAGCAGCCTGTTCATGTCAACAGAAAGAACAGGGTCCCTCATTAGAAATGGAAAACGGCAGTCGCTAAGCTGATACCTCAGGACCACAGTGGGTAAACACGCCACTGCTCTGAAAGCCGGAGACGGAAACGCTGCTTCCTCTCCTGTCTTTCCTTTCCGAGTAACCTGAGACAGACACACGGAGCAGAGACTGGAGAAAATATAGCTCTGACTCAAGTGGGAACTGTGACTTGTTGAAGAAGCCCAGTTTGCTGCAGATCACATAAAGATATCAGTTTTATGGCAAAGGGAAAAACATGTTGTGCAGCGCGTCGATACATTCAGTGGGACACACACGCTGGGTGTGTTGAGATGGAAGAGTTCAGGTCTCCTTGACACAGGCCACATGTCAGCAGAACGCCTATAAATAGTCGTTGTCTAATGGCGTGTCAGGGAAGACGCAGGTGATGGGACGGGGCCTCGCCCCCTCGCCATCAGACACGTGAGGCCGACTGTTGACTCAGTGACATCATACTGCATAATTTCACACAATGTCCATAGTTTTTCTTAAGGCCCTTTGGGTTTGTCTGAATGTCCAAGGACATGCTTCACACTGTGTACAGTAAGTGTCCTTCACTTACATGGCCACCTACTTCCATCTTTCTCACACACACACACACACATATGATAACACACTTACGCATACGCTCCAGCACTGTTCCTCATGTGACTGACCTACAGGGATGTTTGCTCTAATTATGGCAAGTGGGGAAATGGGTGGTGTCATGTGGTTGCTGCATGCTGATGAAACGGCTTGAGGCTACGCAAAGATGTCCGCATACATTATGAGTCCACATCGGTGGACAGGTGAAGTACAGTAAAGAAAGCATAATGAGGAGATGATGACCCACATGAGAACCTCTTCTCTTCTCTTCTCTTCTCTTCTCTTCTCTTCTCTTCTCTTCTCTTCTCTTCTCTTCTCTTCTCTTCTCTTCTCTCCTCTCCTCCTCTCCTCCTCGCAGGCGGGAGGGAAACACTACCATCCGACCTGTGCCCGCTGTGCCCGCTGTAACATGATGTTCAAAGAGGGCGAGGAAATGTACCTGACAGGTGAAACCTAATACCATTTCATCCACAGTCTGACTCACACACACTCATGCACACGCGCGCACACACACGTTCAGTGTATACTCGTGCGTGGCATGTAGGAACGCTCAACACCAGTCTGTCTCCTGTCCAGGATGTGAGGTGTGGCACCCGTTATGCAAGCAAGCAGCGAGAGCGGAGAGGAGACTGAGGGTCAGTCAAAACAACGAAAAGTGAAAATGCAATGAAAACAATATTTCGGCTGCCATGTTTTTTTCTCCCCTCTCTAACTTTTTCTCTTTGTGTATCTCACAGCACAGACGCCTGTCGGAGACCTCCATCTCCCCACCAGGCTCCTCAGTAGGCTCCCCCAGCAGGGTCATATGTGTAAGTGACCTCATGAGTCTGCAGGTGTTCCTCACTTATAGCTGCCACCACCACAAGCTTCCCTTATATTCACAATGGCTACAGACACAGGCACCGCCCACAGTGTTTAGGCACCAACCTGAGCAGCTGCTCACTCCCTCGGCCTGTTCACCTGTCTGCGTCCTCCCTAAACTCTGTTGTCATCAGTGATGGAACAGTAAAGTAACTCGCTTACTTTGGGAAGAAATGATACCAACCTCCTGCTGTTTCTCATTTTCTCTCATTGTGAGACCCAGATTGTCACACACAGTTCTGTGGTTTACATTCATGACCATCCTTTGACATCAGTATCCGGAGAAGCTTGATATTTGAAATTTGAAAAACTTGTAAAAACAAGCAAAAAAAGGGAGGGGTTAAAAGGAGGTTAAATCTGGGAGAATGTTAAATGTGATTCGATCACACTTCGTCAGTCAGTCCAAAACACTGGCCCTGAGATTTGAGTCAGAATTTCCATTCAGTGTTGTATAGAGATTTATAGTCCCCAGAGGATCTACTCCTTTTCACTTTGGTGATGGCTTGCGTTTGTAATGGAGCGGTTTCATTTCAAAACAGCTTTTCGGTCAGATGTTGAACGTGGTCAGACTGTAACATGCTTGCTGGGTGTTGCTGCACGTCACTGCTCCTCAGACCTGCGCTCCTCTCGTCTCATAATCAATGACCTTTCTGGTTAAGGTGATGAATGAGGGAGAAGTGCAGTGTAAGCACGCTTGTTGTCTCTCTCTCTCCCTCCCTCTCTCTCTCCCTGTCTGTCTCTGCTTTAATACGTGTTCATACATGCTGAGCTCTGAAGGTCAGCAGCTTACACTGCTGTCAGCTTCTGCAGCGTACATGTGTAATTTGGATGAGCACACACACACACATTTCTGAACTGTATGCGCACGTGCACACGTGCACACGTGCATGTGCCTCGTTAGCTCTTTCTCCCTCCTCTCAACACTGCATGATGGCCACCAGTGAAGTTTCCATTTTAATTTGTTTACCACGCATCGTCCACTGTTGTCTCTGTCCTTGGTGGTTGTGTGTGTTTGTGTGTCTGTGTGTGTGTGTGTCCTCTCTCCAGGCCAGAGTGGAGAATGACATCCTAGATTATAAGGACCTAGCTGCTCTGCCAAAGACCAAGGCCATATATGAGGTCCACCAGCCAGACCTCATATGCTCCTCTTACCAGCCCTACCACAGATACACCTCTGATGACAGGCTAGACACTTACAGCTATGGGGAGGTACTACTGCCACACACGCCAACGCCAGACCAGGCCGCTGCTCTCATCCAGAGGAAACACTCCTGAGTCACATATAAGCTTCCAAATCTTCTCAACTCTTGGGCTCCTTTTTTTAATTTAACAAATATAAAATAATCAGGAGCTCCTTTTCCTCCCTGCTGCCGATGAGTGGAAGCATATTATGTAGCTGACAGCATAGCAGGCCCTAAAAATATGGTGAACTCTAAATGACTCAACTCTACTGGAACATTATTCTCAATCAAAAAAAAAACATGTTTTATTTCTGTCAAGTTCTTGTTCCACTGCCCCTGGTGCAGTAAAACGACGACTGGAAGAGATCAGTGAAGTGTTCATCTGATAACTTTAGATTAAAAGTTAAAAATTAATTGTGTGTAAGTAATCATCACTTCTTCTTCTTCTTAATAAAAAGCATAAATAACTTTTTCTTTTTTTCTCTGTACTGATTCTGCAGTCACTCGGGACACTGTCTCCTTATTCTCAGGTGAGTCCTGGAGGAGTCAGGACGAGTTTAAACAAGTCAGCTGCCATCATTTCAACCTGTCACTCAGCTATTTGTCTCCCAGCTGCCCCCTGCTCTTCCTTCACTCCTCCCGTCTCCATTGTCTCTTTAGGACTACGACAGCCTGGACATCAAGCACAGGCGGTGCTCCAGTCCAGGTTACATAGACTCGCCGTCATATAGCCGTCAAGGCATGTCGCCCATCATGCCACGCTCTCCACAGCACTATGTCTACCCCGGTGAGTCACGTAGCATTCACTCCTGGCTGTCACCGTATATGTGCTGTGAAACATGCATTAAAGTCAACATGCTTAACGAGTTTCAGAGCAGATCAACTTACGTTTTTTTTTTTTTTGTTTTTTTTTCTGGGGGATTCACTTTATTTACGTGAAGGCATCACATTTAGGGAGCTATACTTTTCTACTTTCCCGGGAGGAATTAGATAAGAAGCCTGATACCACTCTTGTATCCGTGCATTCGCCGATGAACTCTGAACAAGAAAGCAGATATTTCCAAGAAATATTGAACTGTTCCTTTAATTGAGCTTAAATTTCTTATTTTTTTCATTGCTACTATCATATGCAACAAATATGCCCTGATGTATTGTCACCTTAAAAAGAGACTTGCCATGTTAAGATGAAAATCCTTCTCATGTGCTCAGTTGCTCCTCGGCTCTGTCATTTCATCTAACTCTTGCACATGTGCATTGACACTGTAAGATGCACGGACACGTCAGTAACCTCTGTCACTACACAAGTGGAAAAGTTCACCTGTCTCACTGTGTAAATTAAACCTTTAGGCTGTTCGGTTGTCATCTGCATGTGTCGAGGCCCCTCTTTCATGCTCATGTTTCCTTTGCTGTGATTGGCTGTGGCTGGCTGCAGGCTCTGAGAGTGGCAGGAGTTCACCTTATTACAGCCAAGAGGGCCGGGCAAGCACACCCACCACAAACCAGCCCCCTAAACATTTTCATGTACCAGGTAGGACTCCTCATCTCCTCATCCGCCATTTTTTATTCACGCAAAACACTTGGAAAGGTCACTTTAAGCCTTTTGGGAAGGAGGGGGTGTGTAAATGTGACGCTGTTATTATATTTTTCTACCACACATTATTGCTCTGGCATATTCTCCCTTTACTCTGCATCCTTTACCTTCTTTTATGAGCATCTCCCCTGCCTGCACCTTCTCCCTCCTCCATCCCATCACCGCAGCACAAATTTACATCAGCCCTCACTTTTCACTTCTCCACGTTTCACCTCTCCATCTCCTCTTTCTCTCCTCAGCCACAGGGGACCCCAACATCTACAGGAAGCCGCCCATCTATAAGAGACCTGGTACAGTGCAGTTAGCGTCGCCTTAGCCTGCCTGTCCTCCTGTCAGTTCCCGTCGTGCTGTGTTCGAGTACCCGACGCAGATGTTTTTACTGACCTACTGATGCTCCCCTCGCGTTTTGGCATCGATTAGTATTGATGTTCCAGTTATCGTTGAAAGTGAAGCCATCACAAACAAGACCCGATCAATGGAAACGACGGAATGACGCGTGAATGTAATAGAGTTCGACTCGTTCAACTTGTTTCGCAATAGAGGATCAATCAGACTCATCGCACCGTAACGTATAGAGAACTGTTTTAGTGTGCATGCCGCAACCATGTGCATGTCTGCTCCCGCGTGCAGTCCCCATATCATGACGGCTCCTTGTTGGCACACAGGGCTGGAAGAGGTCATGAGTGATGGGAAGGTCGCTCAGGCATAACAAGTGTTGAGTCCATGGGATTTAGAGGAGAAACAGTTCAGCAGAATAGAGTGGAGCACAAACAAAGCACAGTGGAAAACGACTTTACAACTTGAATTTATATTTACTGTTGAGAACCTCTTGTATTTTCCCAGCCTTGTTAACCAGTGTGCGATTTAACCAGCACTGTGGTTGTGTTTTTAAAGGCACCGTCCGGAGACGGTTGTTGTGAGAGAGGGGAAAAGTTTAATTTCTTTAAACGTGTGGATTTGTGTTGCAGTTCAGTCGTGGCGCCACCGTCGCACAAGATGCTATTTTTGCCCTTGTTTTGTTTTTGTTTTTTTTTACAAGTCATTAAACTTAAATGCAGCTCAGCCATCGGCAATGGCGTGGTTGAGCATAAAGATTCACCGCCCTCTCAATACATTACGATGGAAAAGTCATTCAGGTCTCCTTTATCTGTGGTGTCGTCCTGCATGTTGCTTTGTCACATACGTGTTGGTATTTGTGGGTTCGTTAGTGCACTGTGTTGACCTGTACACAAACACCCTCACCCCTCTGTGTTACTCAGCTGTAGTTAGTGCATCACTGGCCATCGCGATCTACATTTCACACGTATGAAGAAAGTGTCGAACACTGCTGCTGCTGTAAATAGAACGACACAGTGCTGCACAGTCACGCTCCACCTCGGACAAATCGATCCCTCCCTGCACTTCCATGTCTTCCTGAGCAGTGGTTGATGATTATTTCCTCTTGTTTAAGCACTAAATGTGATTGATCTCACTTAAACTGCCGCAGGAGACGTGTGGAGCTGCTGCGTGCATCGATGGCCTGTTATGTACTAATCAGTGAACATGTTGTGCTACCCGTATAGAAAAAGAGAGACGGTATCACACAGGCAGCAGAGCTCTCAGATTGTCACATCGCCCTCTGTGACGCTCCAATAATCTTTCCCTTTTTCTTTTCACCTCTTTCTTTTATTGCACTCAATCACTTATTCTCACTTTCCTCCACCCCCTGCTCCGACTTGTCTGGTGACCTTGCCGCTGTAAGTATTTCCCTCCTCTCTGTCACTCGCTGTTGGTACTGTTACTATAGAAGTTTCATGTGTCTGTCTGTGTGTATGGTGTGTGCACCAGCAAGGCCTCCATTGTTAGCTGTCAAAATGTGTGTGTGTGTGTGTTTTAGCGTGCTTGGTTTTGATGGGAATGTCTGCCACTGGTGTCACGGTGCATCATGCGTATAGGAATTCAATGGATCATGGACTGGGGCCGGCATGGCTAATGGCTAACAGAGTGAAGAGCGATCTATCTGACATTACACTGCATGTCGCCCCCATTGACTTACACCGACTGCGCTTTAGTGCAGAGTGGCATCAATATCATCGCCTCACGCCACCCATGAAATGACTGTGTGCCTCAGGCTGAGCAGTAACTGATCTCACGTTAATACCGAGGGTTTTTAATGCTGTCAGCTGAAGTATTGATCTCCGCTCACAGGAGATGATGGCGGTGGATTTGTGGAGTGAATGTACTCTACTTGCTGTAGATCTTTGTCGTGTCCATTATCGCGCCTCAGTGACAGTCCCGAGGCAACAGTTTGGTATTTTGGGAAACACCACTGATTCCCTTTTCATGCTGAGCTATATAATCGATATGATGCTCATGGTGGTGTCCCCCCAGGAATGAAATGTTATGGGTTAATATAGAGACATGGTGGAAACATCTGTCTTAGGTTAGTATAAAGACTGGAGGTGAACAGAGCGAGTGTGGCTCTGTCATAAAAAGTCTCATACTGACTCTTTTAATGTTTGTTAAATCCACATTAGGACCAGGACGACTATAAACGAGTCAGGGAAATCAGTGAACTGATTTTCATTGGTTGTAGTAATTTAACATCATTTCTAAATTCCATAAATATAAAATTAGAGTTAGAGTAGACGTTTAGTAGTATGCTCCACATACACAATCAGGCACATTGCTTTTAGTTTACATAATAAACATGATACTGTGTTAGTTGCTGAGGTTTAGTTGCTTTGGTTGGCCCCTTTTAATTTGACGGATTTGAACCCCGAATGAAGTGAGCTCCCAAAACGCCAAACTATTCATTAAACTGAATTTAGTCGGTGTTTATTGTCTTTCCCTGACTCCGTCCTTTACTTCACAGACAATCACATGGACGCAGCCACCAAGAGCAGGACCAGCGAGGACATTCTCAGATCCTCCAGACTGTCCACCTACTCTCCTGAGCCATACACGCAGTCAGAGTCTGACTACTACCAGTACACCAGCTCCCCCAAGGGTAAGAGGGTCATTTCATTCCGAGTTGAACTCAACAAGCGGCACAGTGATTCATTTTCCAAAAGACCAAACACAGACATGCTGCAGGAGAAAGGGATGATTTTGTCTGTGTTGTGATGTTTATTCACTCTGTTGCTGCATTTCCTCTCGCAGCTCCATATTCATACATGGGAATCTCTTTTATCTCGCAGCCTATCGGGCGCCGAGACGCCGCTTCTCGACAGGAGGAGATGAAGAGAGTTGGAGTCACAGTCTTCAAAGAGTAAGCGCGTCGTTATTTCATGTCTCACTTTCTTTGGCAGGAGTAAAAAAAAAAAAAAAAACCCGCTCAGAAACAGTCATAAGTAATCCACTTTTTTCTTATGGCACTACAGCGATCCTGCGTTTTCTCACCACCTCTGCAATTACTGCACATTAAATTAGCAGTTTTCCCTAATGTCTCTTTTCCCTTTCTTTTCTCCGCTATCTACTCCCCTCCCTCCCTCTCTCACTCTCTCTCCCACTCCTTCCAGATTGGGAGTGGCATTGGGAGGATGATCCTAAAGGAGGAGATGAAAGCCAGATCTGGTTCCTATGACAATGACCCCTGGGGCAGTGCGAGGAATTCTCGTAGCGGGAGCAAAGAAACGCTCCACACCGCAGGCTACGGCAACACGCCATACAACAACACCGTCAACGGCTGTGAGCATCCGCCCTGCCCCCTACACATCTCCCTCTTTTGTCTGCTGATCTGTTTCAGTAGATTCATGAACGACACCCCGAATATGGTTTCTGTGCAGCCACTGTGGGTTTTTATGAGCCCGTGTGTGTGTGTGTGTGTGTGTGTGTGTGTGTAGCCATTGGGGTTGTGGATGCAGGTCGGAGAGGGTCATGGCCAGTGCAGGCTTTATTGATGTAGAAAGATGCTGAGAGGGGAAGAACAGCTGCTGCCGGACCTGTTCGGGGCGAGCAGCAGGACCAGATGTGGGTTGTCTGTCGGGGGTTGTGAGCAGATCCGATCACGCTGAATTGCAACATTTTCAGCCACAGAAAACAGAGTGTTCAACCAGGTGTTCAGACGTGCCAGATGTGAATCCTCTAGATATGTTTCTGTTTGTGAGGGGAGTTATTCCAGCGTTCCTCTTCTCCACCCTCTGATGAAATTGCTCTTCATATTCTCCAGTAGACTCTCCATCTGTCCATCTGTGTGTGTGTGTGTGTGTGTGTGTGTGTGTGTGTGTGTGTGTGTGTGTGTATCTATCCCACTCTCTCTACTCTGTTTTATTTATGAGCAGTACGATCTCTCATTAAAGCCATTTCTCAGATGGGGAGGGGCAGAGCTGAGCGGGACACTGCTGGCTGCGGTTGAAAGGCAGTAAAGGCCTGTAACCAGACGAGCTGTGTGGTGTGATTAGACGGTGGAGTGTGCGGCCTGTTTTTGTGCTGTTGTGATTGTATGTCTTTTTTTCCCCCTTCTCTTCTTGAACCAGTCTTGGCCTCTTTCTGCCTTATTGCCTCTTTGATGCTTTGTGCCTCTCTTTGGCCTTGACGGTTTTCCAACTTGCTCCTTCTCTGTGTCTTTGTTCAGCCTTGAACTAAACAGATGGCTGCCGGACCTTTTCAGCAATTCTCTCTTTTTTTTTTCTCTTTTTTTGTTGTTTGCAGTAATGATGATCCTATGTAACTGTATGATTTCTTTCGTCCACAGCTCCCAGGTCTCAGTACAGTGCTGATAGTGGTGAGTTCCTGTCATATTTCATGAAGGTTTTATTAAGTTGCTTTTAAATTAGTCAAAAACTGCTGTTTTGTGCACACATCTGCAACTTTGGGAATCTTTTTGTTTTTATCAGTCATGAGCGCCTCCTGCTGGCACCAATATGACACAGTCATTTACTTTTTTTAATGTGCCAAAGAGCATGACAATATTCCACACCTCTTTTCTTCTTTAGATTTTGTTTGTAAGTCTGCCTCACTACCAGGATATAGACGCAACGGCATCCAGAGGGTAAGACCACAGAGTGCTGGACCTAACATGACATGACAAACTGCTGAGTGTGCATGTATGCTTGTCACTTAAGTGTATTTCTGATTCAGATTCCACCTTTAAAATTGATCGTGTTTAATTATGCACCTGAGTCTGCTCTTGTCTAATGTTCTGTATCTGCAGCCGCAGAGTGCAGACTGTTACCAGTACCAGTACGACAGTGGCAGTGAGGTCAACTGGGGAAGCAGAGGTAATTTAATATGAATTTAAATCACTTACCACTCATTAGATTAAGATAATTAATTTTGTGTTTTTTTCATGTTGTACTGACTTGACTCTCTTCTCTTTTATCCCAGCGGAGTACAAGGTAAGGTTTTAACATAATTACTTAAAATGATTAATTCATGTGAGCATGCCACTCTATATATTGAATAACCCTCGTGTTAATCTAACCGTGTTTATGAAGCCTTATCGTCTTCCTCTCTGCAGATTTACCCCTATGAAGCGCTCATTGTCACCACTAGGGGGCGCAACAGGCTACCCAAAGACGTAGACAGAGCCAGACTTGAGGTACATTATGTGCGAGTCATTAGCCTAAAGTATTGAGTGGATGCTGACATGTACAATATGCAATGTAACACAAGTCGGTTTGAACTGACTTCATCATAACCACAGTGATGCAAATATATGACTAACTGCTAACTTACTAAAAAGTTCAGTTTGTAACACATAACAGTGATATAATGTTTGTAATGCTTTGGTTTTTAACTTGTATTTATGACATTAATAATTCAATAATACTGAGGACGTGACCTCAGTGTCCTTAACGGTACCTACACGCCTGTTAAAAAATAGTGTAACAGAGACTGTGTTGAATGTGTTGAAGATACATGCTGGCCTTCATGTGAGCACTGAGTGTCACCTCCCTGTGTTCTCAGCGCCACCTGTCCCCAGAGGAGTTTGTCCAGGTGTTTGGTATGACAGTGGAGGACTTTGATCGACTGGCTCTGTGGAAGAGGAACGAGCTGAAGAAACAGGCCCGGCTCTTTTAGTAATGTGTGGACATAAACAGAGCGGCAGACTTGATGGGCTGTGTGGAAGAAGGTGAAGAAGACTTTTATTCAGTTTCACTGCCATGGCTGAGAACCTGTTCTAGATCTCCTCATACGACGAACCAAATACTGGTCACACCAGTGTGGACTTCTGGGATGCCAAGCCAAGGACCAGAGAGACTTATGCACCGATGGACTGACAAACTGTTACATGGTTGCCAGTGCGACTGTGGATGTGGACTGGAGTGGAGTGTATGCAATAGAGACTGTAGTGTTTCCTGGAGGATGAAGAATGGCATGACAGCGCCCCTCTGAGGCCACATGAGGGGACCTCTGTGACCAGAGCCGCGGTACTTCAAAATACTGAGGAGAATTATGATTTTGCCTTATTTGTTATGCTCTTAGTTATGAGTGTGCAGCACCAGCAATCTGAGTGAGTAGAATGTAGAGACGGTTGTATCATTTATGACACTTTATCAGTGTGAATGATTAGATGGGAGGAATTGGGAGTGTGTGTGTGTGTGTGAGCAGACAGCATCACATTGCTTTGATTTTTAAAGATGCAGTTGCTTTTCCCGTTGCCCTGCTTTTGCTCTGTCACATGAATTCCCGTGTCCCTCTGAGGCTGAGGTGCGCAAACAAACACGAAGCAATCTGAGGCGGACACTGATTTTTGAGACTTGTGGGTGTGTGTGTGTGTGTGCGTGTGTGTGTGTGTGTCCCGCGTCCCGCGTAGATTTGTGTGAGAACTGAAACCAAAGTGAGAGTGCAAATAAACAGATGAGCAGATCGCTTCCAGGTAATGTTCGGGTTAAGTAGTTAAGGGTCATGGATAGATGCAGTTCAGCGTGCGGCTGTGTGTTCACCTAACAGAAAGTGCAATCCAGTAGATTGAATAGATAAAGGACCCATCAGCTGAGACCTACTGTTCCACATTGCTCCAGCTCATTGCAATACAATTACGACTTCATGTTTTAAGGTGAGGACTGTAGTCACCCATACATTTAGATTCACTGTTGATTTATATTCTTTTAGAATGAGAACTCAATAATTTTGTAACTACAGAGATTCTATACAGTCACAGGAAAATGCTCTGCAAGGTATCTAACACGCTGACACAGATCCAGGGTTGATGAAGACTTTACTTCCTTTGAATACCGTTATTTTGGATTTTGTCACTAAAAATTAAACTTTCAATTCAGAATCTGTCTCTTCTCTTTTCTGACTGTGAACCATGTTTTTCTGAGGGTTTAGCTATGTGTTAACATAAAGAATGGCAGCCTGGGGAAACATCTAGCCTGGCTTTATCTATCTGTCATTTATGGTCGTTACTTCGCTACACCAGGTGGGGTCGCTGTAGAGCCAACAAACAGCATGGGTTTATCAAGGTTTTGCATGGACATAAGATACAGAAATATTGATGAAGGAACAAAGTGGAAAAAGACTTTTACTCAATCTGCACTGCAGAGTATATTAGGTATAGAGATATGATGGTACTCTTACATAATTACCTTTACTCAGATAATGTATGTTTCATAGGTTGTGTTGGATGCATACAGCCCACGTCAGTGAAAACAAACAACTGACAACTTTCAGGAAATACATGAATTTGAAATAGGCTGATTTTATAGATTGTGCTATAAAGAAAAAAAGTCTTTTTTACTTTTTTACTTAGCAGGATTTATTTCTGTAGAAAGCTTGGTTTGGGAGTTATTACTTCACACCAACATTTCAAAACTCTTTAATACTAATTTCTAAAAATGATGAAATCTGTACACCATATTTTGTCCATGAAGTCTCTTTTTCCAATTAAATCCACCTTCAAAAAGCAAATTTGATGAGACTTGATGACTAAATCCATATTGGCATTACCTATATTTAACCTTCATGCTTCATGCTAAATGACAGTTCGCTCTTGTTGTAACAGAGGCAGTGTCCCAGGGGAATAGTGGCTGCTGGACTGTAGGATTTCACAACACCAATCTTTCAATCAGAAAAAAAAGAAGCCATAATACTTGTGGCTCATCTGTGAATGTAACACTTAAAAAATGTGGCGCATTCCTGGGATTTGTTGGGACAAGCTGTATATGTGTGTGTGTGTGTGTGTGTGTGTGTGTGTGGGTTAAAAGAGTTGGCACAGTGTTTCATTCACAGCAGGACCAGGTCTCATGGCGCTGATGGCCTCAGTCTCACACATTATAGCCCTCATCTCTCCTTTAGATTCCCTCCATTGTGTCTCACTCTTCCCCCGGAGCCTTATGAGAAGTGACAACGCTTTCACACTGAAAGAAATTAAACCCAGACACTTTTACTGAATATGAAAAACAGAACCCTCTAAACAACACTGGTTACAGTGTTTTCACAACAGAGAGACAAGAGCAATTTCACCAGAACGTGATGACAAGTATATTTCACTACATCACATGCAATGCTATTGGATATAACTGTTTGAGCTTTAGCAGTGTAAATGCATAAAATAATCATTTGGATGAAGAGCAAGATCACATTTTCTCACCCCCCCCCCCCCATTCCCCCCCCCACCCCCCATCCCTGCAGAAAATCCAATACAAAATACATTTAAAAAAAAGCTAAGGTTAGTGTGATTTCTCTGCATACATTTATTTTTATGTTTAAAAAAACAGTGTTGGCAACCAGCTGATATTTTATTTGTTAGATACTGGTTGTTAAGCAGTGCAAAACTAGGTCGCACATCTCCGCCAATTCCATCATGACAACTGCCACATTAAAGATTTCATGAGTACACACCATGCAGGATGCACATGAGACGAGGTCTGTGCGTGTGTGTGTGTGTGTGTGTGTGTGTGTGTGTGTGTGTGTGTGTGTGTGTGTGCGTGTGTGTGTGTGTGTGTGTGTGTGTAGAGCTGCACGTTACTGCAACAGTCATGAAGCGGTTCTGTGGAGAGGAGTAGGCATTAGGACCCAGCAGAGAAGCGGCCTGCCTCCATTCCCAGACTGTTCTCTGTCTCTCACACACACACACACACACACACAGAGAGATAGACAGGGAGAGAGAGAGAGAGAGAGAGAGAGATGGGCCTGCGCTGATTGTGTGAACATCTCACATGGACAGACTGACCGGCGGAATGGAGACACACAGCAGCCAGTGTAAGTCTCCTCTCCTGACTCTGATACACCTCTCAGATACACTCACACAGAGTCTGACACGCTTTGCGTCACTTTTGTGTTTGTGTTGTTTGGTCAAGTGGATGATTGGTGCTAATTGGTGATTGGGAAACAGTGTGACAGCGTCACACGCCTCAGGCTGCACACTGTGTTCTACCGTGATTTGCACCCTTTGATTAACTCATTGTTATTTGTTATGTTGTGTCATTATTTGTTATGTTCTGTCATTATTTGTTATGTTGTGTCATTATTTCTGCGTGTAACAATCAGTCAGGTGACAACCTGTAGTCACGTGTGTTGTAGCAGCTAAGGTGATAGCGCAGTGTGGCTGTTGCTCTGTCAGCCTGAGTCAGTGTGAATCTCTGGATGAGGAGATGACATGTTGTGAAACTGGTTGTCATGGTAATAATGAATTGATCATCAGACAGTTCCTCGTGCAGACCACTGGAGATCTGCTTTTTGCGTTGGGTAAAGCTGCTAACACAAAATGTGTTTTTGCTCTAAGTGTTTTTCTCTCTCTCTCTGTGGGGTGTGGGGGTGCAACCCCCCCTGCATAGTACAACATTATTCCACATTGCAAAAGAACACAAACGCGGTGATGCCCCCTGTGGTGTTTGGCGTGAGGTTGGAAGTGACAGCATGAAGGGGGGGCGAGGTGTGGCCCAGTGCAGCATTATAAATATGAGCCCATTGCTTCAGCTTGTTGTTGCATTGATCAGTTTGTACTCTTCACCTTGCTGGTACCAGAGCTGGACAGACTGGAGTGTTGTTGTTCAGAGACCTGCTGTGAGCTGCCCGGCAGGTAAACATGTGATAGTGATTATAAGAAACAACTTTATGGCCAGTTTAACATGACTTGCTGGACGCAAAGGAAATGGGACAAACTGTGTTTGGTACTTCATCTCCTCTTTCTTCTCTCATTTCCTGCACCATTACAACAGACATGGCATCGTTAGTCGGTTATATTTAACCCATCCTGTCCATGAGTGACCTTTTTTCCATCCTCCCTCAGCTTGTCAGTGTATGTGGCGTATTAACTGAGTCTTCACAGTGTGCACTAAGTGTTGACTGGAGGAATTGTCTTCAGGCGCGGTGCTGGTTGGGAGAAACCATAATCCACCGCACCGTCTCTGTCGACACACTTACACACACAAACACACAGGAATGTGTTTTGGCTGACTTTTCCCTGAGCTTTTTGTTATTGTGTCAACCCCACAGGAGAAAATACATGGTGACTGCTGCTGATCCCTGGGGAGCACCCACTGTTTGTATGCTCTTTAGATGGCTAAACCGGCTCCAGGTTACTTTATGTAAATTTGTATAAAATAAAGTGATGATTTGTTTTTCAGATATCAGTGACTATATAAGCTAATTGAAAATTAGAACCAGTGCTCTTTCTATGATAGCGGTCTGTACTTGTTTAGTTTGTTTGAACAATCTTCTTCTCTAAAGCGGCATTAATTGACATGTCAGCCACTCGGGGGCAGCACGACAAGCTGTGAAGGTGCTGCTGGCATCCTGTACTGTCACCATACATAGATTCATTCATGACTGTGTCTGCCTGTTGAATGTGGGTCTTTTTGTTTCTTTGCTAACACCTGACAAGTGTCTGGCTATTACAATTCCAGTACTTTACCTCCAGTACAACCACTACAATAAAGCTCTTAAATAAAAACACTGACTTGAAAGGAGCTCAGATAATTTTGTAGAGCTGAGTGAGGTCACACTCTGCACTCTTTATACCAATCATTTCACTCATATTAACATAAAAATATGAATGAGTGTTGCTTTAAAATTAGCGTTCCTGCATCTGCACTTATTAGTTCTGTGTCTCTAAAAGCTGCAACGTGGAGTTATTTGGGTCCAAGCCTGCTGAGGTTGGTGAGAGGCAGGTACGAGCTTGAATACTGGGAGCAGTTTTAGTATGCACTCTGCAGGCCAGCTGGAGCAGCAGTGTAATGAAGGTTTTGTTTCCACAGTCACCGCAGTGAGTAGTGGAGCATCAGGTGGGCGTGAGAGGGGAGAGGCCGTCCCCACAGAGATGCATTGCGGTGGTGGGATTGTCTGTGAATTAGCCGGGCAGATATGATGAATTGTGGCTATTGTCTGGATGTTCTGGAGCATATGGAAGAGCTTGTGGACAAAAAGGTGATCTGCCGTGGCGTCTCCATGATGCATGAATGAACCCGACTGCTCATGTATGCAAGCATCTTCTACATGCTCATGAAATCCTTGTTCCATCCTAGATTTCCAGAGAATCCATATTATTTCACACAAAGCTTAGTCTGAGGGTTTGTTGAGAACTCCAATTGTTGGCATTTGAGTTGACACATGTTTTCACTGGGCTTAGACGAGCAGGTCAAATGAGCAGTGTTAAAATGCAGTCTGCTCTCGTCATCTAGCCAGTGGCCAGTGACCTCACACTTCTCATTATGCACAGTGCAATGTGCATTATCACATAACCAAAACATTGTTTGTGGAAATGTTTTAATGGCAGTGTGTTGATGTCATTGTCGGATTCGTGGACAGTGTCAGGTTGCAAGAATTTATTTTCTTTCTTTCTTTTGGTTCCGTCTCTGTTTCTCTGTTTTTTCTCTCCCTATTTTTTTTGAAAAAAAGAGGGAGGTCACTATTATGATTTTATTAATGTAAGCTTCGTGAGTTTTATTGGGTTTTTTTTTTTTGCTCTATCAGATCAGAAGTGTGCAGAGATGATGAAGCTCATATACGCAGTACTTCTTATTAGCTGCAGTATAGTGTATTGTGATGTGCCTTATCATGCATGAGCTGTAAATCATGATTGTGGAACAGCTCTATAAGAAGTGGAATTTCCCTCTTTAACCCCAGTAATGAAATCACTGTGATTCATACAGCTGAGGTGTGTGTGCGTGTGCGTGTGTGTGTGTGTGTGTGTGCGTGTGTGTGTGTCAGAGAGACAGAGAGAGAGAGAGAGAGAGCAAGCACTTGTGTGGTCGTTGACATGTGCAGTGTGTGTAGACAATGGTCATTCTCAGCACAGCTGTTTGTATAGTTTCCATGGCAATATGCTGCATGACTTTACAGCAGTGTACTATAGATTGTATGTGACTCTTGGAAATGTGGAGTTTTCTTCTCTTGCAGAGGGTAAAAAGTGACTCTGCCTGGGGTTCATACGCACACAGGTACGTACAAGTAGTATATTCAGAGGGGAAATTCAGATGACTTGTCTAACGTGTTATCTGTTGGGGTTACTGTATGGTAGCTGACGACAGCCATCATTTTGTGTTGATGTATGATTTATGCAGTTATGCATGTAGAGGATTTGTATTTGTATTTTTTTTTGTTGTCAGGATAAACCAGGCAGCAGTTCAAACAACAGTGGGTACAGATTGTACAGTTGTGGACTGGTAGTTTTTAACACACTTCATGTAAAACCATGTAAGGTACACACACCTACTCAGGGTTCACTCAATACATAAATAAACAGGTAATTTAGTCGCAGGTAACTGATTCTGAAAGACAGTACACAGACCTGTGATACCGTTAGGTAACAAACTGGGACAACATTACTGTGGAACACAGTCACAGTTGTTGCTTTTTCTTTTTTAGGACTTTTTCTCGTGAAGGCTTTGTTCACAGAGGATCTCGTTCTTATAGACTGTTCTGTAACCGCTGGGCCAAGTGCACCTCGGATCATCTGCACAGAGTCTGTCCATGTAAAACAAAGAAAACGTTCAGACAGCAGCCATGAGAGACTGCGAGAGTCTCCTAGCCATGAAATATTGTAGATAGGGCTCCTGCTCAAAATCCCATTAACAGAGAAAATCCCAAGTGGAGACAAAGCAGCTCCTTTTTCCTTCTTTGTGCTGGTGTGTGTGCGCGTTTGCTGATATGCATGTGTGTTCTGTGTATATTACCCTAGTCTGTGCAACATCAGTGTGAAGCAGCGCATGTACTTGCAGAATAGCATCTTTCTCAGAGTGTGAATACTTTTCTGTGAGGGAGACATAGCATTGTGGTGATCTCATAGGACCCAGGGCAGATATGGGATCTGAATGATACTGTAGGGCCTTTGTCTGGCAGCCGGCTGAGTCACGCCCTCTGTGCCCTCACCCCGGACATGAAGAAACGAGAGAGCAAAAGATGAAAAATGAGAGAAGGGAAAAGACGTTTGGCAGACAGACATCGCTGTACATCGCGGTCAGTTTTCTGACCTCTGACCCTTGACCTGATGCTATATTGAGAAATACCCAGTTGCACATGCTGTTACCTGGCCAGTCTTTTTTTTTTTAAATCTACATGCTGCTAGTCCATTCTCAGACGTGTCAGTCCATGTTTTACCTGCATTTTAAGGGCAATCGGCACATCCCACTGTGAAGTGGTGAAAGAGGAGGAAATCCCCCGGAGAGCTCCTGATTGTATCAGAGCACTGAACTGACAGACTCATCAGTAATTGACACAAGAGGCAGGAAGTCAGTGATCACAGGGGCTGTGAATCTGAAGGCACGATGCACTGCCACACAAGGCAAATGATATAAAAGCCCCATTATGACATAAATGTGTTTGTTTCGAGGCATCAGGTTTAAATGGCTCTTTACCGCCTGTTTTCTAACATGCCTCCACATACACGAGGAATTTATTTCTGTGACATGCATCAACGTTTATGGTACGCCACATCTTTCATAGCAATGCCTTCTTATTCAAGTCTTAAACATACTGCAACCATACAAAAGCACAAATTCGCAATAAGCATGGTAGCATTAGGCAAGGAAATGAGTTGTGTGTATGCATACATGTCAAAAGCCAGTTAATGCTTAAACAGGTGAGTGGGAGTGCACTTACCCTTGATTCTGTCACCATGGTAACGCCCGACCCATATCAGGGACAAAATGACTGATGGCCTCGTGGCCTAATTAGAGGGAGTGAGGATGCATGTTTAAACTGCTTGAAATTATTTCTGCACACGCCTCATTTAAATTCCTTCTATAAATATTTGCAAAAACTGGATCAATTTATGTAGTAAAAGAAAGATTAAACAAAGACACGTCCTTAAGAAAGATTGGAAAATAATAAAATTTAATGGAAAATAAAAGAGGAATGCGTGTTTGAAATACTAAGTTTGCCTCTAATAAGATAATACTGTGGATGTGTTTATGTGAGTACTGTACTGCTTCGTATCATAGCGTGGCATCCGTGTTGTATTTTATGATAACCTGAAGCATCTTTCTGTGTACAATTAAAACGGCAGGAAGAACCCCCCCTCCCCTCGCCTCAACTTGTGTAACTTTTACAACTCCTATAAAACCAAATAAATCTTTCCACATGTGCCTCTCACCTGCTGCTTAACTCTAACATGCCTTTGTATCGGGCATTTTATCTCCTTATGTTCCTGTGTTTGTCCAAAATGTCCGACCAGGTGATAAATGTCCATGTTGAAGCTGTGATAATGTGAATGTGTGTGTGTGATGGGGATGGTTTACCTGCAGTGGCTAAAGCTTGTCGTTAAAGAGCTCAATCATATTGTCTTTGCTATACAGTTGCAGAGACTGGTACAATCAGCTGTATCGGTTGTAGGATCTAGTTACTGAGTTGAGAATGGGGTCACTAGGGACACTACAGTAACAGCAGGAGTGGGTCATCTGACAGGAAAAGGAAACAGAAGGCCGGAGGTGATGGGTGATGTCATCAGTGGAGGGAGGAAGCCCTCTCTATAGGGAGCATATGGGGCATCTTAGTACAGTTGGTCAGTCCATTAACTTATGGAGGACAGGAAAAGGGGTTTGTTGGCAGCATGCACATGAGATTGAGGTCAGTCTCTGAGTTTGCATGACCCCCAAATGTCCGGATTGGTGATTGTCATCCATTGCCTTGTATATTTGACATAGTATGATGAGACTACATGCCACACGAATCTCAATTTCATTGGCCATTTTCCAGTTTTCTCCATTTTATTGCTTGGCTAGGGAATCTATTCTTCCTGAGTCACCAAATGAACAAAATTTAAAAATTGCCAAAGGCAAAGGAGTGCCAGTAATAATAAGGGAAATTACCAGCAATAGCTGATTTTGTTGGGGTCAGTGGGGACAGGCCTGAAAACACAAGCCTGACATCAGATCAAGGACCATGTGTTGCAAAATAGTGTACTTGGTGGTCATGCACCTAGATGCCACATTCCATGAAATAAAAAACGAAACGCGACCATCTATTCTGTGGTGTCCATAAATAAGGATTTTATTTTGGCTCCCATCGTTAACCTGAAATGATGCCTACAGAGGCCAAACAGTCATCAGGTGTGAGATCTCATCATGTTGTTTCGAGTCATCGGACAGATGAACCAGAAGAGTCTCTGTTTACTTGTCATTGTCTCGGAACGTATCAGTTTGTGAAAGCCCAGACATGTTTTGTGCTGGGGAGAGGAAAACGATCACACGTGGGAAATGCCTGGAATCTGAGGAGTAGAATGGGAGGGGATTTCATCTTGCCAGGGCACAGACTGGCAAGAGAGGACAGTGTTGGCACGGCCCTTTTAGTTTTTTTTAAAAAAGCCATCTGGTTCATGTCTCCATTGTTTGTGTGCAGTCTTCAGCTTGGTGATCTAAGTCAGGTAGAAGTGAAAAAGCCTGTCTTTTTTAAAAAATTAAAGATATGACATCATCGTATCTACATTGCTAATGTTGTGATTCAGCAGTTCTTTCAAGACGCATGTCCCAGCTTTGATGATGAGTTCGGATGGTGGTATAGAGATAACCGTCGCACGGTATGAAGATAACACACAAACCTCTCGTATGACTCACTTAACACGATGAAGAAGTCGCAGGCTCGTATTGTTCAACACACAAAGACGTCCATGCTTTGTTTCTGGACACCTCAGCGTCTTCAACCTGCAGGGCTCTTTCATGTCCAGTCAGGTTTGGTGTGGCTGCGCTGTCTCCCCAACGTGTCCAAAGACAATAAAGAAGGGGACACTTCCAAGAAAAACCCAGCAGGTTTTGTGAGATACTGATCTCTTGTGGAGTCACAGATGGTACAGTTCTCTTAGCAGCTTTGTGGAACAGGATTTAGACCTTTTTGTTTTCTCAGGATTCATAAATGCTGTCTCTCTTGTCTCGAATACAAGAGGCATGACTCAAACTCGTGAGAGCTACGTTTGTGTACCCAGGTGGGCCTTGTTCGCTCTCCTGTGTGAGGTCACAGATGTACCGGCAAGGTCACATGAAGTTACACCGAGAGGTTTGTCAGGCCTTTAACCAAACCTGGCAGGGTGTGTCTGTGTGGCATCACAGTTACGAGGGGGTTTTTGGAAAAATAGGGAAACAAACCTTGCCTCAGGCAAGGTTTGGCAACATCAGACAGTAGGAGGACTTCCTGTGTACATAATTAGGAATGTCATTTTCTTCACTCACGTCCATAGGAGTGCGTATATCAACCTCTCTGTGAGTCATGTACTTTCTGTGATAGAGTGGTTTTCTTGCTGAGTCAGGTCTGATTCAGTAGAAGAAGATTTATTAATCCCAGATTTTGGGAAATTAGTTCACTGTATTCCACATACATCATACATCCTCACATACGTTTTAGTTAGATAGTACACAACATTGGTACACAGAGTAGCATGGGCATGCAGAGCAGTGGACGGCATCGGACAGATGGCTGTGCCTCTCCCATTTTTCCGGCCAATCCAGGTCCAAGCCCGATTCTATGACCGCTTTGCCACCACCTCCCCCCAGTAGTAGAAGTACATGATCTCAAACCCCAGTTTAAAGTCTCAAAGTCTGCAATGTCTGGTCATATATGATGTCACGGCTATTCGTGTTTATCAGCCTGTATTCAGACATTTGGCATCTTTTGTAAACAAAGATTTGCTGAAAAAGATATTTTTCCAAAATGTGGCTTTGTGGAAGTGTGGCACCAAACAGTGGGGACAACTTTGCTCATTTGAATTGATCTAGTCGATTAAAAGATAAAATCTGTCTCCTGCTGTGCATGTTTAAAGGTATTCAAGACTTTGTGATATCGAGTTGCAAAGGGAAAATCAGTTTGTTTAAAAACGGGGATAATTACATTAACCCTGAATTTCCATCCTGTCCCTTACTTAAGTTTTTGTGCGTCATGTGCAGCAGGGTGTCCTGCACACAGACACGAGTCTGCCCCTAAGGCAACAAGTCATCCTCGTGTAAAAGTCCCAACAAGCCTCTGCCTGCTCTCCACTGCTCCCCTGCAGCCACTCACTCTCTATTTTCTTTGCATCCAACACTGAAACGGTGATAAACGATGGTACGCGTGAGGATGCTTTCACCATGTCTTCCTCTGTGTGTCGTGTCAGTGGCCTCAGTGGCATCTTCTGTAAAGCAGACTGTGGCCGGCTAGTTAAACGTTAATAACGAGCACCGAGGGCAGGAATGTGAATAAAGAGAATAAAGAATGTGAGTTAGCTATTAGTCGACATGTGTGTGTTTACACAGCGAGCCTTTCCCAGGTGCTATACGATCCCTGGGATTACAGAGGGTTCAGCAGGGCTACACACACACACACACACACACACACACACAGAAATAAAGAGCACCCCCCTCCCCCCCAGAAGAAAAGAGAGGAGGGGAGACAGAGTGTGGGAGGGGGTGGAGGGAGATAACACATCAGAGGGAGGAAGACAGAGGTAAAGGAGTGTGTGTATACAGCAGTAGGCAGCTCACCTCCAGTACAAAGACCTAACAGGACACACACACACACACACACACAGGGAGGCTCTGGAATATCTCCTTTACTCCACACTCGTGTGTGAACAAACCGGGTTTTTCCTCTGTAACCTGGGGAAATGGTGGGACTGTCATCCACTGCCGTTGAAGGTAAGCATCTTTATGGCGGATCAATACATTCAGGAGGGTTGAAGAAGGTGCAGGGGTTTGTAAAGATTTAAACATGTTGGGAATAATGTGAAAAGATAATACTGTACAATCTGCTGAGCAGTAAATGCGAGGTAACCGCGACTGGAACATCAGGTATAGTGTTTACGCCCCGAGCTCCATGTCAGATTGATAAATGACCAGGAATGGCATTATTCCTGCATTGCTGGATTGTTGTTGAGAAACCATGCAGCACTGTGAGTGGCTGCAAATTCTTGTGTGGTTTGCAGGAATGTATTCCTGCAACAATATTGTGAAACTGAGTTGCAACAGAGAGACTGAATTTTGTCACATACTGGGGAAAGTGTGTGTGTGTGTGCGTGTGTGTGTGTGCGTGTGTTGGGGTGGGGGTGGGGGTGTTGCATAGCGGGATTAGTAAATTCAGGATGAAGAAAGCCAGACTTGTTGCTGAGGTCACATCGTTCTTCATATCAGGGTTTGGTGGACATGTTCACACAGGTGCTTAACTCGCTGACATTATTTATCCACCCCCACCCCACCTCCCCCCACCTCCTCCTCTCCTTCACTCGCTCAACAACTCAGCTAAGGTAAGCCTCTCTTATAGGTCTGAGTCCACACTCTTAGGCAAACTACTCTCTGCTTCACAATGACACACACACACACACAAATGCACTTCACATGGCGGTGCATTGTTAACAAGGTGAGGAATGTGTCCGGGGTTTAACAGTTATTGCCAGTGAAGTGTGAGGAGGCAAAACTTTGACTCAGTCCGGCACTTTGAATGTCTTTGCACATTCCTGTATCCATCCTTTGTGATGTGTGTGTGTGTGTGTGTGTGTGTGTGTGCGTGTGCGCACTCGTGCGCGTGCGTGCAAAATATCCCCTCATCAGGTTTTTGTTAAGGCTTACAGGAACCCCAAGTAACCAAAGCTTAGATTAAAGTCACGGTTTGATCTTTGTGTTGCTGCAAATGTTTCAACTTCAGCCTGGTGTGTCTTTGATTAAACCTGATCCAGTCTGCTCTGATGCAGTATCATCATCATCATCATCATCATCATCCCATGTGTGGAGTTTCCCTCAGGTGCTGGGCTCTAAATCTGTTTTATCTGGCATCTAAGGCATCGGACACGCACACACGCACACACACACACACGCACACACAGCAGAGATGTAAAGGATCATGTGCTGTTTAGGTTGTGTGAGAACCCATGTGAGCAGTGTTGTGATGGCTCTAAGGGCCTGACCGGTGACTGAGGGGGGGGTCTTATGTGCCTCACATGCCTTATACTACAAAGTGTTTTGTCCTGCTTCACGCTGACTCCTCGAAAGCATCGATATCTGTGTCGTATCCCATTTAGTGCTGAATGGTGTAAATCTTACTTTGCAGTGAATGAGTCATGCTGTGGATATGGTTCTTCCACTAGGTTAGGGGAAGCCCAGTTGTGCACTAGAGCCAGCATTTTAACAGCTGAAACATCTGGCAGAGAGATGGCGCTGGCCAGGCCAAGACATCCCTCTCTCATGAGTTTCCTTTCCTTCCCATAACTCCACCTTCTGTTTTCTCCTGGCTGAATTGGATCTTTATTTGGAAACGTTCCAGGTCCCTGCATGAATTTACTCCTCATGGCCACTTCAAGGGTCACAAGCATATTTCTAATACAATAGATGGAAACTGCACAAGTGTAGACAAAGTGGTTGAACTACACACACACACACACACACAAACTGCGGTTGCCTTGGCAGGGCATTGTGTAAGCCCATAGGAAGACCCACCTCAGGAAAGAATGCATGTCTTTAAGGAGTGGGAGCAACACACCATTTACGTACAAGGTCACTGTGTCAGTGTAATTTACCGGATCATCCAACATCCTGCTAAAACCCATTAATAATCTTCATAAACCTTCACACCGACACACACACACACACGACTGAATAGCCTACATATAATTTCTGGTGTTTTGTAGTGTAACAGGTCCTGTTTCGACACAACCGCCCACTAAACTAGCGTTTTCTGACTCACTGGTTGTCCCTTGGTTGACTCCAGGAAGATGCATGGGTCAGCGGGTCCAGTGTGTTTCAGTTCAGTGGGGGGGGGGGGGGGGACATGTTGTAGAAACATGCACCAGTAAGAAAGGAAAGAGGACACAAGTGATGAAAATAATGACGAGGGAAGGGGAAGACGTGGGGACTGACCAGTGGCACTTGCTTTTGTCTGCCATGTAATCAGATAAAGAAGGAATTCAGACCACCACCAACCCCCCCGCACACACACACACACACACACACACACACACACAGACCAGAAACAGGTTGCAGATCTTTTCTCATGGCGACTCTCTCATAGCTGTCAGAGGGCGACGGTTTATTTAAGTTCGGTTCTGAAAACAGGGAGTGGGCCAATACCTCCTCGCAGATCAACACATGATGTGAGGGTCTGCTGGAGGCCCCCGGGGGTCTGAGCCAGCTCTTTTGATAAAGATCATGCCCTGATCATTTCCACTCTGTTGCTGGCCCACTCTGGACAGTCCCACGTCTCTGCCTGTGTTTTCCCAGTCTTTGTGGGACTTTGTAATTTACCCTCTGAGCAGTGAGCGTGACAGCTGCTTGAAGTTTGGGTTTGTGCCCATCTGTCTGTGAGCCAGCAACATGTCAGTGCTAATGCAGGATGTTCTGTCCATACGCTGCGCGTTACTTTTTAACCCTGTGACTCTTGTTCCCACTTTTTCTTCCGGGTTGACGAGCAATTAGCAATTGAAGCTGTCTCCTGTCACTCGGCTCTGGGGCCGTTGTTTAGTCTTGTCTGTCTCAGAACAAACTGAAGCGGAGAGGAGGCAGGCTGTGATAGGCTGACAGATTGATACACACAAACTGTGAAGCAACGTGACAGATGAATGAAAGGAGGACACCAGAGCCCACATGACGTACCCCTGGGGGTTTGTTTATACATGTCAGCCTGACCTTTGCCCTCTCTGCTGATACACTGAACTTGTGCCCCCCCTGACCTTTGCCCCCTGTCCTGTCCAGCGATGGAGGTGTTGGTGAATGAGCTGGGTGTTCTGCTGAAGATGCTGGACCAGGAGAACCTCAGCTCCTCCACGCAGGAGAAGAAGAGCTCAGTGTGGAACCTCCTGCAGCAGATACAGCCATCAGGTCAGCGGGCGGAGGGGAACGTTTGTGTGTCATTCCTCCAGTTTTGTTTTGTCATATAATTCAGTTTAACAGATTTCAGCTGTCGTCTGTTTCAGTGCCAGGGACGGACTTCATCTACATGAACTCAGCAGTTTACAGAAACGGCACCAGCTTCGTGGAGTCCCTCTTTGAGACCTTCGGTGAGTCTGAGTTCTGTAAAACACATTGCACTCATCATCGTACGCTGCACTTCCTCTCAGTACGCAGTGGAATGGTGTGAGTGTAACTGCACATTGTTGTTGTTGTCACTGACAGACTGCGAGTTGGGAGACCTGAAGGATGTTGCTGACGATATGAAAGAAGACAAGAACAGCCAGACCGACCCTGTAAAACAGGCAAGTGGCCAGAACATACTGAGTTCCCATCTCCCAAACGTCTCCATCCATAAATATCAGTTACAGATGAAATGTTGTCTTTAAGTCCTGGAAGTGCAATGACACCAAGTATCCATCTTCCTAAACCCATCTTTCCATGGAACAATTATACCTCTGGGGGGGTGGGGGTGGTGTCTGTTTGAAGCATTAAGTCTATGTGTCTAATTTATGGGTCTCACTCTGAGGCTTGTACTTTGTATCTCTTTGATGATGCAGTTCTTTGGGTGTGAAGAAGAAAAATCTTTCATGGTTGTGGAGGAAATGTGAGAGTGATGTTTGTGTATCTCCCCTTTGGCAGAGCTGTGCAGACTTCCCGGCCCCACACTCAGCTGACTCCCCTCCCCCTCTGCCCACAACGCCTCCTCCGGAGGAGTATTATGAGGAGGCGGTACCTCTCAGTCCTGGCAAGTTGCCCGAGTACATCATCACACGAGGTCAGCACCTTCCCTCCTTTGAGAAACTCAGTGTTGTGTCGCTGTTAAAACCTTAAAGTCAGCGCACAGGGCTAAATTGCTTCTTATAGGTGATTGTTTTCATTCTTTTCCAGTCAGGTCAAGTCCTCCCAACTCCATAGAAGACGGATATGAAGATGCAGAAAATAACTACCCCACCACCTGCGTAAATTCACACCGCAAAAACTCTTGTGAGTTAACCAGATTAACCAGGATTAGAACGGCCTGTGTGTACGAGATGCAGCCCACTTTATGTTCTCTCTCTCTCTGATCTCCCAGACAACGACTCCGACGCCCTGAGCAGCTCCTACGAGTCATATGAGGAGGATGAGGAAGAGCGGAGCCCGGGCGTCCGACTCACTCATCAGTGGCCCTCGGATGAAAACTCCATGCCCCCCGCCAGAGACTGTCGCATCTGTGCCTTCCTGCTGCGCAAGAAGCGTTTCGGCCAGTGGGCCAAGCAGCTCACGGTGATCCGCGAGAACCGGCTGCAGGTGAGAAGCTTCACATCCGCCTACTCATCAAAAGATGCTCTTTACGTCCATTCTTTTAACGCACCGTGTCCTAAATCTCCTCTCTGCAGTGCTATAAGAGCTCCAAGGACGCGTGCCCCTATGTGGACCTGCTCCTGCCCCAGTGCACTGTGGTCTATGCACCCAAGGACAGCAAGAGGAAGCACCACGAGCTGCGGTTCACTCTGCCTAACGGCGACGCGCTGGTGCTGGCGGTGCAGAGCAAGGAGCAGGCGCACAGATGGCTGAGGGTAAGCTACGCTCTCCACTACACCCCCACCCCCACCCCCACCCCCTTTAAACACATGTTTACAAGCTGGTGCCACAGCCAAGACTCCTGCTGACACCCGCTGGAAGTGGGTTTGGCATCACCCCGAAAGGAATCGACTGTAAAAATCCGGATTGACACATGTGAAAAAAAAATACCCTACAGGTTGTGAGAGAGGTGTGCGGTCAGAGCTCCACTACACCCCCCCCCCCCCCCCCCCCCCCCCTCACCCCCCCCCACCCCCTTTAAACACATGTTTACAAGCTGGTGCCACAGCCAAGACTCCTGCTGACACCCGCTGGAAGTGGGTTTGGCATCACCCCGAAAGGAATCGACTGTAAAAATCCGGATTGACACATGTGAAAAAAAAATACCCTACAGGTTGTGAGAGAGGTGTGCGGTCAGAGCACGGGGCCCGAGGGATCAGCGTCTCCCGTCAGTCCAAGGAAAACTGAACTCGACAAGGTAAGTGTGGAGGAGAGGGTGTGTGTTTGTCAGTGTGTGTGTGTGTGTGTGTGTGTCCCCTGTCATTTTAATCCTCAATACAGTAATTCATCGTCACAGCTGTGGTTAGGAAAAGTCAGTAGCAGGCGGCAATTGTGTTGCCACCATCAATTTTCTTTAACAAGTGCTTGGCTCCACGCAGCGAGCAGATACCTGTGTCTCCTGCAGAACAAAGATCAGATACTGTGTGTAGAGCGACTGTTTACCCGCCATGAAACACAGAGTGAAGGGAGAGGAGCTGCCATTAATATGGTGAGAGACAGAATCTGTTGGACGGCGGCGTTGTAAACCTGAAGCCGTGTTTCTGTGCGTCCTCCTCCAGAGGTTATCTGCAGAGAGGAACACGTCGGATTCAGACAGCGTGGGCGTGTCGGCTGGAGACGCCTGCAGAGAGAACGGTGAGGAAGAGACACACACGTCCTCAAATCAATGCAACAGTTGTGTGAACAAAAACATCAAACACCCACATCTCCAACATCTGCGTCTCTCTCGCATCCTTCACCAGATGAAGTTTCCTCATGCACCTTCACATGACTTCATTTCCACACTCAGCTTTCGTTTACAACTTAATTATTCGCAGCACTGGACAACTAGAGACAGTTGTTTATTTGCCGACTTGGACGTGACATCGTTGAAAAAATAATAATAATTATATAAAACAATCTGCGATTAATTAGGAAAATAGGAAAGCTTTTTGCTCACATAAGGCGTCCATATGTATTTGCAATTACCAAACTTGTCTTAAGTTATTAGGTCAGATACATGGGAGCTTTCCAGAAACCTGACTTTCCATAATTGAGTGTTGGATGTTGACTGTTTACATGTCAGAATGATAAATGCAGCATGACGTCAGAACAAAGTTCACTGTTCCTGATGACAGCTGAGCCATCGTCATGAAAACCAACCATCTGCTGATGCCTCTGTGTGACATGAGTGAAGATAGTTTGTTGTACAGTGTTGTGAAACCTTTTTTTACATGTTGAAGTACACACAAATAGGCTACATGTAGACCAGTAGCAAATGTGGAATCGTTTTGATTTGTCATGTAGGTAAGGTGAAACGAGGGGCTTTGGCTGCAGGCCGGAAAATCACACGCATCATCAGCTTTTCCAAAAAGAAGCCCCCTCGGCCAGGTGATCCCCGGATGTCTGACGGTGACCCACGACTAGGTCAGACCCCCGTCTCACGTCAGTCCTCATGTGTCTAAGGTTGCAGACGTGTCATTTTATTTATTATTTTATTACAGGCTACCTGTCAGTGCTGGTGAATCAGGTGTGGCGGGAGCAGTGGTGTTGTGTGTGCAGAGGCTCCCTGCACTTCTACCATGACAAAGGAGACCCCCGCCCCTCACTGCCCTCCCTCCCTCTGCACAGCTGTGAGGTGGTGCCAGGGCTCGGACCCAAACACCCCTTTGCTTTCCGAATCCTGCGAAACAGCACCGAGGTGGCTGCTCTGGAGGTACGAATATTTGTCGCCGCTTTCTAATTTGAAAAACTGCATTATTTAAGGTTTTTGTAGCGTCAAAGGAACAATGTGATGTGATGAGGGACGCATTTCGTTATCATCTTTATTCTCATTATATATCTCATGCGAAAAAAAGCCTGTAACGTTCAAATGTTTCTCTATATCCGGGAATTTCAAACCTGATTTGTCTCGCCTCCTTTCAGGCGAGCAGCTCGGAGGAACTTGGAAGGTGGCTGGGCGTCCTCTTGGCAGAAATGGGCTCCACCGCAGACCCGGAGTCGCTGCATTACGACTGCGTTGATGTGGAAACCATTGCTAATATCCGTAATGCTGCGCGTAATTCCTTCCTGTGAGTGAGACAGTGGGGGGAGGGGGGGTTGGGGGAAAGGAGGATATTTGGACGAGGTCAGTGCAAGGCCACAGACCAGAGTGCTGATGCTTTGACCTCGGTCAGACTTCATTTCTCCCGTCTCTCTGATCCTAGTTGGGCCACGTCCTCCGGCAGTGTCTCTGCAGACTCCAGGACATATGATGAGGTCCCTCAGGAGGACATGCAGGTGGGACGCGTGTGCACAAACACACAATTTTCCCAGAGTTCAGTTAAATGTTATGTGTAAAGCTTTACTTTGATATGACAGGATTAGAAGTTGTATGTGTGTGTATGTGTGTGTGTGTGTGTGTGTGTGTGCGTGTGTGTGTGTGTGTGTGTGCACAGCTGTTGGGGGGTACATCACTGTCTGAATATGACACCCTGTATCAGTCATCCATACAGACAGACAGTGCTCTGTTACATGCCTATCAATGACAGCTTTTTGTCAGCCAGAGAAAAAGGAGTGTGTTGCAATGAGGGAGGCAAGAAGACTAAAAAAAAAAAAAAAAAGCAGTCAGACTGGTGAGAGGAAAACAGGAGGTCAGGGCACTTTAACAGCCTGTAAACCTCTTTCTTAACCCCACTGACATGGACTCAAACACACCTCCCTCACCACCACTTACGGCCACAACACTTACACACCTTAGCACTCCTAAACCAATAAATCTAAAGATGCGTTTATTGCTTTCCCTTTTTTTTCACCTTCACATCTGTCATGTCCTCCCCCCATCACTCCACCTAGTCAGGAGAGATCCGCAGGCAGCAGTCTGGGAATCAAGGGAAGCGCCGCTCAAGTTTCTCAAGCAGTGACTCGGACAGAACTAAACCATTAGTCTCCCTAAAGCGAACTGGTTCAAGTAAGTGTGACTGGTTGGTTTTTCCAGTGTGTCAGTGTACCCACTGAAGAACCACCTACTAATCTTTTCAACATTTCTTTGTGTTTCCTGTGCCATAAGATGTTACACACTTACAGTATGTTGAGATTTTTTTTTAATCATTAACAAGCTTTCTTTAGACAAAAAAAAACAACATGTAACTGTTCAGGCATTTGTTAACAATATAGTTTGTGAAGAGAAGAGGAACTGAAATTAATCCTTGTGGAACACCTTTGCTAAAATGCTAAACGTTCAGGTCTAACAGCATCAGCAATGAAACATCTAGATTTGTTTTGCAAAAAAAAAAAATACTGAGCAAATTAATATCTGAAAGGAACATCTGTAACATTATGATCTGCACTGTTTCAGAGGCATTACAGCAATAATATCATCTGTTCACATTATTATTCACAGCGATGTTTGCACAGCTGAAACTGATCTTTCCCATGGCTTTTCTCCTGTGTATATTCATCTTTAGACCCATCTCTGCTCACCATCTGTCTCTCAAAACATATCAGTAAATAAAGGAACAAGGAGACCCTTAAAACAGAAACAACTAGTTCTACAGATGGCTCCTTTTTTAATATAGCTCTGCCACATAGGAGTCATAGATTCCAGAGCTCTGGTTTTATTGTAGCTTATACCGCTCATACAGTCGTTTCAGAGTTGCATCAGTTCACTTACTGTCATAAAATCTGATCTCATCGGGCTGAGCATTCCCCTTTTTCCCCTCTCCCTTTTCAGTCATCTTGTCAGTTTCAGTCTACAGTCGCACCCCCTCTTTTCTCCTCTCCCAGTTGCACCATTGTGTCTGCTGGACCCTGACGTGCTCGCAGAAGTTGAGCAGCCACGGTTTGGGAATGTGATATTGTTGTGGTCATGTGGCACCGTGCTCGTTTCAGTGTGTTTCACAGGCCTTCACTGTGACACCCTGACACATCAATGAGCTGATGCTCTCCAGGGCCAAGAGCATCAGGATGCAGCCTGAGATTTATGGGACACTCGAATTAGATCCGCTGTCTCCTTACTCAGCAGGGAGTGAGCCTTTATTTGTGCCTCATATCCCTATTCTCCCAAATTTGAATGATCAAAAAGGTCCAACTTGTGTGCTAATGTTTTGCATGACTCGTAAAAGATGGTGTCACAACCTTCTGGTGTGAAGAGCAAGACAAAGAAAAGCTGACAAAAAAAAGATCTCTGCGCAAGGTTTCGTCTTCTTCCCATAACCCCTGCACGTCTGACCTCTCACCTTTGCTCCCACCCAGATGCCAACCAGTATGGAAGGTATGGGAAAACACGAGCTGAGGAGGATGCTAGGCGTTACCTGAAAGAGATAGAGGAGATGGAGAGGGAAAGGGATGGGATACGGAATGCACTGGTGACCCTCCGACAGGAGAAGCGAGAGCTTAAGGAAGAGCTGAAGGTGACCTCTGGTAAGGAGATAGGAAGCAAAGCAGAGAGCAGATGCTCCACACATTTGTTCTTGGTATTCGCTGGGTCCAGACTTCCCAGAATCTGCTGAAGTGTTTTCTTTTATTTGTCCAGAAATTAAATTTTGACAGTGGACAGTTTACGCGGAAATTTGCATGGGAGGACTTGAATATCAAATGCATGTGTCTGTGCTCTGTAACTGACCCTGACCTCCATGATTAAAGTGAATGTGAGAGGAGCGTTTCCAGACAGGGCTAACTAAAACCTTGTTTTTATTAAATGTAATGGTTCGGAAAATTCCTTCCAAATCCAATTAATTATATCTCGTTTCAAATGGTACAGACACACATGCTTTATCTCAGATATGTTGATAATCTCTTAATCATTAAAAGGCTGATGATCTATCAGATTCCATGTCTCTTAAGTTTAAGTCCTGTGTGTCTGTATTATGATAGCAAACATCCCTGCTGAGTGGACAAAACAGGTCACACTTTTTTTTTCCATTTTCTGTATTCTTTATACTTTGTATTCTTGATTTTACTGAGTCCATTTGTTTTTGTTCTGTTTCTAACTCGTGAAACACTTGTGATCACACAAATAAAGTTAATAATATATGAGGCATAAAATAAAGGAATTATTAAGCGTGTTTCAAGTCAACCAAAATCACATTTGAAGTCATTTCCGTACTTAAGTAATTATACTCTTGAACTTTGAAACTCACCAGGACACGGAAACACAAACTCTGCTGTCATTTCCTCTTTGTCTCCATGTGTTGTGTTTGTCCCTGTGTTTCTATGGAGCAGATGTGAGGAAGTCCTCCCTCAACAAGCGTGTGTCCCATCTGGAGGAAGCCTGTCGGGCTAAGGAGGCAGAGAGGGTGGACCTGGAGCTGCGACTGACTCAGGTTAAGGAAAACCTCAAGAAGAGCCAGGCAAGTGGCGTGCTGGGTGCACCAGTGGAGGCCAAACCCCCTGTCAAGGTACATTAGTTGTTTTTATGTTGAATGGTTTGTAAATATGCAAATAAAACACATTGTTTATACATTTCTATTCTTTTCTTTGTGTGTGTAGGCGTCCAGTAGAAAGAGCCAGAACATCTACAGCGAGTCATTACCAGTCAACTGTTCCTCGGAAATACGTAGGAGGCCTCCGTCTGTTTACGCGTCTGCAGGAACCGTCATGCAGAAAGCAAAGGTAACAAAGATCCAAGCCTTTTTCCTTTTTCTGTCAATACTCGTTCATCTCCGACTCCACAGGAGGTTCAGAGACTCACTGCAGCAACTGTCATAATAAAATGTTGTCATCTGTCTGTGCGCTGGCACTTTGGACGTTAATGGTAAAGGTGATGTGCTGTATGTTTGATTTAAGTGATAATGCAGCTACCTCTACCTGACTGGCTCTCTGTGACAAATACCCACAACATAAATGATATGCATTATATAACAGTGTCCATTATCAAAGATATACAGTATATGACTGTGCTGCTTTTTAATGTACCTTTACTTTGACTGAGTTAGCCTGTAGATGCATTAAACATTCTGCAGCTGTGTGAGTGGAGGCCAAATGAATGGCTGCTCTCTTTATTGACTAATGTGGCGATGACTTATAGGAGCTACTTTGAGATTTGCGGTAACGGCTGGAGCTTGCTGCCTTTCAGCCGTGACCTGAATTATTTAGCATCTTCATTTGCATTTGTGTTTTGATGTTTCAAAGTTATTTATTTAAAAGACGAAACGCAACAAAGCCTGTTTACAAAGCTGGCTAGTTAACCTTATTGCTCCAGTTATTGGAATGTGTTACTTCTTAAAAATGTTAAAAATGTTGCCTAGCACTTTTCTTTTTCCCGTCATAACTGTGAATTAATGTACTGTTACTATTGTAATTAATGCAAATGTGCTGAGATTCATTTATTTTTGTTGTCTCAGTTCTCATTTGCGTAACACTTTAATTGCTGACAGTTTCGGCAAAGTATATATTTTTTTGACTCGTTTTCTCATAACTGAATCTCGACTGTTCTGTTCTTACAGGAGTGGGAGTCAAAGAAAGGAACCTAAGTGGCTTAATGACTGACAAAGCCTGACACATCAGGATGTGTGTGTGTTTCGACCTGTAATCCCACTGAGAACATGTACATCCCCAAGCGCAGAATGTAACTGTAATGAAAGGAAAGAGCCACTAGGCGGAGGTACATCACAACTGAGCGCTTGCTCTTCAGTGGATTTTGCCCCAGTGTAAGGAATTTCAAAACATGTAACACATCAGCGTGTTTTTGCTGTGTGTGGTGACAGATACAAAGTGTGTGTGAAAGAAAGAGAGAAGAAGAAAGGTGACACTGAAAAGCACAGCGTATGTACAAAGATGCAGTGCTCGAATGGAAAAGCAAACACCGGGTTGTGTTGGACCCAGGTGAAGTTTGGGAGAAGGTGACCTGTGATGTGTTGAAACATAAGAGGAAGTGGCAATGTGCCTTTTGACGTGTTGTTGTTGTTGTTGTTGTTGTTGTTGTTGTTGTTGTTGTTGTTGTTGCTGTACATACTGAGCCATGACTACTGTTTTTTAAACTTTATACTTTTATACTTTAGGTTTCATTTCTCATCAGCATCATCATCATCATGATGGAGTACCATGGGTTTATGGGTTGAGTGTATGTTGGGTTTTGAAACTGTTTTATTTTCGTGACCGTCTGCTGGAGTATTTGGAACTAATTCCCGCATCTGCTTAAACCCACTGGAGTGTTTGGATACTCTTGCTACAGAAAGCTGGGACTAACGAATTGGGGCAATTAAGTGATTGTTTTTGAATGATTTCCAATGTGTGATTTTTACCGACTTATCTGTTCAACCTGTGGTTATCTTGTGCACTTTAACATTCTTTGACCTGGATTGGTGGGGGGGCTTTGTCACAATGGACTTATCGCATTTCCTCCTCATTAAAATGCACCAACACGCAAGCAGTTACTGACTTTTAATTTCACGTAGTATGCTGTGAAATGAGTGTACAGTTTATGATCTCATACAAGCGAAGTACGAAAGCCAAAACAAGCTAACAAACAAAATAAATTAGCAAACAAACTTCAGTCACTTGTTGAAGGCAATTCAAAGCAGCTCACTGTAGTTTGGTGCAGTTCAGGCAAACTGTTGGTCATAGGTGGTATCATCCTCATTTGTCATATTATTTGTTTCTATGGATTTGCCAGTAGTGTGGGCGTTTTATATTCATTTTACATGTTACTATGTTGTCAGCCATCCATTCATAATAACAGCTTTTGGTACAGAGCATGATCCAAAGCTGGTTCCTCAGCCTAACTCGATGCTTTGTAGCTGTAACTCAGGGATGAGAAGGTTTTATATGCTGGATACAAAAAAGCTCTAACCAAAAGGCTGCGTATGGTCAGTTTTGTTCTCAGGCAGTGGTGACTGGTATCGGGTCTCAAATGAGGAGGTAGAGCAGCTTCAGAATGGGGAAATGAACTAAGCAGCAGCTTGGACCTCTTGCTCAGAGAAAGAGATAGTAAAGCCAATAGAGGATATTGACAAAGAGGAACGCTGTGGGGAAAAGGGTTCGGGCGTGGCGGTCAATGTTGTGTGGGTTTTCCACAGTGAAGACAGACGCTGCCCTGCGACAAGCATCCTTCACTGAAGACGGGCCACAGTCGTATCCTGGCATCTTCTCCTTTGACCCAGTGTGGTTCTTCACATCACTCTTGTCCGACTGCTCGGTGGGCTCCTCTGCCGTGGAGCTGATCTCCACCGCCTGGTTCGGCTGGGCGGAGCGGACGATGGGGATGGAGCTGTTTCCGTTGGATTCACTGAATTCCCTCAGAAGCTCCTGACAGGTGGAAAGACAGAACCGTTATCTAAATCATAGTAAATGCTTACTGTGTTATTCAAATCAAACTTTTTCAAATTAAAAGTCTGTTATGGTCTCGCGTGTCAGTAGAAGCGTGTTGCTCACTCTCTGTAAATCCTCCACAGTCTGGTGCTGCATGGTGTAAAAGTGGGCGCAGGCGTACTCCAGTAGGGCACCAAAGATGAATGTGAAGCAGATGCCCAGGTAAACATCAATGGCCTTAATGAAGCAGTTGGCATTAGGCAAAGACGTCCGAGCCCCCATCATCAGAGTGGTCATGGTTAAGACTGTAGTCACTCCTGCAGGAGGGATTTACAGTGTTTTATCCTTCATATTGTTCTATCTGAATCACCTCCCTCATTTACTCTGTGATCTAAGCTCCTCTTTCTCACTGGCCAGTGGTCTCAAGTGATGCTCTGATGATGTACTGACATGTTCTCCAATCAATGCGAAACAGTAGAGGGCAATGCACAACCTCCACGTTGCACTGAGGGAATGATTAGACTAACTGGCAGAATCAATGTGCATAAGCGGGACCGTAAGAAACAGTTAAGTGAGTAGAGGTCGTAAGTACTCACCAATGCAGGTTCTCGCTGGCACTGAGGACTGGCTAATCCAGAAGGAGACCCAGGAGAGAACCACTAGCAGAATGGAGGGGACGTACGTCTCCAGGATGAAGAACAGCACGTTGCGACGTAGTGCAAAATGCAGCACCAGCTTAGGGTAGTGACCTGTGAAGGTGCATAGTGAGAGACAGGTTCTGCAGTCGTGCTCCATGTGCTAATGGAAGTACAGTATGTGTGTACTGAAAAGCACTGCACCTGTTTCATACACAGCCTCTGACACGGTTGTATAGTAGCTCTCTATGCTGTACTGAGCTAGACGCAGCGTGTCGAGACCCTTCACCGAGTCGTTCCCTCTTGTCCAGTAGAACATCACATCTTGCAGGTTGTAGCCCCCTGACCACACACACACACACACACACACAAATAGAGAGAGATTGAGAGACCAGGATATACACATACAGGTACACTAATTAAGATATGACGAATCTACTGGGCCGACTTCACTCTGATACTCACTGCACAGATGATGGTGAGAATGGTAATGGTGACGATGAGGTGGTGATTTATGTCCACGGACACACACTGGGTGGGGGCTAATGGGGGCTCACAGGTAGTACTCACAGCTCTCCAGCTGCAGAGTGCACACCTGTCTGTCCATGGGGTACTTGGTCAGGTCCATGTTGCAGGCGATCGTAGCTGTGATCCTGTTGTGTGTTCACAGCACCAACGTTAGCAACCTTAAGAAACTCACCCCCAAGGAAGACTATTACTCTCTGGACGTAGAGCAGGGTAATTAATAATTAGTGAGCATGAACAGCTCTGTGCCCTGAGCAGACAAAGACTCATATGTGATGTGTCGGCATTTCTTCACATGATGCATTAATCACGTAGCGGCGGCTGAAATGTGTTATTTCTAACAAAGATTAAAAAGAATATTGCTAACATAGTGTCCTGATGTAATGTTGCTGCAAAAAAAATTAAAAAAACAGTGGTGAGATTCTACCATCACCACCATCAAATCATACTATTTCAAGAAAGGACTCAAAAATGCATTGCATCACAGCAGATGAATGAAATATGCAGTCAGCACCCTGCAGAAAACTTTTTTTTTCTCTGTGTGATGTGACTGATAAGCCGTCATGACAGCGTTTTACTGTGGCCACAGGGGACTCAGACCCACTTTTGCAGATGGTCTGAATCACATGTGAAGTCATGTGGCACAAAAACAGAAAAAGCCTATTTTGTGACACGAGCAGTGCAAAGGTTTAGTGTCAAACCGGTTCACCGAGAGGAAGCGTACCGCAGGGCGTATAGAACAGTCCCGTTGCTGAAGATGCGTATGAGGCGGTTTTCCACTGTGACGTCATGCAGGAAGGAACGTTTGGAATCAGGGATGAAGGTGTCGGGGATCCAGAGCAGCGACACCAGGCGACCGTCCAGGCTGACGCTCTCATTTCCAGGGAACACCAGCCTGGAGTCGCGCCAGCGCTGACGGAGGAAGATGGTTGCAGTGTAGTCCTAAAAAAAAATAAAAAGATAACACATAGTATTGCTCATTCATCCCACTAGTCTGATTCTGATTCTGATTTCAGCCACACTCTTATCCACACTGCCTCATTCACCCACTGACACAGAACTGGAGGGAGGGTTATAATACCATATTGATTTCAGAGATGGCGTCGATACTGGCAATATCAAGGCTCATGCCAATTTCCACAGGACCCACTATCAAAGACAGAGACGGAGGAGAAGTCCATTTTCATTTGAGGGACAATTAAGAACACAAATGACTGCTGCTTTGTCGCTGCACTCAGAAATGCGTTTAACGCAACAATCAGTTCCCGAGCTCCTTCCTACCATTGAAATTAGGTCTGAGGTAGCGGTTGTATCCTTTCATCAGCCTCTGTATAGTCGGCTGAAGCTGAGAGTCGTTCCATTCACCCCAGTGATTGTTATGCAGCATGCACATACTGATACAGCAGAGAGGAGAGGTGGAAAAGAGAAAATAAAATGGTTCAGCGTGAACAGAGGATTTGCATTTTCTGTCAATACAAATACCAGAATCAGCATGTGTTTGACCCCATATGTGTGTATGTGTGTAGGCGTATTTGACCTGAGGTCACTCACCCCTGTGTGAACGTCATGCAGAGGAGCAGTAGCGTGTGCAGCTGCACAGACATGGCGGATGATCAGCGGGTGGAGGTCAGCAGCTCTGGATGGGGAAATGTGACACAGGCCACAGTATAATAATTCACTGACCACAAATCATACTCACACACGTTTTAATACCAGCGGGATTACAGTGTAATCATTACATAGTTTCACCATTGGGTGGCAGCACCTTGATGAATGCAGTCCCACACATCATGGGAAATCCGCTACTCTCAGTCTTTGATATTATGAGGAAGTGTTTTCTACCTGCCTCAGATAAAATTGATTTATCTGATAAAAAAAATGATAAAAAAAATCCTGTATGCTTGTGTGTGTGTGTGTATATGTGTGTGTGTGTGTGTGTGTGTGTGTATGTGTGTGCGCGCGCGTTTCCATGACTCGTGAGGACTTTTTGTTGTCTCAATCCTTGAAACTTTGTCTCATCCTAACAACTTGACATCTCATAAGGAAGACAAGTCTTCCTAATGATAATGAAAACATTTTTAAAAATACCGAGACCACACACACACACACACACACACACACAAGCGCGCACACAAGCGAACGCAGTGTCTAGATTAGGATATGTGAGTTGCACTTGCAGAGTTAAGTGTTAGTTTAAGTGTTTGTCCTGCACACAAATGTGTTATAGTCTGCTGATTTATGTTGCTACTATCTCATGGTTTATTCAGAGAGCCTCTCATTCTCTCTCTATCTCTCTCTCTCTCTCTCTCTCTCATAACTAACCCTGTATCAGTGATTCCTCATTGTCTCAATGTTACTCATTCAGTAACAATAATTAATATATCTAATAATTCAGATAGATCTCTGAGACCAGAGCACCATAGCTTGCTTCTACCTAATCACAATCTATTATGCATATACCTGTGTGTGTGTGTGTGTGTGAGTGTGATTGCGGCTGTTCCCATAGCAATATGTTCAAACATTAGATTTAGTGTTCCCAAAATCTCAGCAAAGCATTTCCATTAAATATTCATTGCATTATCTACACGGCCTAATGGCCGAGATGAGACATAAGAGCTGTAGGTTATCGTCGTAATTTATTTCTTGACACTTATGATTATTTCATTCCACCAATTTTCCCCCTTATTTCCAAGTGGACTGCTTTTTGTAGTTCAGCCTGAAGTATTTCCATTGATCCTTTTTTTCCTGTGCAGGTTTCTGCTTCATTCCTCTGTGAGCCTTCACTCCATCAGTCACCTGTTTCCTCCCAGCAATGTATTTGCAAACTACAGGACAGCATATTTGCCTATAGCATCGCTCTTTGTCTTTCTGTCTTTATGTTGGCGTAGGATTAGTACACAAAGACATTGGCATGTGTCCAAAAAGACGCCTTTGCATTTCATTAAAACATTTTGTTGTGCTTTTATTTTTCATCTACATGCACACATTTTTTTCCATTCTCAACCCCCCCCCCCCCATCCTACCTGCCTCGGTCGTATTTTCTTTTCCTTCCCAGGTCTCTGTCTCAGCTCCTTCCTTTGTTTCCTACTCTGTTCTTCTCTGTCCTCAGTGGTGCCAGTGACCGAGACCGTTCCCCTTCCTTTATTTGTAATTAAATCCCAGTGTTTCTTCCATCTACCGATAAATCACAGCCGCTCCTGCTCTGTGCTCCGGGTGTGAGTGGCTACTGTTGGTTGTTTTACTGTTTGTACGTCTGCAGCTGTAGTCATCTCCCCACAGAACCACTCTGCGCCCCCCTCCCTCCTGCCCTCTCTCTCTCTCTCTCTCCCCATCACCGTTTATACCGCTCACCCTCTCATTTACACTGCATCCATCCCCTCTTTTTCCACTTTCCCTCACCTACACACACACACACACACATTAACACCGAGCTCAAATGCTCTAACCACTTCTTTTTTTCACTCCTCTCTTCCCACACATTATTCCTCCCTTCACCTCCATCTCCATCTCCATCTCCATCTCCCCCCTCTTTTTCCCATTTACACCCACGCCGCACCTCCTCCTGGGCATCAGGGCTCTCCCCTGTCTCACTGCGACATGCACCCTCCCCCCTCCCTCCCTCCCCGCACCCAACTCTGTTGCCTTGCATCACTGTCATCATCTGGATAAGTTTCCACTCAGCTCTGTCTCCTGTCACTTTCATAAAATACCCACATGTCCCCCCATGAGAGCTGAAAAGACCACCTTTGAATATATGATTATGCTTCCCTGGCCTTCCTTCCCTGCTGCAGTCCACCGGGTTAAAAAATGCACAATGTGACCTCGGTGGTAAGCGAAGCTACAATAGCTCTAGATGTTGTCGTTGGTGATTAGTGGAAACACCCAGCAGCGTTGTGGTTGTGGTAACTGTAACGTTGTGGATGGTGATGACTTGTCGTCAACCACAGCTCGACTGGAGACCAAACTGTGTTGTGTGCTAAACGGTCACTCCTCTGACTCCTGCACTGCTGACACTGTGTGATTAATCTCCATTTGCTCTTTGTTCTCTTGTGGCTCAATAGCTGAGTTTCAACTTGAATTATACCGTGCAGCCTGACCTCCAACAGCACACCGACAGGCGAGTGTGAGAAAGCCTTTGGGGTGTACTGCTTAATAACGCCTTATGAGATTTCACTACAGCAGCTTCAGCCCACTGCAGCCGATTCCCCAGTATTGACTAATGACTTTAACTGGTCACTAACAAGCCCTTATGTTACTATGCTGGTTTATTTCATTCATCAATAACACAGTGTCGATGATAGGGAGCTATTATTTCGATTGTTGATGTCCCGGCGTAGCATGGCTGGCTATGCTCTGGAGTTAATGAAGCCATTTAGTTTGGATGGTAGCAGTGGGGGAAAAAAAAGGTCTTGATAGAAACATAAAAAGGATTTGATATCCGTCTACCTTGACAACCGGTACACACACAAACACACACACACACACGCACAGTCCATGAATGTGAAAGAGACCTTTATGAAGCATCAGAGGGGGGATGTGAATGATTGATCAGTGAGTTAATGAATAATTAGAATCAGGGTGTCTCTCTTTTAAGCTCTTTTAAGCTGCCCACCTCTCCATTCCTCGACGATCAGTCATCGTTTTTCAGATTTTCTGGTTAATTGTTCTTCCTCTGCCACTTTAGGATCAATTTCACATCATCGGACGATTTATCCAGCCAGTTAGATTTATGGCTGTAGTCGGTCAATCCAGCGTTAATGTCCGGTGGAAATTGCAGATGCTATTAGAAGTTTGATTGTGGCTGCAGCTGAATCCAAATGTGCCGGCTTTAGAAATGTGCCAAACGCTGATTAGGCCTGAGCCTGGCTGGGACGGAACTGGCACCAATCGGTTTCCCAAGCCAAACAAATGGCTCCCTGGATCAGCACACTGTCGCACCGGCTTTCCATAAATCCACAACAAGCGTTTGCTAAGCAGAGATTTATATATCGGCATATAAAACAGGCTGCACTAAAGTTCCTACAAGAAAAAAGAAATTGAAACTAGGATCTGTTAATGCATGAACTGAAAATGTCTGGATGTTACTTTTCCATTTTGACTGTCATTCACTTCTTGTTCTTGTTACTATTAGAGCTAAGTGAAAATGATGATAAGATATTTAACACGTCAGCTCCACAGGTGCTGTACACTCATATTTCTTCACAACAGAGGCACTCAGGTTGTTTCCCTGCAGCTCTCAAATGGAGCTATACACTAACACTTCATTTAACAAACAGATACAAAGCTGTCTTCACAGTCTGTCTGGCTGTTTGAGTTTCAACAACTTTCTGATATATATACTCCTGAAAACTGCAATTATTCATTTTTGTCATTTGAAAGCACTGGTAACAAGTTATGAATGCAACATCAACAGTTGCATAGAGTTGTTAGAAAGTTACATTTGCCACAGAGTTTACGTCTTACAGCCTCCACTGTTATTTTCCATAACAGTTATTATTGCCGAGAAATATTTGCTGCAGATGTAAATCCACTGTTGTGCAGCAACCTCTACCTGAAATCTCTTCATTCTGTCTTTCACAAACCTCTCTTCCCATATGAGTGGGAATAAGCGTTCTGATGACGCCGCGTTTCAGGTGATGGAAAATGGAGCCGTCACGGCCATGCGCGTCGCCCCGGTGATTTGCTGTCATGTAACAAATGGAAATGTCACAGGGCTGCTTGTAAGAGGGATGTAGATAAATGACAGTGACAGCACCGGGGTCTGCTCGGAGCCGCCTGTCATATCTCTGTGTGACTGTTGCGTCCACATGTAAAGTGGGTGTAGTGCTTCCATCATTCCTCAGACATAAAAAAATAACAATATAACATTATTTTCAACATCTTCTTGTTTGGCCTCTGCTGGCTGGTGCCCTGGGCTTCACCTGTGGAGTTTACGGCTGGTTTTATTATAATCCTCTATATTCCTCCTCCATCACTCTGCTGTTAAAGTTTTTTTTTTGTTGTTTTTTTTAAATATACTTTTTTAAATATAACTTCAGTGACATTAGCTGCTTGGTCCCTCAAGTGCAGTGCAGCCACAGAAGTATAATTAAAAGGCGCTGTTCATATAGCATGGCACAGCATTCTGTGTGGGACTGGGAGCAGAAAACAAAAAAAAAACCTTCAGGAATGCTCAATACAGGTGCAGTCAGTAAAGCGCCATGTTGTAGTCAGAGTACAGACTCTTAAGGGATTAGAAAGAGCAAGAGAGGAACGGACCTGAAGGGAACCTCTGTTTTTATGCACTCTAAACACAGAAGAACTGTTTAATTCATTCATTTTAAACAATTACTATTTATTTATTTTATAGTCGTACACGACACAACAATATAAGGTCTCTGCCTTTGGTTCATCACACACACACATAAATACACACACACGTGGAGCAGCGTGTAGTCATACAAGGCACTGGGGAGTAACAGGGGGGTTAAGGGCCTTGCTCAGGGGCCCATAGTGCTGCCAGTGAGGGTGGGGACAGATGGTGGCGCTTTACCCGAATCTCCTCTCGGTGTCCTAAACTAACTCTGTAGCTTTTTCACATAACATTTCAGTTCAGTTTGTGTATATTGTGTATTGGCTTTGAAAATGTTTTTGTTCTGTTCCACAAAGAACAAATAACAGAGATGAGGAAAATCTACAATAAGTATTGATAAGATGCCGTATGTTTTGTCCCTTAAGCCTCATACACTGTGTTACTGTTAGCCAGTCAGTCATTAGAGGAGCAGCTGCTCTACCACTTCCCCATGGGGACGGGAGGATTTGGATTCCAGCCCAGAGGGAGTGAAAAATAATATAACGCTGTGTGAAATAATCTGCTCTCTCCCTCGATGTTAACATCTCACTCGGCGTCCTCAGTCAGATGCTGCTTGAAATGGCTGGAAGCTCGTTTAAGCGTCACACTTTTGTTTTCCCCCAAGTTGGAAGCCATCCTGTGCGGTGCACTGTCTGTGTTTTTCATGTGAGATTAATTTTTTCTGAAGCAAACCGACACTGTGAATTACTATATAAATCCACCTGAATGAGTCAGTCATCCGCTCTTTGATCTAAAATATAGCTGCCAGGGCAGAAATGGAAATTTGCATGACTTTAACAGACTGTTACTGTTAACAGATAATAACACCCACTTACAAATCTGTCTCCAGCGCTGCCTTTATCAAACTTGCATCGATATTGTTTATCCTCGGGGATGAACTCTTACATTTTATACTAGGCAAATCTCTTGTTGATACAATAATAATATGGATTTCACACTGTATTAAACTAATCCACCCTGCATTTATTTTTGGTGTTCATGCTGAGGGGAGTAAAAACTGTATAAGCTACTCTGTCTTTGCCATAGAGATCCTGCCTGCTCTGCCCTCAGGTCCACCCGGGCTGTTATTAGAGCTGTCAATAGCAAAGACTGAAGGCTCCTCTCTATGGACACTGTGCATCATGACCCACCAAGAAGGAAGGTTTTCCGTATAATACTATAAATTCAATTTTTGCCTTCCTCTTGGCCTTCCCTTACTCTGGGAATTCTCTATCCCCTCAGCCATCACACTGCGAATTACTTACAATGCGAGGTACTTTTGCACCAATTAGGGCTTGCAATCTTTCATTCAGATCAGACACTCTCATCACTGTCATATGATAATTTCAGCAGAAAACTGTGTGTTTGATGTTTTGCAAAGAAAGGCTTTTAATTGTGCACATAAACATTAAACTACAAGGCACCAGGAGGACGTCGGGGAGGGGGGAGAGGTAGAAGCTGAGATAACTTCCAGTTACAAGCACAACTATGATGCATGCATACATGGTCCATTAAGCCACATTGCTTTTTAAGACTAAGAAATGCTATGCTATCGTTAGCCATAAGGCTGACCACACAATCAAATGTAAGACTGACATAATGACGTGTATTACTCCTTCAGCCTCTTAAAGATGTGCATGGATTTCAACAGGATGATGTGATGTGCAATCTCTCTCTCATTGTGGTTGTGACTCTTATTTCATTTTCTCGCTCATTTCCTTTCCATGTGAGAATTAGTTTAGGCACTAATCATGACTCCTGCAGGTTAGCAGAAACAGCATTGCAGCTGTTTATGATATTGCGTCTTGCAGCTTCACTCGTGGTCTAAAATCCCCCTTTTTGTTCCTTGCATCAACCCATGCATGATTCTTCTTTTCCCATTTGCCTCCACGTCTCCATCAGCCAGTCCCTCTCTCGCGTTATATCGAGCAGCAGAGTGTGAATCCATTACTGGGTTTTGCTGGTCCCTTGGGATTCCTTGCTGATTCAGGTCATCTAAATGCCATAACCCTGGAAACAGCCACAAAAAGAACAGGTCAAGTGTATCAGTACCTGTAAACACTCCCAGTTTGTCCTGGCAATGATGTTTTATTCTGCTTAAATTAAATTGTGATGCGATTTTCAGGTCAGTGACCCTATGACACTTTTTCTCTTTGGACCTGCATATCTCTATTTAAAGCATTCACATTATCTTTGACCTCTACTTCGATGTTATTTCTTGGCTGTGTTCCTTTCATCATGGTCCCTCCTCCAAGATTTACTCCTTCTCCCCGGAGCAGGTCCTGTCCCATGTGCCTGTCTACTTTAAATTCAGATGTGTCAGGAGTCGTTATCGTCTGAATCTGGGTGACATCTCATTTAATTCAGCAGGAGGGAAAAGGGTTGGACAGGGAATACATTCCCCTGGACAGGGAATACATTCCCCTGCACCTTCATCCTGCCAACTGTGATGAGCCGTTGGTCCTGAGATGAGGGAAACATTGCCAGTCAGGGAGGCCATACTCTGTGTTTTGTTTGTTATTTGTCCTCCTTATTTCTTGTCTTCTTAATCTTCTTAATTTCGACGTTAACACTGTTCAGAACTGATTGGCCAAGAGGACACAGCCTGGCTGCATGGCACACATCACTCACAGTAACACCAACCCATATTTGATTTTTAAATGTGAGAGTGCATTTAAGGTTAAGTTGCTTTAGGAAAAATGTAATATTAGCCACTTTCTAATGTGTGTGTGTACATGAGTGTGTGCACACGGGAATGTGCGTGCACATGTGCGTGCACAGCGTCTGAAAAGAACGGCTTCCTTAATGTTAGCTGTCAATGGAATGATTTGTCCCGCAGCAGTCGTGGGATAGGTCTCATTTGCATGGTCCAGTAGAAAGTCCCTCACCCACACACGTATGCTCACATGTATGCACATGCACACATACTGGTCCTCCTTTTGCCACAGGGCTAAAGACACACCAATTACTGTGCGCCAGTTGATTTACTCAGGAACTGGAGGAAAGCCCAGTGGAGAGATAAAGGATCAGAGGGCTGCGGCTGTGCAGGTTACTGGGTATGGACGATATTACAGCAGCTCTGTTGTAAGATTAATTAGGCACACAGTTTTTTTTTGGATGTTCTTGGGAATTATACCTGAAAAGCCAATTATTGTGTATTGCATACTGAAGCACACATAGTGGTTTCACCGCGAACCCTTTTCTATGATGCAGATACTGATACAGACACTGACAATTAAGTTTTGGTTGCTAGCACACCCACATCAGCTTTCTGTATATGTACACTCGTCATATGGATGATGCCTTGTGCCTGCTATGTTGACAGACTTTGTTTATTTAACTAGATAACTCAAGTTCGTCATTTCAATTAGTAATACCCACCCATCTGAGTAATTGTGACTGGGACTCTGCTCAAATCTTCAACAGATTGTTACAAATAATTCCCAACCACAATCTTTAGTATGCAAATGAGAAATATGCTCCCAGCTGTTTTTAATTCGTCACACACTGTTTTATTGCCTTATTGCAACCATACTTATTTATGTCACAAAATTATCCCCCCATTACGTTTACTCTACCACTTGCTCTTTGATCATCGTGTGGGGAACCTGGATTACAGCATTATAACGCATGTAAAATATAATATATTGCAGAGAGCATGCTGGGTAGACTGTATGCAGATGATATGGAGCACAAAGTATTGGCTTGCAGTTGTTAGCCAATACACAGTGCTAGTTAGAGAAGCAGTGCGATGGAGTCTAGATGAATCTTGGGGATAATATATTCTGCTTTAGTGATTATTATGTGGAAGGTAGATTCATTTATTCCTGCTCTGGGAGTCAGTTGTCCTCCTGTGTATTCTGCATGTATCACACCTCAGTGGCTTCTTCAAGAAATGTTCTTTCTGCCCCATGTTTTCTTTTCATGTTACCCCCTTTCTGTTTTTCCTTACACCCTCATGGACACTCGTGCATAATTATCTCTCCTCCGCTCACATTTGTTATGCCTGCAGCCTCCTCATACGCTCTTCCCCTCTCGCCTAATTTCCTTCGGCGTTTGCCTCCAACCCCCCAGAGCCAGCTCACCTATGTTGTGTTCTCTGAGCTTTCTCCTGTGCCTGATTTATATGGAAATGAGTTGGCCTAAGTATGGGAGTGTGCGATATAGATATGTACAGCATGTGATTTCTAGTCAGGCTAGCCTATTCAAAAACATCCGCTCGATGATGAAGCAATTAAACACTGCATCAGTCACTCCACACACAAAAAAAATCTCCAGGCGACAAAGCTGCAATTATTCAATTATTCAGTGGTACATCAAGAATACTGCACCATAGCACAGAACAAATGCATGAGAATATCTCCCAACAAATGTCATTGTATGGATCCTGACCCATAGTACATCATTATTATACCTTTGCTTATCCCTGTTTGTGTTGTGTTCATGGACCCAGTAAGTGGCCTTTATCGAAGGACTGCACTCCGCTACAGGATTGATTATCTATGCTGTTCAGCCATGTGTGAACTGCTCACTTCACTTAAACAAAAGCATGCAATTAAATTGCCATTGATTCTCACTTTGACTCCCAGAGACGTGCTTAGCGATGAGAAATCTCATGGACCTGCAAAAATTGTAGTGAAGTACAGTTTGATGCATTTCATTTATGCGTATGCATTTGTATGCATGTTGCACTCAAACTAAACCTGGCATGTTCTCGTATTGACCACTAGATGGACTCTTTCCCCTTAAGATGCTTGTTCCTGAATATGTCACACCTGGCCAGGTTACTAAGTAGTAAACTTTACAGCTGAAGGCTCGGACAGTCCTCCCCATTGGACAGCTGCAGGCTTATCCCTGTCCAACCAGTCCCACCCAGTATGTGGCTCCATTCATACTACTGAGGGACTACCTTGGCCTGTGATTCTCCACATGGGTATTTCCCAATCCACACCTCGAGCTAGCTGGTGCTAAAAATGCACCACAAACTTGTTTTCCAAGAAGAGGAAGAAGCTGCCCACAGCACCAGCAACACGGGCTGCCTCACCTTGACACAACCTCACAACGTTTTTTTTTCAGACGCCTATTGGGTGTGTACCATGGGAAGAGGCGGTTGTAAGATGAGGCCTACAGAACTAAATCAGCCATATCACCATCAAAACAAGAACTCAGCTCATGTGCAAGTCAGAGCACTTGCTATGTCTGCACACGGCCGGTGCAGTCACAGAGTGTTGGCTTCGACGGTTGTGCTCGGCTCGAGCTGAGAACTTGCGAACGTGTGGGTGATGACGTTTACGTGACGCGGGCCGCAGCAGATTCCACAGATGATATGATTCAATCCAGTGTTTAACTGTGGTCAAATTTATATGAATTCACTCATGGTCGATATTCACAACACCAAAGTAAAGTGTCTTTACTGGATCTACTGAGAACTAACATGTCTGTAATGTTGTGGGGGCTGATTTTTTTTTTAATCCATAGAAAATCCATAGAGAAACTTTTATGCAGTTTGAGTTCGAATGATCATTTTGTCTGACTTGTTTAACTTTTTTTCTACGCTGACATTTTTATACAGGAGACAGACGGGATTTAGCTTATCACGAGAGAGAGAGAGAGGGAGAAAGAGAAAGAGAGCGAGCGAGCGAGAGAGAGAGCATTCTGGGGGTTCCCCCAGCAGTCTGTGCCTACAACACCATAACTAATGAATGGTTCAGAGCCACCACTTGATATAAGCTTGATCTCATGGATTAGATGTAGAGGGAGCATCTGCCTCCCAAACCCAGAGTGGGAGCTGGTTCCACAGGAGAGGAGCCTGGTCACTGGAGCCTCTGCCTCCCATTGTTCTCTTACTCACATTCTGAGAGTGCAGTAATAGTATGTGAGATATGATGTGATCATTTCGTGCTTTGTATGTATGAAGGAGGATTTTAAATTCTCCTGGATTTGACATTTGAGTGTACGGGTGTATAGGCACTAAGGCAGGTGTAATATGAGCTCTTCTTCTGCTTCCTGCCAGTGGATTAATGGAGGCTTCTGGGAACGTCCTGACAGTAAAGAATTACAGTAATCCAGTCCGAGAGGAAACAAACGCATGGTGTAGTTTTTCGTCTCTAATTTTCTTTACAGTGTGCAGGTGGAATAAAGCTGTCCGAGGGATTTTACTTACTAGAAAATATTCCCAGACCGTTTCCCAGACATACAAATGACCCACAATCCCTCACATTTAAAGCAAGAAGTGGAGGTGGTTGTGCATTTCCACTGTTTTGCCAAACCAGTCACGTTAGCCAGTTCATTAGTTTGAGACATTAGGTGAAAATATGAACTCCTCATAAAGAACTTCGAAAAACAAATGGAAAATCCCTAACTGTACCCATCCAACCAGAGGCGTCAGGAACCATGTCTTTATCTGTGGCATCCGAGTGTGTCATAACAGACAGGCTGTGAGGGTTTAGACAAGTCTGTCTGACACTGATGTTATCCTCTGTTATTCTTATAGCATATGTGACGCGTAATTCATCAGAGGAAACGTCAGGCATTAGACTGGTGATTACAAATGATGCACTTTGTGGGCAGATGCGTATTCCTGGTCATTATGTGTGTGTGTGTGTGTGTGTGTCTGTGTGTGTCAATGGCAAACATAAAAAAAATAACAGGAAAACATTTGGAGAACTTATTATTTCCAGTTAAGATAAAATCTGATGTAAATGATGTCAGTGGTGGCAGAAGGAATGTCTAGGTACTACACACTCAAGTAGGTTCAACCAAGGTGAACTCACAGTGGTTCAAACTGCTAAAACACGATCAAATTAGTGTTTGTGACTTTGCATATCCAGTAAATCTATGTTGAGAGGACCAAATGAGCTCCATGTCAGTGTCTTTCTTTCTCTCACTCACGTGCAGTACTGGTTACTTTGTGCCGAGAGAGATGAGGATCAGTGGGTTGTCGCTCTGCCATTTTTTTTTTGTGCGCCGTAATCATGATCATTAACCTAAACTGAAAAACAAACAAATGAAAGGGACCACAGGGCTGAAAATGATTGAAAACAGTGAGGTTTGTGTTACAGCTGACTCATCCCCAGATTTGCATAATCACCCTTGAGTGATGCTGTGTAACATTTACAATACAATAAAATACTATTTTGTTTCAAGTCCAAATCAGGTACAAGTACAATACACGCACTAATGGCCATTCTGCCTGAGGCTAAACTGAGCTGATGTCTGGAAAACTAACGACCACTGTTCCGACAAGCTTGTTTGTTTTTCTTTCATTTTTTGTCTCTTCATTTTTTCGTTATTTAGAACAACGTCATCATCTAAGTGGACATCTCAGTGGGATCTCAGTCTGTGTCACTGTCAGACCCACTCAATGGAAATACATACTGTATGTGTCTTTCCCATGCAGAGTGTGTGTCAGTGCGCACACTTCCCCTGTATGCGAAAACACAACCTCATAAAGCCTGTGTGATTCAGCTGGCATCCTGACTGTGAATGTAATCCCCTTGGCTTTACACTTTCATAAAGTAATTTTATTCCTGCTTTCATCCAGCAGGAATGATATTAGACAGATAAAACTCTGTGGGAACATTAATAATTCCTCTTGTTATATTGTATTGCCACTTTGCCTTTCCCGGGGTACCCAGGTATGACTGGAGAGCCACACTGAACCATCAGAGGCAATAACCAAAATATACAACAGAAACACCCTGCTATTTTCACATAAGCTTTTACTGTATAGTTTTCCAAGCATTTTGCTCTACGGGAATATTGCTGTGCGTTTCCTTACTGTCAGTGTCACTGTTTGGTGATGGCAAAACGCTGTATACCTGCAAACAGTCTACAGCCAAGGTTATGTTCTCTGTGAAGGGAAGGACAGGGTCATGACCTCATTAGGGTCCAGTCTCTGGTGACCATAAGGGCTGTACAGTAATACAGACTGAATGGTGGACTGCCCTTTCTGGCTGATCTGACATCACTACAGCAATACTGGTACCAGTTCGAGTTCAGTACTGCACGTCTCCTTTGAACCCATCCAACCAGAAACATTGTGAATAATTGCAAACAGACAAAATGGAAAAAGGAAAAAAAAAGAGATATGCATCATAGATAGGATTCTGATATATGACGCCCCCCCCCCACACCCCTCACTTCAGCTCAGCAGATGTTTGACACTTTATTCCCCCCTTCTTCCTCTTCCGTCCTCTCTCCCTCCCACATGCACTGCAAAGCCCTGTTCATATCGTCATGTTTACTGCATGTTGACATGGAAAATATTTTAGGGTGAAATAGCAATGATTCATATATACACACACTCTCACTGTGCTCTGTGTTTGTCTTTAAACTTCACTTTTACCCAAATCGTGTATATAAGCCATGTTTGAGAAAGGGAGATCACTCAGTGCCTTATTGTGTGGACTCTGGCACACTGGGATGCACAGTTTCATAAAGAGGGACCTGTCGCATTTTCATACCTTCAAATGGAACGCTGTGGACACACTGGGACTTTTCTTTGGACAATGGCTGCTGGGCGATTGTGATGGGAACTCGGCGAGTGGCTTGTGCCATTGTGGAGCTGTTTTGTTTAGCAGTGTTACTAGGATCAGTGATATTTGATTGGGTTAAATCAATAGAGGGACTTTTTTTTTTTTAAAAAAAAGAGCATTTCATTTCAACAACTAGCAGCACGTGGATACAAAATGAAACTCTGAGGAATTATACTAATTCCAATATTTTCAAATGACCTTTACAGGTCGCCAAAAAAAGAGAAGGTTGTTCATTGACTCTTAGAATAAGGGCCAGGTACATTTCTTTCATCACCTTTGTGCGTGTGTCTGGATTGCGTGTAGATGTTTACTACAAACATCAAGCTGGTGATGCAGTGCTAAAGCACTGGGCATGACGACATGTCTCCAGGCTTGATGTTCTCTTCTGCCGTTTACTAAACAGTCTTGATAGGACATGACTGTTTTAGTAAATACAAAAGGCGCGTGTGCGTGTCCTTGTGTGTGTGTTTTGGGTTGATTTGGTACCAGAAGGTAGCTTTCCATTCAGTTAGCAGTTATCCAAAGCGACGGGGTCCCTTTCACTTGACAGTAAATCAGCTTAAACAGATTTAATAACTGTCAGACTTTGCACACTCTTTTATCCAGGGCACAGTCAGGTGTAAAATCTTTTTTATACCCCACTATAATCAGGACACCATAGTTCCCTCATGCATTGCAGCTCTGGTGTAATTGTTCCCTGAGTTTATATTATAAACAGCATCCACGCACGCACACACACACACATATATATATACAAATGTGTGAGTGTGCTTGTGTGTGTGCATTCCGTTAGTTCGACAGGTGTGACTGCCACGAGCCAGGCAGCAGGTGGAGATGAGGATTTATAGATTTTAATCAGATCACTCTGTTGAGCAATAATTCCACTGCCTAAGGCAAGGAAGGTCTATAGCCACAGTAACATGTGATTGATGGATGCTGTGCTGGGTATCCCTCAGTCATGTAGACAATATTGTGGTTCACATTACATGTATATTAGTTTTCACTCCAATAGATCAGGGTTTCATTTTGAGCACTCTAAAATGGAAAATCCAACAGTTGATCTGGTGAAAGTTTTTACTGTGATTGTATTCGCCAATGGAAACGACAAAAGACGGAAGAGATGGCAGGAAGTGCACAGTAACTAGAGTTTCCATCAGGTTTTACAGTGTGTGACCTTGGTGGTTGAGGTTGAGGACAGGTTTGGATAGAATAATATGCTGGGATTCGGTATAAATACAAGAAACTGGCAAACAGGCGAAGGGAAGTTCCAGATATCGAGCTGTGAGTTGTGTTCTGAATTACAAAAAAACAAGTTGACTTTGGTTTCAGGGAGTTGGTAAATTAATCCCTCAGGTTTTTCAGTCTTATCTTAAAATCTCCATCTGGAGCACAGTGTTCTCGTCTTAAACCTTCTCTTGCCCATCCATTGTGTGATTAACAGTTGCCCATTTGCATTACTCTGAAACTGTCTGACTAAGAAAGCAGACGGTGATGTCTGCTGTTACTGAAGACAAAGGCCTGGTGATGTTTCTGTTGGCAGACACACTCAAAAAGGACTCGTGCTAGATTGACAAGGCAAGGGGGCTGATGGCAAATCTTCTACTTGCCAATGCAAAGTCTGAAAAGAATAGGAAGAAAAAAAAACCTCAGTGGCTGCACTAACGTTTCATAGCCAAGACACGTGTGGATAAAATTATATGTTGGGATGCCGACAGTCTGGTGTCTTTTTGTTTCCCCCGTGACTCTGATCCTATTTGCTTATGGATTGGGCACAGTCATGATACTCTGTTGACGAGTTGAGGTTTATGGCACAGTTAAATCAGACGGTGTTGCAATTTTCACAAGCTAATAATCAGGTCTATGATTATGATGTACGCAACCTCATCACTGTCAGTTATGCAAATTCAGGCACGCTGACCTTCTAATCTGGAACCAAGAGTGCACTTATTATTTTGTTGTGGCATGTTATTCCACTTAATTTGGGTCTAATGTGTGCTTTCTTTCTTTCTTTCTTTCTTTCTTTCTTTCTTTCTTTCTTTCTTTCTTTCTTTCTTTCTTTCTTTCTTTCTTTCTTTCCTTCTCTGTCTTTGTTTATTGTAAATGGCTGTCATGCTGCCTGTGTTTCAGGGTAAATAAAGGCCTAAGGCTGACACCAATCCAAGCATTTATATTTATTTCAATAACATGGGCAGGATAACTGAAGAACTGAATAGAAGGAAACGTAAAAAAAAACAAGATCGCAAACTATAGTATTTAAGTAACCAAGAAGAAGAAGGAAACTAGTTAGTTTTTGTTTGGCAACTTAGTAAAGTAAAATTAAAGTAAAATGTGTTGTTTGCGTGTGGAATCACTGTAATGTGTTACAAGGGTAATAACTATTATCTATGAAGTTACACTATTATATATCAATTATTATTGTATCAAACCATGCACAGGCCACACCACGTTACCAGTTTCATGGATACCGCAGAATTTTCCGATATATCTCATGATTTATAGTTAAAATATACATTATTTCACTACATCACTACATATTACAAATATATATTACAGTCATTTACGTATACTGTATATTACTGTACATTTTAAAACCTTCTCATGAATACTGGAAATTATAGAAATCCTTGTATGTTTGACCTTTATGGTGGTAAGATTAGCCAAGTGTGACTCAAAATGGTGTGAACTCTGTTGTAGTCACCGTGTTTATTTTACAGTTAATTCATACATCAGCATCTTGACTGGCTTTTTTACCGTTGATACTCGCTGCCTGAATAAAGCTGCCTGCATCTAGTCAGCAGTATCAGTGCTCAGATCGTGTGACACAGACGGAGCCCAGTGTTTAGCTTAGCGAAGACGGACAGCATGGGAATGTGTATTTTCACTGTTTAACAGAATCAGTTAACTATCAATCACGCAGAGATCAGGTTACACTGACGTGCAGGATCTTCACTGCTGGTCATCGCTTTTCTTGCAGAACTGTTTTCTGTCAGGAGGAGGCTATTGTCTAACTCTCTCTGGGGGGGTTGGGGGGTGGGGGTGGGGTGTATGGGGGTGTCTGTGGGTTAAGGGTAGGCTGACAGAAAACTTACGACCTGCTGCTTTTGCCCAAATAGGAATTCATTTTTCATGAAATAAAATGGAAAAACGCTGTTGTGGAACTCTAACGTCATTTTATTCATAAGAAAGCACAACATAAACAGCATATATCAAGAAGTCATTTGTACAAATACAGTTGCACCAACAAAACCGATAATATAAACGTATAACGTTACACAACACATAGACATATTTACAGTAGTTACAGGTACAATCAGCATCTGTGTATCCGATTCTACAACTGTAATTTCACCGGGTAGATTAAATTAGCGTGACAACCAGTCAGCATTCTAACCATCTCATGATTATCCACACAATATGTAGACAAGTGTGTAATTTAACTACTCCTCTAAATGTGCTGCCTGAGCATTGTGTGTGTGAGAACCCCAGATAGCAGTGTGGAATGGCCTGATGTCAGCAGATCCCATCTAGAATCTGTTCATAATGAGTCAGATCTGATAGAGGCTCCTGTTAGATCGAATAAAAGCTGACTGAGGATCTGATAGAGAGGCTGACTGTGGTGTCAGGGAGTGATACTTGCACTCTGCCGCTGCTGACTCAGCTGTTCCTGTGAGAATCAAAGCGCTCTTACTCTGCGGTCACACACTGTCGTGAGCTCAACTGTCTCAGTCAGCGCAAACATACTCTGTGTGTTTGTGTGTTTGTGTGTGTGTGTGTGTGTGTGTGTGTGTGTGTATTGTCTTTCATGACAGAACCTCTCTTAACCCTACAGGTACAATCCTGGCCAGAGTCTTTTCAAAGCAAACTTTGCTTCGGTTTGATGATTTATTACACCTCGGTGCCCTCGCGATGATAGGTGATCCCTGTCGAGCCCAGCGTAGGGTAGAAATGCCCACTGGAGCCACTGTATTGACTCAGGATAGGGCTGGTGTACCCTAAGGAAGAGTGGGTGGGGGAGGAGGAGAGCACAGGGGGCGCTGGCACTTGTGGTACCCACTCTGGGGCCACTGAGTTGGAGGAGTAGCTAGCAAAGCTTCCAGGCTGTGTGGGTCTATGAGGCCCATCTAAAGGAAGGTTAATCTGCAACGGCCTGCTTAACCCGTCACCTGTCACCTCAGCAGCTGCCGCTGAGGTCACTCCGGACATCTCGGACAGGAAGCTGCTCAGACATGGTGCTGGACCTGATGATGGAGGGGAAGGGATCCTGTCCGGTGTGGGGGAGATGTTAAGGGCAGTGTTTCCAGTCAGTTTGGGGCTTCCCCTCTCACTGTCGCCTGAATCTGGAGCCCCTGAACTGCCGTCACCACCTGCGAGGGTATCAGACTTTCTCTTTCTTTTGCGGCGGAAGTTTCCGTTGTCAAACATCTTTTCGCAGTTTGGGTCGAGTGTCCAGTAGTTGCCCTTTCCTGTGATTAGAGAACATACTTAATACTTTAAAGAAAAAAAGGGGGGCAAATTGCTTCTCAGTGTGCAAAAGAACATTTAAAAAAATAAACGTGGTACAATGAAACAAAAAAAAATCACCATGAAGTGAATTCATCACTTAAGAAATATGCATGAGAAATAGATGACATTGATTTGGAAATATTACCTGGATCATCCTCGTCCCTGGGCACTTTTTTGAAGCAGTCGTTGAGTGACAGGTTGTGTCTGATGGAATTCTGCCAGCCCGCTTTACTCTTGTTGTAGAAGGGGAAGTTGTCAGCAACGTACTGGTAAATCTGACTCAGTGTCAGTCTCCTGTCCGGTGCGCCGTGGATGGCCATGGCAATCAGAGCGGAGTAGGAGTATGGTGGCCTGACCAGTTTCATCAGGTCCTCTTGTGAGGGCAGGGAGAACCAGCTCAGCTCCCCTCCTGGGCCCCCCGCTGCTGCTGGGCCGAGGTAGGACCTCTGCATGCCATAGTGCTGAGGGACAAAGGGAGGACCAGGGTTTCCAGATGGACCGGCGGTAGACAGGTACGGTGGTGTGTTGATCGAGGAGCCGTTGAACCAGAGGTAAGGGTTAGGGGAGGAGGTGGTGTAGTCGCTCAGGTCGTAGGAGGTTGGTGTGGTGCGCTGAGGACTCGGCAGCGAGGGAGGAGGGTAGTAACAATCACTGTACATGCTGAGCTCAGGCGGCTCCTGTCCCAAACTGGGGAACTGGGGGCCACATCGAGGTGGAGACTGACCCTGGGCTTCAAAAGAAGACATTGTCAAGTTTCTTCTCACCTTTCACCGTCTACTGCGAACCCGCTCTCTGTTGTTGTTCTCCCTTAAGATATCAAACTTGTTGAGTCCGCAGTGGGTTTTGGAATAAAGGTTGATCCAAGTGATGATTTCCAAGCCTCCAAGCAGATTGCTACTCTTCCCCACGCCTCTCTTGTCTGTTTGCCCTTGGCTTATGTCAAGATGTCACCTGTTGCGCCGGCTTTATCTGTTTCCCTGGAAACGCCCCATCTCTTATGATTGGCTGTTTTCTCAGGTGTGCTCTCATTTTTTTCCCCCTGGTGTCAGCTAGTTCACTTTCCCTACAGGTTTTTGTTCATCCTCAATCAACAATTTTCCACTCCTAAATTAATTCTAACATATGTAATATTTTCTCCAAAAACAAAAAAACTGAAATAAATATTATGATACAAATTTAAAATTTTTAGACATATATCATTTTCCCTTCCGCATGTGAGCTCTACTATGGACAGCTTTGTCAAGATGAAGAGGAAAGGGACTCTCATGTTTCTTATTTATTAATTTTCTCAGTTTTGTGATTAGTTAGTCTTATGGACAGTTGGTCAGTCAAACAAGCATTTAATTGTGTTGCTCATTACAATTATCATCACCATAATTTAATTTAATTTAATTTAATTTAATTTAATTTAATTTAATTTAATTTAATTTAATTTAATTTAATTTAATTTAATTTAATTTAATTTAATTTAATTTAATTTAATTTAATTTAATTTAATTTAATTTAATTTAATTTAATTTAATTTAATTTAATTTAATTTAATTTAATTTAATTTAATTTAATTTAATTTAATTTAATTTAATTTAATTTAATTTAATTTAATTTAATGATAGCATGTGCTACCTGTCACATTACTACAGTCTCTAACTGTTTTGCGCCGTCCACCTGTAGTGCAGTTCACCTGGATGGCGTATGAGATGGTGGCGCTGCGGACCAGTCCTGAGCTGAGCGTCTCCATGCAGAGGCTGCATAAAGCCTATCACCGCTGCAGAGCCGCTGTGTGTCAGGACCAGGACCAGGACCAGGACCAGGACCAGAACCAAGAGCCAGAGACGGACCAGTGTCCCCAGTCTCCTTCTCAGATATGATGTTGTTTTCAGGTACACCACTGAGATGGAGGGGGGGGTGAGGGGGGTTAAGTTGTTCAAGCTGTATTGAAGAACATTGTTTTTGTGAAATATTGTTGCAGAGTTGTTGCTATGGTGACGTTTGTATTTTTTCTTGTTTTTCCTTGTGTGGTTACTTGACGACAAGGTGTTTCATTGTGATATTTAGTCTGTAGCATTTTGATCTGTACTTGTCCTTTGCTGTTTAAAGTACATACGGTATATGTATATATTCCAATACATATTTAAGCACATAAGTTATGAATTGTAAGTTTGATCAACTTTCCTTGTTAAGTTGAATAAACAGAACATTAAAATGAGGATGTGTTCTGTCGTGTTTTTTTTTTACAGATGTTATGTTTTTTTTTACCAGTTAAATTCATGTTTGACTTCTTGTTTGAATTACACTCCGATGCATAATCTTTTGAGTCTGACAGATTTAGATTTTGATATTTAACTTCTAGCTGGCTATGCTCTTGTCTCACGTAATTATTTTTCAGATGGAAAACACAAACAAGTGCGGGGAACAGTCGACTTCCACTACTGACACTGATATGGAAAAGATACTGAAAGAGCTGGACTCCTGGTCCAACTGTATGAATCACCTAGCATGTATGTATGACTGTTGTATGTATCCCTTTACATGCCTTTTACACCTACAAATTGTCAGTAAGATGACCTTGATGATTTACAAATATGCAAAGCACATGTTGTAACTGTATCCTTGATCTGAAATGTGATAGCCAAAAGAGAATTTTTGTTCTCCAACTGCTGCACGAACTAGCCGTGCTTGTCGATGTCAGTGGTGCAGCGGTACATGATACTACATGATGTCTGATGTCAGATAGAGCTGCGCTGATGGTTAGATAGCAGTAACCGAAGGATTTAACACATGGGCTTCCGTCATGTTATTGTATTTCATGTGAGGCCTGATGTTTCAACATATTTTTTCTTGCCATGGGGGACAGATATGAGGAAAGGGGCTGTCACATTAATTTTCAAGTGTCGTCTTAATCCTAACTGCACACTGACTTTAAGCTCAAAAGCTGGAAACAAACAGTCTTTCATCAAATCATCCTTTATTTGAAAAAAGGATTTATTATACTATGACACTCCATGTTTGGTTTGCCCGTTGTGATTTACTGACCTGTCAGAAAATGACACAATATGTTCACGGAATTTGGCAGGCAACTTGTGGAAACTAAGTAATTTACATTACAGAGGAAATTTATAATACATAAAAGTAACATAAAATATCAATTGTAAAAAAAAAATTGCTTTCAAATACAGTAACGTTTTTGAGAAGCCTCTTATGCTTTGCCGTGTGAGTTTGGGACATTTGTGACTTGATGGCATTGTAATAGATTCTTTTGTTTTGTGCCTGCAGTGCAAACCCAGCTGAGGCAGTGTGACTTGATCGTGTGTTTTGGCTGCCCTGATAAACGGGCACTTCTGAAAAATCAAAGAGCCAATGGAGCAGCAGCCCCCCCGCTCGACCTGAATCAGACGCATGAAGAACAGAGGTAATGCTGCGTGGAAAACACACTGCAATAACATACAGAAGCTATGGGAAACTCTTTTTCCTAGAGGTACGAGTAAAGGTACCTCTAGGAAAAAGAATTACTAATAACAATTGCCACAATGATGGCGAATACTTTTGTTAGGATTAAAAACAACATACAACGTCTGAACAGGCCACATGAATACATGTGGACAAATTAACACAGAGAGGCAGTAAGGCAAGACCCAAACACCCGCATTAGGCCTGGAGCTGGTACTGGTTCAGAGTCCCACAGGGAACAGCAGGCAGCACAGGCTCTGCGCTTCAGAGAGCTGGTCTCTGGCGTCAGTGAGCAACAGAGTGTGTGTGTGTGTGTGTGTGTGTGTGTGTGTGTGTGTGTGTGTGTGAGAGAGAGAGAGAGAGAGAGATGGGTAATCATCTCCTTCACTCCAGGGAGAGACTGCAGCACAGCAGCACAAAAATCAGTGATGACAGGGACCTAATGACGCAGCTCAACACATTTCTGCATCAAACACTCCTCCAGGCGTGCAACAAAATGTGAACTTTTCTTTGCTGCTCTGCTTAAATGCAGATATTTCCCTCTTAACACTAATGCTGGTTATCATTATTTTCAGTTTACCTTGTTTATTTTGGCGTCTGTGGCAAAGGGGGTGGGAGTCCCCTCAGTTACAATCTTAATATAAGCCTTGCCTTGTTTCTGCGGCATCCATGTGTAGCGGTGCTCATCGGAGGCTTTTAAGCTGTCCCTCACCACGAATGCCTATCCTAAAGACCAATCCACTCAAATTACAACAGCACATTTGTGTGTATGTGTGTGTGTGTGTGTTTGTCGTTCTCCTTCAGCAGAAGGTTGAGATATGGAATGATGTGAGAGGCAGCGGCTGACCTTGTTCAACTTTCAACTTTCACGAGCGTGACTTCAGTTTCCTGTCTTGTCAGCTTTCCTCCATACCAGCTGGGATCCGAACCCTGGATGCACTAAAGATTATTCATAGTAAGGACTAGGAAAACTGCTTCTTTTCCTTTTGATAAAAAAAGAGTGATAAATATGTTTCAGATATCTGTTATTGTTGAGGAAATCTATCACAGTTATCTTTCATTGCCCAGGGAATAAATCTCTCAAGTTCTCACATTAGTCCTAAGGGCTCCTTTTGTTCTTTTTACAACATCGCCATCTGTTGTTTCTCTTGTGTAAGTGCTGAAGATTAACGAGGGGTGCCCTCCACCCAACATACTAGTATTTATCATTCTACATTTGATTCTCACCTGTTGTGTTTCGAGTATTCACTAGGTTTTCATTTTCACTTCAGGAAGGTGAATGGGTTTACTTACTCTCAGAGTCTTACTCTCAGAGTAAGTAAACACAGAGGGAAGAAATAAAAGAATGCCTTATTGAAAATAAAACTATTAAATGGAGTACTAGTTTAGACTGGCATCTGTTTGACATACAGTATCTCTAGGTGTGGACATTTATGGTTGAGGTAGTTTGCTGATAGATGCTCAGTAGCCTTGACACTGCTGCCATCTTGTGGACATTATGGATTGTAAGAAATCGAAATGGGTGTGTTGAGACAAGATTTCAATATTTGACAGCTGAACTGTAACAACCAACCTGAATGGCACACAGTAAGAAGTACAAACTTGATTTTGGGTTTCAGCAGTTGGCTATGTTGTCCAAGCTCGTAGGTCCAAACATCCTGCATGATGTAGACATAAATATTATGAAAAAAAAAATCTACTTGTGTGTGACACCTTTATGACTCACCTTTTTCTTGTAGTCACTGAGACTTTGTGGATTCCATCTCATCCCCATCAGTTTAGAGGGAACACTGCTTAAACTTATGCTACAAATATCACTTCCACCAAGACATGGAGGATGTACATGACAGCGTGATATTTTTCTTTTTGCACTGGCCTCAGAAACGCACTGCTCTTGAAGTCCTCAATATGCCTTGGGATTGATCACATGCTTACATATGTAACCACAAGCAAAAAGATGTAATGGTTATGTTGCGTCTTTGCAAATGTGTCTGATTTTCTGCGTATTGTTGTGATCTGTCTGATAACATGTATGGCAATGGCATGGCAATGATAAAAGTTGCGTTAGCTCTTCATTGCAGCTGCAGCCTGTACTGCATCAGGCCAACTGGCATCTCACACTCAAGTGAGAGAGGAGGGGAGAGGGGATGATCAATCATGCTCAAATCCCTCCAGACCCTCAGGCATGTGTGGGTGAATACATGAGTCCTCCTGGGGGGTCCTTGTCCTCCTCTGTTCTGAGTGGGAAACATGCCCCCAATGGAAGACAGTGTTCTCCCACTGTAGAGGGGGAGGCATGAAATGCAGTTTAATTACTGTATAAAGCATGTAATGAGCCAGTATTACATCAGTGTATGATAATGTTTGCTTGGGTTTATTTAGTCCAAAGCGATTGTTTGAAAAACTGTTGATTAGTAAGTATCCTAAATAATAGTTTTCAGTTACTTCAGGAAAAGATGTTAGAACAGATGTGGTCATCTCACTAGCATCATATGGAGTCAATATGGAACCAATGATGTTCCCAGTGGAGAGCAGGGATAAGGGGTGGAGTGGTGAGGACCTCCAGTGGGGCGAAACCTTCATTAACACACAGCAGGACAGCATGGGAAATACAGGACATCCCCAGAAGCAAACAGACAAATGGGAAAGGATAAGAAGGAGTGTTGTTGTTGTTGTTGTTGTTGTTGTTGTCTGTGAGAGTTTTACCTGTTCCCTTTGTATTTCAGCTTTTTATTGTTTCCCAGTAGTCCCTTAAAAAAGTACAACCACCTGTATGCTCATTTATGTATGTGATGTTTAGTGGGTTTCCGTTTGAGTTTTTTTTTTCATAATCTATGTGGGCTGAGGTCACGTTTTAAACAACAGTTAGCCTGGATGCAATTGGGTCTGACTGTTGATTGTATTTTTTGTCAGCTCAGTGATGCAGTGAGGCCTCTGAGATGTAATGCAATGATAATTCACTCTCTAACTTATCTCTGATCTTGGTGTTTACTGCTTTTCAAGTAACTGTTCTGTAAAGAGAGTGAAACAGTCATGTAACCAGCCCCCTTTCTGTTAGACCCCCCCCCCCCCCCCCCCCCAATTTCCCCCAGGGCCTGGACCCCCTGATGAAGGCAATATCCATGCCATCACTCATTTAGGTGAGGCAGTGACAGATTTATGACACATCCAGCTGAGAGGAAGATTTTTGGGGAGATACAGGGGGTAGAGGGCAGAGGGAGGCAAATGAATGGCTCTTTTAGACACAGATAGGACAGTGGGCGGAGTGAAGGCTCCTCTCTGACCCAATTACTGGCAAATGATAAGATTATAAATGAAGCTGCTGGAATGAGAGAGTCACACTTATTTATAACCTGTGGGAGGATTTACAGTGTAATAACCGACTCGGTGTGACCCACTTTGCTGAGAAAGGAGACTCGTGGAAAAAAGTTACATTTTCCCTTGTCGGTCAGTCAGTCAGCGCGTTTCCCCGTCACTTTGATGTATTGTCATACATTTGCATAGCCTGCGGGATGTGAGCGAGCTGACTCCGGATTATCAAGTCAAATACCCTCCAACTTCCAGAGAGGTGGAAATTTGTCTTTCAAAGCTTCGCTGCTCTTTGGGCGAAATCAATACACGTTGACATCAAAGTGATGGTGGATCAACACCTTGGCAAAGGTGTGAAATGCACCATGTTAGCCGTGTAATCCTCTCTTTAGTGTATTCCCTCCATTCTTATTCCAGAGGACAAGCTGTGTGCACAATGTGGGATTCATTCAGCAAAATAACTCTGAATAAGGCGGAGAGAAAAACGTGGCACTCGGGACTGCTTTCTTTTTTAAAAATATTTTATTTAAAGTGGTTCATAAATATAAACTCAAGTGTTTTTTTTACAAATAGACAGAAACATGAAATGAAAAGTGCAAACGGACGTGTAACAGGTCGCGGACCGGTGTCATTTATTTGTTTATTTATTTGGGTCCCCGGTGTCTCCGTCTAAAGCCGTGTCCGTCACCGCCTTCCCTCCGCGCGCACACGTGTTTGACGATCACCTGGGAGCAGTCGTCACAGTTCACTTTGCAGCACCAGTGGAATTTGCAGTTGCAGCTGCTCACCACCTCGGTGCGCCTCTCCTCCACGCGCAGGCCGCACTCGTGACACAGCCTGCGGCAGCTCCTCCTCTCCCACTGGCTCAGAGCCTCTCCGTGCTGCACACACTCCCGGCCCTCGGTGCCGTACAGCCCCAGGCTGACGTTCCTGCGGCAGTAGTCCGGAGAGTCCTCCAGGTAGATGAGCTCTGTCTTGGCGATGCTGCCGAACGCGTCCACGATGGCGCCGCGGTTGTCCGCGCTGTTCCCGGCCCTCTGCCGCCTTTTGTCGATGTCCAGCTTTTGGGCTTGGCTGTGCTTCACCTTCAAGTAGTTGCCAATTTCCCTGAAGTCAGACAGCTGCATCCAGCAGGTCTTGACGCTGCAGCTCTCCGACATGCCGTGGCATCTGCAGGTGCGCTTCATTGTTGCCTTCACTGCCTGTTGGAAACCAGGGAAAAGCGACCTTAATGAATACAGCCAGCCACTAAACACGGTGTCATGTCCGAGAGAAGTGATGTGCACGTAGAAGTGTGACTCACCAGCCGGCCGGCCTCGTTGTTGTGCAGGTTGACAGCAGCTCTGGAGTCCTGACCAGTCTCCTGCGCGTCCACGTACTGTTTGGAAATCCTCTCCCCGAAGTCCACGTTATCACTGCAGCCGCCCCACAACCAGCCACGACCACCTGCACACACACACACACATCACCGGAAATCCATAACCAGCTTTAAACCTTAGCCACAACTCGACATGTCCACTGATCTCCACATCTTCAGGAACAGCACATGCAATATGGTCTCTTAGGATGGAATCCTCACCAATCTTCCCGTTCCTGGAGACGTCACAGCCACAGTTGTCCAGGTCCCCCAGACTACAGTTCCTGGTCAGAGTGTACATGACCCCTGCTGCACTGATGGCGTGGACGAAGGAGCTCTCTCTGGTGGCTGTCATTGTGGCGAGATGAGCAACCACTTTACAATATTTTCAATGAAGGGCAAAGACACGTTCAACTTTCAGGAATGAGATCAATTAAAAAAATAACTTCACGTGATGAAGGATGGCAAAATCTACATTGAGAATAAAAAAAAAGGTTGTTTCCTTTGCCTATTTGTTATTGCATGGAGACATTATTTTCTCTACACAACTACGACGCAACTTGTGCGTCAACTTACCGCGTCTTTGCCCTTTAAGCTGCGTTGCGCTGTCGGGGCAGTTCCATCTGTCCCACGCAAACTGCTGTTTGCACTCCTCAATCCCACTCTGCGCACCCACCTGCACGCTCCCTGCATAGGTGAGATAGGCCTGCAGGGGGAGACGGTGGCAGTTAGATATTTATCACAGAAGATATTTATCACAGAATTATTAATTAGAAAATTTAAGGTGATTAAGGTCATCCAACTTTTCTGTTTACCTTTGGTCCAGTCATAAGGAAATTACTCGCCACCCTGAGAAGAAGACAGACCGTTAAGAATGAAACAATCCATCTTAAGGCAACGCACATGTAAAGGTCAAAGATGCTGCAGAGTCTTACCAAGCATGGCCCGGACGCGTTGTGTAAACAAGAGGCAGGAACCAAAATAACACCGTTACCATTTTAATCTGTAGTGTTAACCCTTGGAGAGGTCCACTTATTTTGACCTCGTGAGCAGAACCTTTCTCTCTTATATGAACGAGGAACAAATGGGACTCTGTTGCGCTTTGTCCCTCCGGATCCGAGCGACCTGATTGGACGAGGGCTTCAGGAAACGCCTATATGCGCACTTCAAAGGGTGGCATTAGGCGACAGTTTATTCTTTCCCCTTAGGCTATGACACCGGGGCACTAATATACAAACAACCGGATACACGACGAACCAGAGGAGACAGAATATTATAAAAAAATATTTATTAGGGAATATTTTACAACATATACAAAAGTTAGACACTTCAGAAGACTAACGCAACCAACCCAAACTACTGATCCCCTCAGCACCAACATAAACCAGTGAGCATGCGTGGACGGTTTGGTCCTCAGAATACATCATTTGACTTATATACAGAATGAAATCATAAAGTGCGTTTAAAAAGGCGTCAAATGGTGTGATGATGGAGACGAACGTTCTTAATGCCCTCCAGGGTGTACTGTGTCCATGATGCTGATGGAAATGAAAAGTGATGCGCATAGGGATAAGCATAAGGATGCGTTCACTGGCGGCGGCGGCGCGCGCGGTGCCTGCGCTTCGTTTTATTGTGCGGCTTCCTCCCGCTCTCTTTACGTGCACAGTAATATTTGGTAACAGTCTGCGTGCACTTCTCACACCTCACTGTGCAGCACCAGTGAAACTTGCAGTTGCAGCTGCTGACGACCTCAATGCGCTTCTCCACCACCCGGAGGCCGCAGTCGTTGCACAGCCTGCGGCAGCTCTTCCTCTCAGACTGGGACGTGTTCTTGTTGCCCTTCATACACTCCCGGCCCTCGGTGCCCTGGAATCCCATGCTCTGGTTCTTGACGCAGTAGTCTGGAGAATCCTCCAGGTAAATGAGCTCTGTCCGAGGGACGCCGCGGAACGCGTGCGTAATGGCTCCCCTGTTGTCCGCGCTGTTCCCAGCCCTAGCCGGCTTCTTGTCCACCTCCAGCTTCTTCGCTTGTTCGTGCTTCATCTTCAGATAGTTTCCAACCTCCCTGAAGTCCGCCAGCTGCATCCAGCAGGTTTGGATGCTGCAGCTCCCAGACACTCCGTGACATTTACAGGCTCTCCTCATGGTACCTTTGACTGCCTGTCGAGACAGTGAGAGTAGTTAGTACGTTATCATTAAATCACATGAAATATCACAAAAAGAAAAAAGCCCAGTAAAAGCATATCTTACCAGTCTGCCTGCCTCGTTGTTGTGCAGGTTGACTGCTGCGCGCGAGTCACGCCCATCTTCCAGCGCGTCCACAAACTGTTTCGAGATCTTCTCTCCAAACGCAACATTATCACTGCAGCCTCCCCAAATCCATCCTCTGCCACCTGCGGATTCACAATAAATAGCTGCTATGTTAAAAAAAAGTCACGAAATGTTGTCTAAAAGTAAACAGAACACGAATTAAATATAATTATACCTGTCTGTCCAATTCTGGAGTCATCACAGCCACAGTTGTCAAAGTCCCCCATACTGCAGTTTTTGGTGAGCGTGTACATCACTCCGGCTGCGCTGATGGCATGCACAAAGGAGGTCTCCCTTGTGGCTGCAATAATTGACAAAAATAAAGCAAAGTGTGATTTTGGGGCCTACATTTACTGTCAAGTCAAATTTGGCAAAATAAGGCCACACTACGCGCTTAAATATTGTGCGTAAAAGGCGCGTCAACCGTGCGTAAAGGAATGATTGGAGATTAATACAATTTTGACCGTCCTGGCATTTTTGTCAGTGTATTTCCAGCTTAAATGACTGACTTAAATTTTATTAACTCCTCTTCACGTAGCCCATCAGCAAAGCTGACATGCTGGGATTGAATACAACGAAACATTAATAGGTAGAAGTGTCATACCACTTCGAAGGCCGTTGTGTGTGGACAGTTGGAGAGTGCTCTCTGGGCAGTTCCACTTCTCCCACGCGAACTGGTGTTTACACTCTTGTATTCCACTCTGTGCGCCCACTTGCACACTGCTGGCATATGTCAGAAAAGCCTTGAAGAGAAAGCAAACGTTGTTATTTGTTGCTGCATTGAATTAAAAAGATGCATCTATTAAAAAGAAGCAGCTCATACAGTATATTTGATCTGGATATCCTAGAAGGACTTTTACGCATAACGTGCCCAAATAAAGACGAACTGGTTTTTACCTTAGGTCCCGTCATCAAGAAATTATTCACGGTCCTATAAAAACAACAACAACATAGTCACGTTAATATCAGGTCACAGTGCCATCAAAAAAAAACACAATGTATTTTTAAAAATAAATTCATCCAAACGAAAGCGACATACCAAGCCAACGCAAAGTGAAAATGACAGGACACGGATAGAACCAAGGCTGTGAGGAGACTGAATGGTCCCATTGCCGCTGTAGTCCAAGCGCAGGCCTGCTTCTTTGTATCCCAGATGTGATTGCCAAGAGAGAAGCAGGCAACTGGCGATGTTGCCAGACCACACGCTGATGATATTTATATGCCCTTGCCCCTTTGATTAACAGATTTGTCCCGAAGGTAACGTTTCACTGTGAAAATGCGCCAACGACGACATTGATTGCCGCGTACAGACAAATAGGAGCCGTCGGTGCATAAGTGCACTTCAAAGAAATGACGCAGACAGTTATACAGCCCCTCATTCATTCATTCATTCATTCACCTGTCGTTCCCAGGCTCTAATCCTTATATGTTTTTCCCACGAAGTGAAACAAATCCAGTGAACTATGTCAGTACATATGAATATGAATTATGCCGTGGCACAATAAAATAATCGACCAACCAGTCATTTAATTCCATGTTTATGTAAATATAAATAAAGAGTAGATTTTAATACACTGCACGAGCACTGCCTGTATGGTGCTATAGCTTATTTGGCCTATATAGATAAGCTATTTATTATTGGTGGATGTGAAGAAGGTTTTCATAGACTGCACAACTTGGCTTCCCCAAAATACTCGTGTCCCATGCATTAAGGAAATGTCGTGGTGAGGCCTCATGTGTAGTTGGAAATGGCACCAGTGTCCCAGGGAGGGAAAACAGTGACTACAAAGCCATAAAGTCTTTCAGGCCCTGGTGGTATATAGTCATGTAAATATTGCCTCACACATCGGCGACATTGGCATCGTCGTGATAATAGGATAATAGATGTTTCCCTGCAGAACAACTTGGTGTGAAATCAGTCTGGAATTTACAAGAGTATAAACACATAAGAGCTTTAATGTTGCAACCATTAAACAGTAAGTGAGTTTATTGGTATAGCGCCACTGTAAAGAGTTGGCAGGCTACATGATTTTGAACCATATGGAGACTGGGTTCAGATTGGTCATATGTCACAGATATGCGGGGATTATCGCTGCGTCGCGTTCAACTCATCTGATTATCTCCCAATCATTGCGATCATCAACAGTCATCATGCCAGTTTCTGTCATTCCATACCCACGCTGTGATTCCATGTGAGAGAATTTGCCGAGTTAGTGATTAACATTACATTATTTTAAATTAAATGCCTAATACTTGTCAAATCCCTATTCAGCCACTCAAGATCCCTGAAAGCAGCGATCCACTCAGCGCGGTGGACAATGGGCGGAGGGCTGTGTGGAGGTGTAGGTGAGGATAATCCCCACTAATTAGATATCACCCACATTCATCCTGCAATATGACTGAAACCTGGAGCCCCTCATCACCTGGCCGAGGAATAATACACAGCCATTAGAAATCGATCTGAGCCGCTTCATAATGTGTCCCCTGAGTGAGGGCCCCCTTTAACGAGTTTAATGGGTTAATAACGCGCAGACAATAGCGCTCCGAGCAGCCGGGCACGTTTTAAACGATTAAAGATCGAAACTGGCAAAGGCAAATCAGCTGGGCTGTTTATTTTGACTCACCTGTCAACTGAGTCATCATTTTTTAAAAAAAGTCCTGTTATTGTTGTGAGTAAAATGACATAATATTTATATTTTTTAATTAGTCCTTACTCCGTTTAGCGCTTCCCCCACTTCCACTATGCCTAAAACAACAGGAGGTTCCAGTGCGTGTGATTGGAACTGTTGGAGCAGACAGGTCAGACACGTTGGGGTGCGTTGATGTGTGATTTACAGCAGCGCGCGCTGAGGGAAACAGAGCAATAAAGGCTCAGGAGGTGTCGGGTTTGACACAGCCGGAGACAGGGCAGGGTGGCAGGACTGGAGACGCCAGCCAGGGACAACAGTGTCCAGTGAGCCGAGGACTGCTGCTGTAAATTACTGCTGGACTCCTCTGTTGTTATTCAATTAAAAATGAAACAGTTAAATCAATAAATAAATAAATAAATAATGGGCCGCACGAGGATGTTATCTGGTCAGGAGTAACATAGGGAAACACAGTTAACAGCACAGTTGATTAAAGTCAAATTAGCAACAGTCAGGGCAGCATTTTAATGTTTTAATATATTTTTTATTGAGACATGCCTCTTCCATTTTTTTGTCACAATAATATACTGTACAAGCTATTTTGCTTAATGTTTTGCATCATGACAGTACAGTCTGGGGTTGTTGTCACCAAGCCCCGCCCCCTCCGCACATCAGCCAATCGCTTTCCTCTCGGCAGAGTCAGCAACTGCTAGCTAGCATGCCAGCTCCTGTTAGCCACAGCCACAGTAATCAATCCTTTGCACACCGGTTGACAGGATGGTGATAATCGTGACAGGAAGGGCTACATTACTGACATTCTTCTTCTGTGCTTTAATGGTGGCTGACAAATAACTATAGGTGCATTACTGCAAAATTGCATTACATTACAACACATCACATTCCGCCTCAGTCCTTGGCTCTTGCGATCAGCAAGGGGCTGCACAGGACTTTTTGTATTCTGGGTCCCCACGGAGGTACATAAGTGACATTAGTATTTAATTAGCAATTAGTCTGTCAGAAAATAATGAAAAACCCATGTGACACAGCCTAAGGGGACATCTTCAAATTGTTAGTTTTGTCCAAATGATAAAACCCAAAGCTGTAATAAACCCCACACTGTTATCTTGACTAATCTAAACCCACGCTTTAAAAACTAAAGCCACTGCGCCTTTAAAAACAGTTTATTTTAAAATGACATAAACGTACATAAAGACCAGCTCTCAGATTAGCTTTCCATTGCATTGTTAAACCAAAGTAGATGATACTGCTTCTTAAAACAATGAGTAATTCATTGAGCATTTATGTGGTTGCTTAATAGTTGTTAGGTATTAATATGTTGATTCAGATTTAAATGCAGATGGTTGTGTGGTTAATATTAGCTGCTTGTCTTGGAAAACATTATGATGATGATTACTGTTGTTGTTGTTATGAAGGTATAAAATGTGTTGCCAACCCTCATTGTGCTTGCATTATGTTAATATCTCATATGAGGAGCTACTTGCACTTAAGAGTTGTGCATTGGGAAAAAAAATCAATCTAAATCTGAATATATTGTACATCTCTTGTACATTTATTTTGTGTTTCTTCCATGGCCTTGCTTGATCAGTTAATGTCATGTGAGTGCACGCGTGTAAGCGTCTGACATATATACACATAGACAGAAAGGAGACTGCGCCATGCAAATGATCGACTTGTTTCACGTCTTCATATTTATTTCATAAAGAAAAGTAAAAAGATTCATAAGAAAACATCCCAGATGATTAAACTCTCATTGCTCCCATGTCTGTGGACCCCCAACCTCCCCCCTCCCCCACCTCAGCCTGGATGCCTCTCTCTCCGTGCTACATCACTACACCGCTTCCTCGTTTGGCAATACTATAGACACATTAGTTATAGGCTAACAGTGCAAGACAGGCACCCAGGCTCAAGTGTTTTCTGACCCAAATGGCAAGAGAGCCCCCCATGTGAGGATGCCAGTAACGTTTACTGCCCCCCGGGGAGCTCAAGAGCACCCTTTACTGAAGACAAAGCAAGAGAATATACTGTGATAATCAAAAGAAAGTGCTTTTTGCTGTGGCATCTCAGCTTCTTTCTTCATGTGCTTCGAAGTCAAGGTGTGGCATCGCCTTTCCTCTCTTGCTCTATGGCTGGAAAAAAAAGAGAAGACGATCAGCGGGCTAGTGTTTAAGGAATGTGCCAGGGGGGTGCAGCTTTTGGATTTGTTGTGTATCAGCAAGGAGCTGATGCTGCAGCAATTTAGCTTTTTTTTTTTTTTTTATGCCTTGCTTGCAGCACTGGATGTGTTGAGACGCCACTGACCGGAAAATGGTGGCCGGGAATCAAGCTTTTATCATTGTTCAGAAACACACACACACACACACAGTGGAGGGACACTCACTCTCTTTGGTGGGCAGAGGGTTTTTCTCTTTCGTCTCTGTCTTCTTCAGCTTTGTCTTGTCGAAACGGGCGATCTCAGTCATGTCAGGCTTGTCAGACATTTTGGCTGTGAAAGATGAGAGCGATACCTGAGCATACAGGTTTGACCTTTCCTGTCTTCCATCATAATGCTAATGCACCATCAAATAATAAAACAGTGCATTAACTGTATTAGTTGTAATTGTAAACCGAGCGGCAATGTTGCAGTGGTCCTCATGAGAACTATCAAAAATCCCGATGGCTTGATTCACATATTTAAAATAATGTTTTTTAAATTTATTTATTTATTTTTACCCAGCTGCACATATAGGGAGTGGCTCTGACATGTGCAGCTCAGACATGCCCACATGGGTGCCTGTGAGTGGTGGATGCCTCCCACACACACCGTCCACATATTCTCCTCTACATCAACTGCTATGCCTTTAACTTGTGCCCCCTTTTTTTAAACCAGGCTATCAGATCATTCCTTTGTTTCTGCTTTTCCCTCTGTGATGCTCAGTTCTTTGTTCTCTTCCTCTGCATCCTCTCTCGCCCTCGCTCTGTCTCTCTCCCTCTCTGCATCCACCCCTGCAGCCTCGTGCACGGAGGCGATGCTCCATTGGCTCCTCATATTCCTCATTCCAGACTCAGGTCTGTCTAATCTGTCTTGTACAGTCTGGCCTGGTCACGCCTGTGTGAGCCACTGCTGTGCTAGAGACTGCTGTGGAAATGTGACCAGCCCTCTAGCCTGCAGCCAGTCATTTGCAAACTGAGTCAGTGTTAGAATCATTCTCTTTGTTTTGAATTTGAAAGGGGCCTAGTAGATCAGGTGGACACAGAAGTCGTCGTGCTGGGTTAATGGTCACAATTCCTACATTGAAAAGAGAGCAGACTGAATCATCTCTGTTATCCTGACCCACACATGGTGCCTACTGTATGGCCACATCTTCCCAGCCTCGCCACAAACGACTGCACCTAATATCACAGCTTTTTTTCTTTTCATCAGTAACCCTTAATTATCCCAACATCTGCGCTATTCTCTGGTTATCACCACCATCATCACTATCATCATCATCACCAGCATCTGTTTTTCGCAGCATTTTACTGATGCCATCAACAGTCAGTTTCTACCCATTCAGCCACACCCCAATCCTTTGTCTCACTCCTGGAAAAACACAATCTGGAGTCAGACACACAGACACAGACAGATGAAGAGGAGAGTGAAGGTCAGATGAGTCTTTCTTACCGGTGTTTGACAAAGCAGTGGGCTAAAATCCACCAGAGAGTAGGGAGGGACAGAGAGACAGAGATGGAGACGGCAGAGCGATACGGAAGCTGAGTGAGTGTGCCGGTGTGTGCACGCCTGCATGCATCCAGGGTGTGGGTATAAAAGGGAAGGGAGGGGGAGAAAGGGAGAGAGCAAGATGGTGGAGAGAGAGAGAGTGTGACGAAGAGCTTGGTCAGCCTTCCTCTCTGTCATAAATAATCATTTTTCCCAAGGGTAAAGAGTAGAGGAAAGCAGCGTCAGACAGGAAACAGCTGTGCAGTGTGGATCAGCTAAGATTTAGTACCATCAATTATTCAAGCAATACCATGTTATTATTATTATTATGATTATTATTATTACAGGGTTTTTGCTGAGTTGTTTCCAAGATTAAGTCTGGAAGAGAATTCATGTTTGAACTGCACTTGCCAAATAACTGTAATTACATCCTGAAGTGTTTCTCAAAATCTGAGCTATTATAATTTTCGAAGTTCATAGAGATAGTGCTACATAAAAGCGTATCTGTGTTTATATATTTAACATTTATTTTAACCAGGTCATGACACATACCAGTATATATTGGTATACAATATCTTAGCTTGCAACACCCTTCGTATGTGTGTGTGTGTGTGTGTGTGTGTGTGTGTGTGTGTGTGTGTGTGTGTGTGTGTGTGTATATATATATATATATATATATATAGGTAAATCGCATCAAAAACTGTCTTGCTCTGTAGACTGACAAATCCCTGACCGATTCCTTTTCTTCCCCTTTTCCAGTCGTCATGACCCCAAAGGAAAGTGTTACCCATTAAAGCTTTATTAAAGCCACATTACAGGAATATTGTCATCTTCAAAGGAAATCTATCGACTTAGCCAATATGGCTCCTACAGCGTGTGTGCCTCTGAATAGCAAAATGAGTCAACATGACATCAACTCTTCAGATCGAAACAGTGAGCTAAGCAAGCCAGTGCATTAAGTTGCAGGAAGCACCATGGTGATGTGTTAACTTCCTATGCCTGGATGACTGTGGATTTTACTGGACAACCTCCACGTCACTATGAGCTCATTGTCTTCCGAGTGATCTGCGAGAGGGCTGCAACGCCACCTCCTGGCTGACATTCGGCACTGTTTCACCCAAACAGGCGCCATTGTGCATGCGGGCCCCACAAACAATAAAGAATAACACCAGGCAGTTGTTATTCAATTGGCAGTGATTCACTACATGCTACACATATAGTACTCTAATCGTTCAGATGAAAATGCCGCTAATGTTCCACTGCTTCTCAACTCATTTACTGACCCAGCCTTTCAGACCTGTCTCTCCATTGACTTGTTTGTTTCTCCGTGTGTGTGTGTGGGAGGGGGGTGGTATCTTTGACCTTCTCTAAATTGGAGCTGAGACCGTCTATTAACCTTTCTGTGTGGAATGTTGCAGCGTGGAGACGAGACGCACACTGACAAAGGTCAGACTCCGCTGCCAAATGACCTGTCGGGAAAATCTGACAGCCCTCTGTTTGTCGGTGGGTGGTAATAGGCCAGTAAACCTTTTCTGGGATCAAGCCTCTGGGCTGTTTGACAGCGTTTCGATGAACGACAGTGTCAGTGGAGAGCAGACTCTGATGTCATGTCCAGCTACAGCCAGAGGATGGCAGCACCGTGCAGTTTAAGATGCTTTTGAGATGGACGGTGTTATACTGTAGTCATTGTATTCATGAGTTGACCCTGCTTGATTTAACAATATCCCAATCATATTGGTAGGTTTTGTTATCTTATTGTAAACAGTTACCTGAAATATTTAACGTTAAAATATGTTCTGAACACATGAGGGCAGCACAGGATTATTTTTAAATTTTCCAATTGAGCCCAGCATTGACCTCATAAAGGGACCACCAGGGTGCAGTCATCAGGTATAACAGCTGTAACAGCCTAAATCCTAATATCACTAATGCAATTATTAGCAACTCCTCACATTTTCCTGCAGTTCTCACAATTGTCAGAAGCAGATTTTCAAGCAAAACAGCTCTCTGATCAGGCAACAACTGAGTAATTTAAATAACTGGAATAAGAGATCCAGATGTTTTTCCACACTACTAGTCTGCTACATGTACTGTAGTTCTGTGACTGATTTGTATTCTGGGCCAGGTCTGTGTGTAATCTGTTTGCACTGCACACAGCCTGTGTGGAGGTTTAAATGGATAGTTTGACATTTTGGAAAATATGCCAGATGCTCTGAAAATAATTTGTAAGAATGAAGCAAGTGCCAGGCAGTTAGCGGAATCCAGGAAGTGTCATAGAAGGAAAAAAGAAATAGTGCACGAATTAAAACTTTATGTTTCTAAAATGTCACAATGACACCATTAGTCCCGTGTTGCATGTCCCTAGCACTATCGCTGAGACTGCTTAGATGTAACATTGAACTTTGACTTATGTATAACACTGAGTCTGTGGAATCCCGAGGTAAAGTAAATATGAAAACAGTGCTAAACCTCATTAGATTAAGTATGAGTAAGCACGAAATGTCAAACTATTCCTCCATCATTTCTCCTCATTCTTCAGTCCACCCCCCCTTTTTTCTCATGGTCCAGTTCATACATGTGCACCTACGAAACATCTTTCTGGATACATGGAGATGACTGTGCTCTACGAAGGAATACGCAATAAATGTTAACAGGCATAGACGACACACATTTGCACAATTGGCCTCAGCTTTAGTTACTTTCCATCATCTAAAGTGATGGAAGATGAGTTTAAGTGTTGGTAGTCGAGTTGGCCTGGAGACACAGTTATTCAACAAGTAGAACTCTGGCTGAAGTTTAATTAGAAACCACATTCGCACAAATGAAATCCTGCCCTGCACTTATTATCAGCTTTAAAGGAATGGATGAAGTCTAAGTCAGATATGCAAAAGCTTTAGACACTTTCTCTCTTTACTTTGTCAGTCATTGAAGAGGGCTGAGTTATCTCTGAAATGAATCTGATTACACCACAGCCACAGATGAATAGCCCTTAAACCAAATAGAGCAGTGGTGTGGAGTAACCACTGGGCGCTGTGTTTGGAGGAGGGTTGCCTTAAACCCGTACAACAGAGGTCGAATAACATTTCCCCATGTGGGAGATAGGTTCTGAAAGTGCACAATAAACAGGACCAGATATGCACACTTCCTCCGTTCAGCCAATCTCCACGACTAATGAGGCAGCATTTGATTGGTGCCCCGAGTTCCATCACTGGGCCAATGAGCAGAGAGTCTGTCGGTGTGGAGGAGTTATCTCAGCTCACCAGCTGGAGGACAGTGACAGAGATGAAAAGAGAGGGAGAACAGAAGCGGGGAGGGAGGAGAGGAGATGGAGACAGAGATGAGGGAGCGAGAGATAGAAGGAAGATTAGGGCGCTGCTATATAAACACCAAACACGTTTGTAGTACACCTTATCAGGTATCAGAGAAATGTCAGTCTTTGAATGTATGTGTTTATTCATGGCGTGTGTGTTTGTGTATATGTGCATGACATCACTCTGCCAGAAATATGTATACCGGTACTTTATGGGTGAGTTTAAGCTTTGTTTGCAAAGTAAAACTCCTCCACAGATCTTCGCCCATCAACACCCCTCCCTCATCTGCTTCCTGCTTTCTCCCAGGGATAAACATGGTGATCCATTAGGCACGCACACAATGAGGACTCGAGTGGATTAAGCAAATGATCAAGCATTTAAATCCGCGCGTCCATAAATTAAATGAACAACTGAGTAACAGATTTATTGTTTACCTAAATCTACAAGCCGTTTGAAAAGCGATTTCCTGCCTTGAGGACAATAGAACTGTTAGTTTTTCGCCACTAGTCATTGCAATAACAAGTTCTTAAATGTTGTTGTGGTAAACACAGCTTTATAACCTTTGTATTATAATCTTTTTTTAAACATATATGTTAACTAAAATTCAAATTAGTAAAAATCCACTGGTTGCTGGATAGTTATTGTCCGTGACACAGGGTGAAGTCTTCAAATATATCAAACCGAAAGCAATGCATCATCTGGAACAGGGGAGTTTTGGCCATTTTTTGGATGGGATCATTTCAGTTTTACTTCCTGCTCTGAATTTGCAGCGTTTATTTGTGTCTCGCTTTCACTCTCTGCGTCTATAAGGTGAAACATTTTATCTGTTAAGTTCTTATCTGTAAAGTTCCAGGGTTGTTTGTGTCTAAATGGACAGGCTGTGATTGTTCACTGTCGCTCCTCAGGATCCATCTTTGCTTTTGATTTCTGACAGAGAAAAAAAAAAAGTCTGTCATTTTGTTCCTCTGGTGTGGTTTTGTTGAACTTGTCTTTGATTTGTCTTTAAGATAGAATCTTTTGTTTGTTGAGTGATTTTTGTTTGTTTTGTTCTTGAAGCAGGGCTTTCTACCATAAATCCCATGAGCAGGTGACAGGAGAGCTGTTCAGGGGGTTCATTCAAGGATTTGTAGACTGACATTTTAGAATTTTCTTGTAAAAATGATTATTTGTCATTTGTGTCAGTTTTATGTGTATAGCCCATACACACAAATCACAGTTTGCCCTTGTTGGGCTTAACGGTCTATACAGGGTGTCTTGAACAAAATGAAAGTTTAAAGCATAATAAAAACATAATAAATACAGAATCACAAGTAATGTAAATGAACAGAAGAGGGAGCTGAAATTACACAAATTCAAGATGGACTCAACACAGAAACCACTGAAAAAAAGAAAAGAAAGACACATTATACAATCATAGACTAATCCGTAACATGTTAATTGAGAAAACAGGGAAAGTAAAAAAAAAAACAAAAAACTGCAGAAATAAATGATCAGGTTGAATAACGAGATAGAATGATGTTAATCAGGAACGTGTGGAAAGGAGGAAGTGTGGGCCGGTACTGAGCAGGTTTATGGGACACAGGGAGGCATCATTAGTTGTGGGATATACACACTCAAACACCAAGAGCTTTTTATAATCCCTAATTTTCTCTGTTGCCCCTGGGTAGACATAAAGCGCTGCATTTGTTAGCAGCCATAGTTATTCAGTCATGAGCTTTTATTGTTGACACTGCACAAACCCGCTGCTTTCTTTTTTAAATAGTCGTATGAAAAATAAAATAAAAGATTCAGAATTAGTTATGGTGACAGAGATGATGAGTGTTGTATGTTGAAGTAGCCAGAAGCGAGGACTGGCCCACACCTTACATTCTGCATTAAAAAAAGCTGTGCCTAGCCTCCATGTAATTCACCTGGGATCTTAAAAACCATTCACCCCATGAATGTTTAATACCTTTTAACTTTTGTCTCTCTTTTTTTTAACTTTTGGCTAAAGGCAGACAAATCTACAGAAACGCTCATTAAAGTTTTACAGAGGATGAACACAAGCCAGCTGTTCGGATGAGAATGAGTTCATTTTCAGTGTTGTTTTGCAGTGTCGTGCCAGGATGGTGCTACGTCTGGAGCTTATGAATGCTAAAGGAGGATGTCATTTTGGTGATAATGTGCAGCAGCTTAAGACATCACTGTCATCTTATAGGGTCACTTCTGTCTCGTTTCTGAGGAGAAGTGGGAAAACAATCACAGACTCCGAGATGCAGCTGTAGTTTTGACTGGTCCTCTATGTCGATCACTTCCCATGTAAGTGTTATTGCTGTTGTGATGTCACAGACAGCAGCTCACCTTGTGCTTTGGTGTCCGTGATTAGGATAAAAGATCCGACACTGAGCAACTAAGTCATCTTCTTTATGAGTTGCGGAGAGTACACTAAGTTTGCGTCAAGCAAAAGCAACACTGCATACTGAACTACAAGTGTGTGTGTGTGTGTGTATATGTATATGTATATGTATATGTATAGTGGTCTCTTAGCTGTCATTAGCCGACAATGATGTATCTTGTAAGTGAATACAGTAAGAGTGGTAGAGTGAGAGTGAGTCATACTGGCTTTTGGGGTTATTGTTATTTGTTGATGCAGCATCTAGTCATTTCTAATTTCTAATCTAAGTCTCTTGGTGACTAAGACACTGCAGGATCTCTGTGTCTCAGGCTCTGGGGCGGCCTTTGCTGCATTAATTCTACCCATGTGACCGCAGGACTCCTCTAAACTGTGGAAACTGAACCAGGAGCATGTCTGGGAAATACAGGAAGCAGGAGATAGAGAACAGGAAGATGGAGACTTTTGTAATGCAGCTTTCTGCAGCAGCGGCAACATAACAAAACTGGTGTTGTTTTGTCGCTGCAGGTCCACACTGGGTAGATACAGGGTAACATCTGTTCAGGAGTCCGTGCTCATACACCTGAAAGGCCTTCGCGCTCCCTCCTCTGAAATAGAGAGATTAAAAAAATGTCCCTGTCACTGCATTAGGATTTAAAAAAAAAACAAAATTCACAACACCGTGTGTGTGTGTGCGAGTGTGTGCACGCGCATGTGTGCATGTGCGGGCGCATCATTGTCAGCACAATATGCTGTACGTTATCTCCACACAGCCACCTGTTTATATGACGGGAGTCAACAAACGTCATATGAATTCCAATAAGGCTCACGCTCAGAGTATGCTCACTCCATCATCATGAAGCGAGCGCTGTTCACTGTAATCTAAATCCCTTCTTTGAAAGCTCTGCCTGCATACGTGTGTGTGTGTGTACGAGAGAGACGTGAGGACGGTGGCAAGACGGGGAGATTAAAACTGACAGTTTTCAATGGCCTCAGGGGCATTGTGCTGAGTGGGGTTAAGATAAAAGGGCTTTAGTATCAGCGAAGGATTGATCGCAGGGTTAATTAGCAAGAACTATGGTCAACATGAAACTGACAAGTCAACCAGAGATCTCTAAGAATGAAGGTGCTGAAAATGCACCTGGAGCCGTTTTCTGATTTGAGTCCCACACTTTCCCCCCCAAGAAAAGTTTTCTTTTTTAATTAATTAATTTTGCATGTACTGAGATTAGAACGTGTTATTATGTCCCCAGTTTAAACGTCCATTTAAACGAGTAAAAACCAGGAGGAAAAGCCATAATATCCAACTCTCAATATTCACCTCAGTTGCTGCTCTCGTTTTCTGCCAGGAAATAAGACTTTTTAAACCGGAAACGTGTCGAGAATTAAAGCTGCTAATCCTGTGGATTAATACAATTGAGTTTGCTGGATTTTGGTAATGCCCTGTTTCGTAAGCTTTGCCCATTAGGCACCTGCTGCTGTCACACTCGGATGGCTTCACAGGAAATTGCCTGGTTTTAGGAGGGCGAGAGTGTGCCAGAGCATCTGAACTGACGCACAGAAAACCACTTGCACGCCGAACACACACACACACACTCAGCACAACGACAGGAAGTAAGAGTTTGCAGTTCTTGTCCTTTGGCTTCAGGAGCCCAATTACCAACGTGCTTGTGTGTATATGTGTGTGCAGATGCGTGTCGTGAGTGTCTGCAGGCAGGTGCATCAGCAGACCATGACAGTCAGATTTCATGCACCACAGGCTTTGCCATGAAATAGACACACTTTCTCTTGGAGGAGAGAAGATGATTGGCCCGAGGATAAGGATTTAGAGGAGCTGATTGTGAAGGAGCTACCGGCCACTGTTTACCAACCCTCCTCACCTCACCTCCTCGAAGCAACGTAACCACAAAACTACCACAAGTCAGAACTGCTTGTTAGTTTAGTTCAGTGACAGGAAAACAGACTGGACAAATAGAACGACTGGATTCTCAGGTTGATGCTGTCAGCTTTGGTGCATTATTTGGATTTCAACGCCTTTCTGACTACAATCATGCATTGTGCCGTGGTTGTGTTGTGGAAATGACGTGGCTCAGTCGAAAGCAACAATCTAAGTGATGGTTTCAGATTTGTTAACATGACTACATGTCATTGTCCATGTTCAGTCCACACTCTTAGTTGGTTTGGTGTCATGATTATCCATTCTGTGTGGCTTTGTAGTTCATTTGCATGAATGGGTTTTCTTAATTTTCAGATAGGGCAACAGGCAATGAAATACATCAGAGTGACAGTGCACTGGAGAGAGAGGCCCCCCACTGGAGAACAAGGCACAGGTCATTAACCACAAATGTTTTTTTTTCTGTTTCCACTGTTGCTAAAATTCTGTATAAAAGGCAGCAACCCTGCAATTAGTGTTAGCAAAGAAAGTCTTCCACATTTTCAAACACACATACACAAACTGAGTGGCCCTTTAGTTTTGAGCATAACTGCTATTTCTCCTCCTACAGGTGAAATAAAAAGGTGAAATAAAATATTTAAAATATCAAGCACAAAAATCCAACAATGGGAAAAAAAACAGCAGCTGTCAAATCCTGACCTGTAGGTGGTGACACTGTACTTTGGATTCACAGTTGGGCTAATATTGCCCATCCTGATCTTTAACATTAGATTCCTCCACCATGACACTTGAGAGATTTATCATTGAACAGTCAGGCCCTAACCTTCTTTCATTATTTGCTACATAGTTTATTCACCATGTCATAAATGTAATAGTGGACTGGTCGGCACTAATTCCTTGTTTTGTGTACATTTTCCAACATCACTAACATTGTTTCATGCACCAAAATATTGAGCTGTAACTGATCATGTGGGGAGCATGAATCAAACCTTTCTGAGCCCAGTCGTTTGGCATCATCTTCCATAAACCTATAAATCACACACTTGGCATCTGGTCGTATTGTGCACCATCGAGAACAATGCATCACACAAATACACATACGAACGTTCAGTATTGTTGCTCTTGTTGCAGTGCCGAGGCCAGCGAGGAGCAGCTGGTGAAACGCTTCTTAACAGTAGCTGAGGAGGTGGCGAGCAGCATCCAGAAACGTTTCCTGTCGCCAAACACTTTCATATAAGACGGAAATGATCAGTCGCTTTGCCACGTGCACTTTGGTCAACCCTCACTCGTGCACACACACACACACGCACATACACACACACACATACACACACACACACAATCTGCTTTTAAATTGGCCTGTACGAGTCCTTATCGCCACTCGTTTCCTCCGTGTCTCTCACCCATGTTGCTCTGGCACTTGAAATTACCATTCACTTTATTATACCTATAGTGATGCCTCCACTGACCCCATTCTCATTTCCCCAGCCCTCACTTACCCACCACCACCTCTATGTACAGAGCCCTGAGGGAGGAAAAGTAGTAATTACTATGCTGATACACGAGCCCGTGGTGTTGCCACAACTAGTTAAACAGCCATTTCCACCTCTCGCTATGTAGTGAAGCCTGGAAGTAGCCCGTGATGTGCGCGCGTGTGCTGGAGTGTGTCTCATAATGAGGCTGAAGTAACGCAGTGGTACATACTGTTCTTGTCACGGTGTAAGGTATAACGCTGATGACAGATGCTCTCACTATGTGGTCTCACACTGACTCACTCTCATCTGTCCGCCTGTCTTTCTCTGCATTCGTGCGTGGGGTTTGTGCAGTTACATAAGGACCCGCGCAGATTGCTGGAATATGTGCTCTGTTCACTTGCGCGAGCAAAGGAGCGAGGGAGTGTTACCATGACGATGGCATTCGCAAACCAACCTTACATCAAACCTTGCCTGTGTGTTTTTGTGTTCCTGTTGTGTTTGCTTCCATTAAAGCCAACACCGGAGGACTATGGGGCCTCTTGGTGCAGTGAGGGACAAAGAGGAGGAGGAGGAGGAGGAGAGGGAGGACAGTGGGGTGGAGGGGAGCGCTGCAGCTCTTTGGAGAGAGATGGAAACGATGGGAGGAAGGGGAAAGATGAGGATGCAGGGGAAGTTAATTAGAGGGAGGGAGATAGTGATTGCCGACCCAGATGTTTCCAAATGGTCCGTTGATAACCCCCCTTCATGTCTCCCTCCCTTTCACGCCTTTAAACGTGTCGTTCTGCCAGTGCTGTGAGGAGCCTGTGCACCTTTGCCAAAGCTATGAGTAGACTCTGTGTGGGCTCATGTCTGTGTCTGTGTGTCTGTGTGTATGTGTGCATATGACTGTTGAAGGGTTCTGGCCTGTGAGTGTGCACATTATGCGACCTGACCTACTCTGATCAGATTAATGGTGTTTTCTCTAGCCAGTGCTACTGGGTGTGAGTCCATGTCTGACCCACAGCATGGGTCACCTCTGCATCCCCTCAGGTCTCCTGCATCCCCCCGTCTCTCCTCTGCCACACTGGCTCACTCACAGAATCACATGACTTTTTCAGACCGTCACTGTTTACTTGTTCGTGTAGTCTGCTTATTTATCCAAATGAGATGACTGTCATCAGCAACAAGACAAAATTTCGCATTGAAGGTTGTGTCAGGTGCATGCACGCATGGATTCTTTGCACGTTACCTGGCAACGTTGATGCTGTAACAAGCTTCCATGTGACTGCTGGGAATGAAATGACTGGGCAGAAACAGATGGGATAATCAGTGCTGACGCTGAAGCAGAATGGATACCTGCCATGATGAGACAGAAATTGATCTGAAAAGATAACTGGTGGCTGTTTTTATAATTTGCCTACAGTCGATAAAGGAAAGGAAAAACAAGTCAGTAAAATAATGTTGGATATTGGATGAGAGCTTTCCTTTCCTATCTAACACATCATTAGTTACAGTACTAGACAGAACCATACAGTTCTATACTAGTTATGTTCCTGTGATTTGCTGCTGTGTCACATGAGAGTTGTCGAGCTCACATGGGAGTCATCAGATTCACTTGAATGGAGGTGCGAATTGTTATGAAACCACGATGGCAGAGAAGTCAGAAGAACCTCTTTGTGGCACATGGAAGGCATTGGCCATGGTTGTGGACTCATGTCTTCTGGTTGGAAGTCCTGGGATTGACAGACCTCTCTCAGTTGCCATCATGATATCCTTTTACCAGTGTAGAACACTGTAGACATGGCGTGCTGCAGAAGGTGTAGATCCTGTGACTGTGCATGTGACTTGTTGAAAGAAAAACAAAAGGTAATCTCAGTATAGTTTTGTTGTTGTGTGTAACACATGGGCTGCTCTTGTTTGGAGTTTGGTTCCACTCCCACGTGGATCTGTCCTGATCCCATTAACCAGCTGCTGTTTGCTTCTGTTTCCAAAGACTGGGAGCCAAATGTTTACTTTTTTTTAAAAAAAACTCAGTCTTCTCTTGGTGTTAAAGCAAACATTTACTTTTGACCTCCGGTGAAATGCATCATGGGAATATTTCAACAAAACGTAGCCCTGCTGCTGTATGTAATGACATATCCTCTGTAAAATGTACCTTTCTTCTCTTTGTCATACAGAGCTTTCTATACACAAGGTATATTATATTAGCATCACATATCGCTCACATGTATCGTAACATGCAATAAGCTTTTCTTATGTTCCACATGACAACTCCCTGAGAGGGATACCGTCATGCTCATGGGCAGTGAAACTATTTTGGATGAGCACATTCACCATTCTTCTGCACCGGCTTACATATAGACACAACACTGTGTACTTAAGTGCACACACTTGAAATACACACACACACACACGCACACACAGGTCCATATGTTTGCAGCTGGCTGGATAAATCATTTTGACAGCTGAACACAGATTATGAGTCCCTGTGCTCTCTCCTCAAACAGAAAGATGACACAAATCCCCCGGAGGCTAACAGGGTAGGAGGTGGCACTGGCACAGATGCACGCTGGTAACAGATGCAACAGCAAACGGAAAATACTCTTTTCTTTTCCGAGAAACATTAAAAACCAGAAATGATAAATCGATAACGCTTAATGCGTGAGTCATTTTACATTGATTCTAAATCGCGCTGAAGTGAAGCATCATCAGGAAGTATGTGAGTCATGTAATTGCTATTAAGGACGAGTTCTTTATTAACAGCTGGACAAGCAATGCTGTGAACTACAAGTCGAAGCACAATGTAAAAGGGATTGATTGTACTAAGGATTGATAGCCCTCTGACATCAGGCCTGCCTGGTAGTCGTATGTTTTTTTTTTCATTATGTGGTCAGGACTTCTCTGTGATCTCAGTGTTGAACCCCTCCCACTGCTCCACACTCACATCACTGTATAACCTGTAACCCACAGCACAACAGTGATCCTGCAGATCTGTCACTGAGGAATTGAAGTCCAAACAGACTTTTGGTCTCTGTAAACAATTGCTGTTTTCTTGTCGCAGTAGTAAGGGCTGCACCTACTGATTATTGTTGTTCCTGGTAAATCATTTCAAAATATCTGAAACTACAAAGTCAAAGACAAAGAAAATCAGTGACAACCTTATTGCCTTAATTTCGTTATGCTATAATGTACAACTGTGCAATGACAGGAAATATTATAATTATTATTATTATTATTATTATTACTATTATTACTATTATTATTATTATTATTATTATTATTATTATTATTATTATTATTAATAAGTGCCTGGAAACATTAAACGGCAACTTAATCTTGTAAATGACTGAATCCATTATCAATAATCATTTATTGGCAAACAGTTCCTGTTCACACATGAGATTATCCAACATTGCCTTCTCCAGTGGCCTGACTTTTCCTGTGAGCTCAGATTGCCATGATAATTTACAGAAAATGAGTTCAGATCGTGGGCACTCTGAAGACTCTGCTAAGTCACTCTGTCACAAATGGTAGCCATCCAGCCAGCTGAAGAGTGTGGGACTGTTTCCAGAGGAAGCTGGGCAGCTCAGCCTGAATCAGCGAGGTGCTAACCTTCTCACAGCAGGGAAACAGCCAACAAGGTCCTGCCAACATGTGTATTCTGACAGTCTGACTGCATGGAAACCATCTGAAACTCACTAGGAGTCTCAGCCTGGAGAGGATCATGTAAGAGTCGGTTGCATTTGTTTTGGCAGGTATGTAGATCCAGTGACAGTGAGTGCTTTACAGGTGTTTGGTACCAGGGGCCTTTTCATGCATTTTTGAAGTCACAAGTGGAAAAGTACAACGATAAATAAAAAACTAGCGGACAGTTGTATTTCATTTATCTGCTGTATTCACTAGTTCCTAGTATGATGTCATTGTCATGACTTACCAGCAGGGGTGCCGTATAGAGAGGAAAGTTAGGATGATTCCAAGGGCCACTGGCTGACAGGGGCCCCCAAAAATTGGAGAGTATATGTACTCTGCACAGGGGGGCCCAATTTGATTTTTTGTCATGGGGCCCAAAATGACTGGGGATGCCCCTGTTTACCAGCCATTGTTTTGTTATGTTGTCTTTTTTTTTTTTTTTTTTTACCATTGTTTAATTAATTAAACGTCATAAATATAATATTAATTATATATAATTGGAGCCAAGGAACTTTGTTTACTAGGACTTGCCCTCCACACTTTCAGATCATAGGCAGAGCTAATCACAGAGGTTTGATTTGTTTCCTTCAACCATATATATGAAGAGGCCACTGGTAAATAAAAGCAAGTGAATATTATTGATATTATTATATTATTAACGTAGAGTCTACAGCAATTTAAGTGATGAATCATATTTTGTACAACAGGTGAAATAAGCAGCCTGAGGGAAATAAACAGGACGGTGTGTGTGTGTGTGTGTGTGTGTGTGTGTGTGTGTGTGTGTGTGCGTGTGTGTGTGTGTGTCCGAACCTGATGACAAATCCCTTCAGGTACCACTTTTTCCACAAAAGTTCACAAAAGATAATATTGTGAACATATATGTAAAAAGTTGTATGTGTGTGCACAACATTCCTCGTCTCTTTGTTAAGACCAGTCAGATCTCCCATCTGCTCTTAGATCTTCTTCCCCCTCACTTCCCAGACCTCTTCAACCAAGCTACTTTCCTCTTGGCCCATTACATTTCATCATCTCAGCTATCCCTTCTGTCATAAGTGGCCATAGGCTTTTAACAAGACGCGGGAGGCCAGTGAAGCGAGCATGGTTAAACGCTCTCTGCCCCTCTATTTCCCATACTTGAGCGCAGTGGTGATGGAGTCTCGTGTCTGGAAGCGTTATTTCCCCGGTGGGCACTCTAGCATATTGTGGGTCATTTGTAGCGCTTAGATGGCTGAGCTAGTGAACAGATCTCAGCCTAAGCCCTCCACAGAGTGCCTCAGCCTCTGCCTCAGTCTGAAAGCCCACAGCCGACAAAGGAATCGGGGAATGGTGACGGCCAATCAGTTTTCTGCCACAAGCTGTGTGGGGTTCAGCTATGGTGGCTGCCCCGTGGGGACTGGTAGTGTAGTGTCCACTCTCATGAAATACATATACATATATGTCCGACTGTCTTACTTATAACTTACATATATGTCCTTGTGGCAGTAAAAACCACGTCCCAGGAAACGTAAATGTCTTAAAGAGAAGCTATTGTGTCTCGTATGGCAGGAAAATAAACGACAGACAACGTGTGCCGATTGCCTCGTGTATACATCAGTAATCTTACGTTCCAGAAATACAAACATTTTTAGTCAGCAAGCATCAACATTCTGGGCGGAGATGACAACGCATTCTGAATTCATCAACCAGAACAGGCTGTCTAATTAAGTTTAGGTTATGTTTACACCATGCTGTTTAATTCAGTGCTGCGTTTTGATTTGTGTAACTTTAGGACTTAACAAGGACAAAAAATGAGTACTTCAAATACACATCATACATTATGTACTGTATCTGTTAAACCAGTCCCAGAGCTACTACAGTCGCCAAAACCTGATTGGACAGTCCCTGTTTGCTTAACACGTTTGTCGAGCAGAAAAAAGTCATGTTCCCCAGGCAGTGATGTCGGTGGCGGTGTCACCGTATCTGCAGCGTTTCATCCAAACAAAGCTGCTGCTGGGCAAACTGTATCTATGCATGCTTCCAAATAGCTGTTCAAACAGAAATGGGCGAGATGACACCAATTATGAACAAAACGGCAGATTAATCCGCAGCATGAAAACAATTTACTGATAACGTCGAATCCGAGAAGGTTAATGGAGCTTAATCTCCACTGTTGAATGTGTGATGAGGTGTGATGGAGCCCTGCGCTGTTGTCGCTCTTTGTAGAACGTATATTTTGGGGCCGAGACAAAAGCCCATCAGTTCTCGCACAGTATGTCAGGTAGCATCAGTCTCATTATACTGTATCAGTTTATATGCATGCGCGGCACTGCATTTCTTTGTTTGTGCATGCATGGGTTTGCGGTATGCATATGGGTATGTCTGTGTAACTGTATGCTGCAGTCCTGAAGGAGATGAAGAGCACAGTGTGATTTGTGTTCAAGCAGCACCTGCTCTGTGAGGCTGTTAGCTTCAGCCTGTCCTCTGTGATTTCTGCCGCGCTCATTATCCGGCCCAGAGCTGCCGCCACACTGATTGAGCCAAAAACCCTAATGGAGGATAATGAGCCACACAGTTTCCCCGCTGCTTAGCAGACACGGAGCAGGGACGGGGTAACCAGAGAGTCACTCTCCAGCAATCCGTTATAATCCCCAGATCTGGAAGAAAACAACAAACAGGAAACAGCGATATCTAAAGGAAGCGAGGGATGATTCGAATCGTGTTTCTTCAGTAGCGAATTGCTGGTTCGTTATAGGTTTGTCATGACGTGGCTTTCCTGAACCTGTAGATTCATGGTCTGGTTGAGTATCTGCATTTCCGTCCAAAACATTTCAGCAATAATAAACCAACCCTTATTATAGGCCACTGGCTCTACGAGCATCCACACAGAGCCACAGACAACTCTCATCAAACTCAATTGTTGCTGGAGGCTAAGTCCCACTGCCTCCTCTTCTACTCGCTGTTCAGATCTGACATCAGTGAAGGGGCTTTTGGACCTGCAGCTTTTATTCAAATCAATGCATCTGATCCAAAAGACTGAATTTGGCTGCCGAATTAATGCAAAACCATTGCATAACGGAGTACGCAGGCAGTCCGAAGTGTGAAGGGGAGTTTGGAGAGTTTGGTGGAGGGCAAGTGGAGTGCTGCTGGATGTGAGTGCACAGGGAGAAAGGCAGAAATTGGGTGCAAACTACTCAATTCCCACAGTAAATATGCACTGCTGCTGCTTCAGAGACCTTATCCACAGGCTCCCTGTTTACTGCAAAAATAGGGATATCATCCACAGTTCCCCTGAATGGCCATCTAAAGAAAAAAAAGAAAAAATAACTAAACAAAACAGAGAAAAGATGTTCGAATGACCCCTGGACAGACCACGATAATAATGTTTTTTCTCCTCTGACATACCAGTCTGAACATAGCCACGTGCCCCTGGATCCTGATTCTGGTTCTTCGCAGCTCCTGCTGTTATTTAGGCCGCAGCGGATTGCAAGTTGCCATTGTGCAGCACAAAGCAGCAGGCATTCCCCTGCCAGGCAAGTCATTCTCCCTGTGTCGCGTCAGTCTGGTGTGAATAAGAGATAATTAGAAGCTGCATCCTTTTATGCCGCCGATCACTGTGGAGACCCAACAAGTGGCAGTATGCACTCGCTGCCTCGCGCACTTCTCTTACCGCTGCCATAGGCTGAGACGCTACGTGACGTGTGTGTGCGTGCGAGTGTGTGTGTGTGTGTGTGTGATTGTTGTGCTGTGAGGAGGTTATTTGTGGCAGACGACTGTGGGGCCTTTGTTTCCCTCGTCTCTGTGCTTCTGACAGAAGGAGGAAAGAACTCCAGCGCGCTGTGCTTTGATCACACGCTGGAACAGCTTCATACAGATGGAGGGAGGGGAGGCGGGGAGTGAGAGGGAGTGATGGGAACGTGAAAGGGAGCTAGAGAGCAGAGGTGGAAGAGACGGAGACAGCGGTGATGGAGCGGAGCAGAAAAAGCTCCTGCGGTTAATGAAAAAAAAAAAAAAACAACAACAACAACACAGTTTTGTGCCTCCTAAATCACTGAATGTTGAATAAAGGGTAGAGCGAGTTAGACAAGAAACTGAAACTGCTCCAGCCTTGACTTGTTAGCGCTGTAAAACACAGACCTCCAGCATTTTGGGTCATTTGCTGTTAATATGTGCAGCACGTGTGCCTCTGCAGCATCAGCACTGCTGCAACACTGACCTGTTGCCATGTCTGCCAGGGTGTTTGATTGACATGTCATTCTAATAGTAAAGTCAAGATGTTGCAATCCTGTTCGTACATTATGTTTTTTTATTGATGTAAGATTCCCCAGGGACATTTATTACCACATTGCTATTTTCATTTTTTATTCAGTAACAAACAAGGAGCTGTTACATAGACAAAGAAGCCAAATAAATTAGTCTGAATTCCCCTTTTTCTAATGAAAGCTGTGTTATTTTAAATTAATTTAATTGATCTCTGCGTTCAAAGGTACGTGTACGTGTACATACCCCTCTGCCATCTGTGTGTGTCTGTGGATAACACACACATCAGGAGAAAACTGAGGAGACGTCGTGTACTATACGTATCAGTGAATTATGGCTGCTTTGTCAGCAACAATCCCATAAGTGATTTTTCCTTCCTTTGGTTCTCAGCCATCTGTGCCAGGTTTGTTTTCACTGCTGACTCCTCTGCTCGCATTTAGCTCTGGGTTTGCACAAGCACAGTCAGCCGCTAATGAAATATGGTGATAGATGTCACAGCTTTTGGTCCAGACACCTCTGCATGCATCCAGCTCGTGATAGAGGAATCGCTGCTTGCCAGCACTTCCACCTGAAGAGAATACCCACAGGTTTAATGTCTGAGTCCAGTTTTAGCTCTGTGCAGTGACTTTTCCTCTTATTTCTCATTCGGCTGTGTTTATCTGGTTTCACTATATGTGGAACAATAGTTAAGCAGTGGCACACAGTGATAGGTGTTTCAGGACCATTTCCTCCTCTGTAGGATCATTCTCTCTCTAGCAAGTAGCACAAACTAGAAAACCGCGGTAAGGCGTTTGTTGCCTGAGGAGCTCCTCGTGTGAAATTAATTGATTATAGCTTTCATTCAAATCCACCTGAAATGCATGTGTTTGAGAAGCAGCAACGATCTCCTGTGGTCGAGTTGCATCTCTCTAAGTATAATTAATATTGTGGGCCTGTTTGAGTCATGCTAGACATTACACGTATCATTAGTGTTGAATTTTTTCATTTAATAGAATCAAGAATATGAGCAAAAACAAGACAACTCATTTGGTCCCTTGTGCAGACAAATGTTACATAATGTTACAATGGTACACGTTTGGCTTATGTTATTGGTCTAACATCTATGTGGTTACACACTACAATATTTACATTGTCTAATTATAATGACCACACATGCCGTTGGGGGTCAGGTGTTAACCACATCTGTACTGCTGTTGCGGTTGTTTTGATTTAACCTCACTGCATATAACTAGACACTGTTTCGTCATGCGCAGTGTAACCCGAGTTCAGCATGCCAGATAGACCACCATTCCTTATGGAAATCACATGGTAATGAAGCTTTCCAGATTGCAAGTGTTGATGTTGATAGCCACAGTTTATAGCCACGACTATTTGCTGAAAAGCAGGAAAACTCCTTGCAGCAGCTTGAGTGGACTTGTGCCATCACTTAGTTTACGTCTGTGTAAACAGCTGTGCCGAATTTCCTATTGCTCAAGTGCCAACCTTCCATACACCCGAAACGAACGCTCGGAGGGATCACTGTTGCTTTCTCCACAGGCTGAGGACAAGATTTATCAAAGTGGAACTCAGGGTTTCAGTTTCTGCCTGGCGGGGCGGGGGCAGGGGTCTGGCTCTGCTGTCTGGGTCTCTGCGGCCGTGGGGCTGTGGGAGATAAAGCGTGGTCGCAATCAGTTGGTTTCGGGTTAGGAAGGTGTCGCCTGTCTCCTGCCCATGTTGACAGATAAGAGTATAACATGTCTTTGCTCAGATTGCCTCAGTGGCTCCTGGCTGCCAGCGCACTGGGGAGGGCCACACTTTTTGGTACATAAGGAACACGAGGAGGAGACAGTTACATCTGCAGCTGTCAGTCAGGGTGTGACTGATCCGAGGCGAGATTTGGAGGTATGAATTTGCTAAGCACATCCCACACCTTGGTAACAGCAGCTGAGCGGTGGTATCCTTCCATTCTCCCTGCAGCATTAAACACTGCTCTTCTGTCTTCTTTTGCACTTTGAGGTTTCCTTTTTGTTTTGGATTAAAGGCATTCATTAAGTGTCTCTTGAAAGCCACAATTAAATCCAATGCGACATTGAAATGCATTCCTGATATTTTCCATGGTTCTCGCCATACAGTCTGTGTTACTGCTGTTTATAGCCTTAGCACTCCACTCAATGCATTTTCAACTAAGTACCATTGTACTGCAGCAACAGACGCAAACAAGGTTAACAAAGCAGCGTCTTGTAAAACCGACTGTGTTTCTTCTGCATCTTAAAAGCCGGCGACAAGAAACTAAAAACGACAAGCGAGCAAACAATTTGTGCTGCGATGTTTCGCACCAGATTGCCAATAAATTAGCACGAGATGTCGGTGGAGAGACGACTTGAAATTTCTCTCTGATCACTCGCTATTACTGACAGATGGAAACCAGCCTACGCCAGATCAGACAATGCTCAACTCAGATCACTCCCACTGTAGCGTCCGTGATGACAGGAAGCACAGAGTAACAACTGCTTTTCAATACAATGCGCTTTTGTCCTATTTCGGATCAGATGAAAGCACGTTGGATAGCAGCGGCCACATTGTGCAAAAATGATTACGAAACAGTTAAGACAGTTAATTTGATGGAAATAAAAGAGGATTACTGAGAGTGTTATTTTCCAGTCATGTCAGTGTGGAAATGCTTATGTTGTTTTCCTAGCCTTATTATTGTGTGGGGAGCCCAAAGGCACCGCATGGGGAGGATTTATTTCACTAATATTGATTGCACTAATTACTGATTACGTGCTAAAAACTGTGACCAGCCGTGCATCTTTCACAGTCAAAACAATGGAACTGAATTTGTGTTCAATGAAACATCACCTAGAATCTGGCGGCACGCTCGAAAAAGACGCACTGCACTGTTCATTTAAAATGTCTGTCCCTAATCTGAACAACAAAACGCTGCTCTTCTTCTTCTTGTTGCTGCAGTCTTACATCACATGTGTGGTTGAATGGTTGACTGCATGCACTGAAATCAAGTGAAAGTACAGTGGGAAAAGCTAAGAAACCTGCATGAAAGGTACTAATGTTTGAGACAAAGAGTTGCATGTGTTGTCTGATAAAGACAATGAGGATAGAGAATAGATGACTATTGGTTTGTCTGAGACGAGACTGATGGCAGAAACTAATGTCAACATAGACAAGTTGTAAAACATTGAGAGTCATCTCTACCTTAATAAAGATCGACTGTATTTAACAGTGTTTATGTAATTTATCCCATTGCCAGAAGAGGGAGATAGAAGCTGTGCAGGTCTAAATAAATGTGGGTTAATTACTTGTCCGTTTCTGCCTGTTGGTCTCCAAGGAATTACTGAACCAACTGGAGTAGTCTAAAAGCTGCATATATTTATTATTTAATGACCTATAGAAAACCAATACAGAATGTCAGTGACTGTAATTGAACCACTATCATGGACATTAGTGTCTGGTTAGACAGGGACTTCATTGACGAAAGGACCATTAAACGACAAAAATTACAGCCAGGATCAATATCGTGGGACTTGGTCTGCTGCTGCTCGGGTTAAGAGGATTCACACACACATACACACACACGAGGAAGTGAACTGAAATAGGGTGGAGCCTTATGCTTCATGATTGACGGGGATGCACACTGAGCTGGATGTGAGGGTCTCCAAATGTCTTGTGATGTTGAGAAAGTCAATGCATGTGACGGTTACCAGTCCATCAAAGATTTTCCATTTGCTCTAAACACATAATCAGACAAAAGCCAGGAATCCCTGGAAGAGTGTTTCACTCGTAGTGGTGTATTTCACACTGCGGACTGTGAGTGTGGATGTGAGCAGGAACATAGATGGCGTATCAGTGAAAAAACATGTATTCCTAACACTAGTGGAGGGTGATGTTTATTCACATTTAATTTTTCAGCGTTTATTTTACATTATAAATTTGAAGATTGGGTCACAGCATATGAGTCAAGTTCCCAACTTGACCCGTGACGTGATGTGACTTTCCTCTGTTTGATTAAAATTCCCTTTCAATTATCAACATTGTGGACCCCTGGCAAAATAAAATGTCACTTATCTTTTTGCATAAATGAATAATAATTTAGGTCTCCGTTTATTTATAGCGAGGCATCGCCGTGTTCAGCGCTTTACAACATGGCTGAGTCTGCCTGCAGCTGTTAACTCTGGTTTATGCACAGCTAGTAAATAAATGCCAATTTTGCAGGCTTTCATTTCTAATAATATAAAGAGTGGTTTGTGTATGTGTATGATTATGATGCTTTTAATTCATTCCACTTTCAGTAATTCTGTGGCACAGCAGGGTTGCGTACAGTGTGTTTGAGCACCAGTAATTACCAAAGAGATGGACATAGAGTGATTATTCTCCTGTGCACTGGCTCCACTGATCCAAATATCACAGACAGAGCTGGCTCTTATAGTCTGTTGTGCACAGACATGGGAGCAGATCTGTTTACAGAGATTCTCGATACAGTGAATAGTCATAAGAGAGATTTGCTGTTCCTTGTTCACACCTGCGATGAGAGGAGAACGAGAGAGAAGGACGGCGAAGGAGTGATGCTGGGAGAGTGAGAGAGAAAGAGAGAGAGAGAAGAAGAAGGATCACTGATAAAATGAGACAAAGACAGTGCTGGGAGACTGAGGGTAGATTAGGCAGGAGGTCGACTGTTTCATTGCAACCACCAGCAACAAATCTCCAAATATTAACTGCACCAGTTTCATCAGAGTGTTGCAACATCAGGAAATAAAGAAGTGCAGCTTAGGCATCAAAGCGTGAAAAATCCCTCTGTGGCTGGGAGCTGGATGCCAGTGGTCTCCCTCCTGGTATTATGGCAGATCTTATCAATGAGGGGGGCATTTTGTTGGCAGGATTAGCCAGGCTTTGTGAAAGGGGATATTCATTAACTCCTGTTGACATCTCACGGAGCGATCATAATCCCCCCGAGGACTAGGGGATGGAGCCTGTGAACCGGAACAGAAGCTTTCTGCTGCTCAGTGGCACCGAAACGTAGCCGTCCCTGTACTTTGCTGAGAAATGCCAAAGGTCGACTTGCGGAAGAGTGCTTTGCACGGCCAACGCGAGTCCACTTAAGCGGTAAATAAAATTAGATTGAAACTATAGACTGTGAGGAGCCCATGTGCAGCGCATCTCAATGCCACCATGTTGGTTTCTGATCGGAGGTTTGAAGTTTTGATGTTTGTTTACCTCTTGGAACCATCACACTTTCACTATCTGACACCTCTGAAGGCACACAATGACGGAATGGGGGAAAGAACCCACATTGTCAGTATTGTGTTTAATTATGACGCACTGTAAACAACAACCATTGGAATAAATACTACGAGTTTGATGTTGGGCTGAAGTTTGAGAGTGGCGTGGTGCATGTTATCTTACTGCTGTGTCGGCAGGTTTCCTTTCTAGCCTTGGTTATAGTACAGGATGCTGTGTAGTGCTATACTGTTTGGTCTCACTAATACACACAACCCACTCCCCTCACCTGGTGACTGCTGTATTATTCATAGTGCTGTGTGAGGTTCTGACATTTACAGCCCGTCTCCCTCTCGACATAACCACACTGGCCTTGGCGGCGTGTTTGATATAAGCTGTTATTTGCATTTTGCAAAAGAAGTTACACTAACGTCTGTGCTAATGCGACAAATGCGTCACTGACATTTTGAATGTTTCTCAGATCTATGGAAAATTAGAAAAGCAGTCGTATCGGGAGCCGATGCACTGTCCACCTCTCCTCCACCCCTTCTCTCAGCAGGCTCCTCGCAGTGTCCACAATACCTTGATGAAATATGCATCAGCTGTCTCCACTCCCCCCTGTTTCTCTGTACTCCCTCTTCCTCCCATGGCCGAGCAGAGAACCAGACAGATAGCCATGCATTGTCAAGTGTCAAAGATCTTACCTTACTGAGGTTTTCACTTGTTGACTTCTGGCAGCTACCAAAGAGCCAATTTATCATCCACTGATGATTACTAAATAATCATCAGTGGATGATTATAAACTACTAAATTAACACTAAATTAAATAAAAATAATTAACTACTAAATAAACTACTAAATTAACAGTTTTGCGTTAAGAGGACAAAAAAGTGTAACGGATGATGCTCACATGCCAAAAGATCCATCTTATTGATTACGAAGCAAACTCCGCCCACTGATATCTGAAGTGTTTGTGTCAAGTTTGTAATTGGACCTTGAGCGGGATTTTTTTTTTGTAGAAGTAAAATTCAGAATGAATAAATTTACTATGTCAGACATAGACACTCACCGTGCCCTTCTCCCTGTCGTATACGCATACAATTAATTTTAACATTTACTGCTCTGCAGTAGGTGCCGAGCATGAAGAAAAAAAACAAGGTGTGTAATGATAGTAGATGAGCGAGGATTCTGAGAAGGGCATTTACATCGGTTCACAGAGTAAGAAGGTGAGGCACAGTAAAAAGGGGCTAAATGCCATTCTTTAGTTGCATAATAAAATGTGTAGTCGATGTATATGTCCTGACCAATTTGTACAGATCCTAACAAATGTATTACCCTAGAGACTGGTGGCAGCTCAGTGTATTGAGTAAGGCAGGTTAATTGCAGTGGGTCAGGGGTCAACAAAGCCATTTAACTTGCAAACTATGAGAAGGGGAGCAAGAAGTTCTGTTAACACACAGACACTTGGCTGTTATGACACTACCTGACAGTCTAATGCACAAAATAATACTCTCCCCTGGCGCTGACCCAAACCCACACTCACAACATTGTTTCATTATCTGTGTCCATTTTGTTATTAGCCATTAGACTGAGAAATTCAATCTAAGCCAGCACCTTTACGGCAAACAAAAGCCTGTCAATCATTGGTTAAAGTGTTCATGTATGAGGCCACACTGGTGGCTCCTCTCACACAAATCTCTTTAAGTGATTCACTGTTCGGCTCCCGCCTCAGTGATTAGGCCCATTAAAGCTCTTTTAATGGGACAATCTCATTGAAGTGATTGATATTTGGGGAAAGGAAAGCACAGCTCCTTTGGGGCCAGCCGATACGAGAGTTTGCGAAAACCTTGCAATAAAAAATGTCTCATTTAGATTTAGACAAAGAAAGAGGAGGGAAAAAAAAAATCACGGCACTTAAGAATTAGATAATCAATACAGCAATCACAAACTTTGCTGAAGTAACTGCTTTGTTGAATGATTTCTACTTCCTACGTGGGCCTTGCTTTTTGTTTGTGTACGTTGTTAATTATTCTTGGAAACTCATTTTTTTTGGAGAGGAAATCTATTCCCATCATGTTATTTTTGTTGGAAATATGGCAAAAATGATTTTCCACTGTGTGTTAGGTGGGGAGGAGCAGGTTGCATCAGAATGATCACTGTGTGTGAATACTGAAAACAGCTCGGGGCTATAGATTCAGTCTGCCTTACTCTAATTCTCATGCCTCCAGGTAGGTAAAGCCTCAGGCATTCCCACTGGAGTCATCCTTTTGTGGGTGTGTGCGCGTGTGTGTGTGTGTGCACGTGCGCGTGCAGCCCCATGTTTACTATAATCAGAGCTATTCCTCATTCTTTGCCTCTTTCCACAGTTTACATCCACCTGCAGCCATTTGTTTTTTGTAAAAATGCCACACCACCGTCATCTATCAGAGGCAATCTGAGCAGATTAGCTGTTGGCAAACAAACAATTTATATACAAGTGACTGAGAAAAATCCGAGCACATTCATTCTAACTGGAGTGTTGTACCATAGTTCTGCCCCTGTCAACTGCAAACAAAAACTTCAGCAAAGTTGAGGACCATAAATAGTGGTTGTTATACCACAACTTTATTCTCCTTTTGAGCCCCGAGTGCTCAAACACAGCAGCTGTACAAAAACAGACAGCTGAGAGATAGCAAATAGAGAACTGGTTCACTGGACATGTAAGAACAAACAGAGCTCTTTTGTTGTCTGTGTTTTGTCTGTGTTTTGAGGTTTGGTTGTCTTCTGGGTATTCAAAATCTATTGTCAAATTAATGTACAATGTTTCATATAATCATCCATCCATCCATCCATCCATCCATCCATCCATCCATCCATCCATCCATCATCAATCTAAAGTATTTACATTTGAGCAAGAAAACCTTGCACATGTTGAGAGCTTGTTAGATGATTTACTGCCATTAGTGTGAACACAGTCTGCTTATTCCTGGGCAAGTGCACTAACTGAATGAACTGTGTATGTGTGTGTGTGTGGTGGTGGTGTGTGTGTGGGGCGGGAGTGTTGTCCTACTTGAGTAGGTGGATTAAGGAGAGCAAAGAGAGCCCCTCCGATGATTACTCATATTTATTTCATGACGCAATTCTTCAGTAAATAATCTCTGCTGCTGTATTTACCTCCACAACATCTTGTCGACGTTGCCTTGCGTGTCTGTTCTAAAGATCTTATATTTTCTCCCTGACCTCTCTAGCTGCGCTAAAAGCCCGATGAAGATTAGATCTCAGTGGGTCTACGGCTTAATTTTCCTTCTGTGCTTTGCCCATATCTGTCTTCATCTCCTGTCTTTTTCCTCTCCTCCTTTCTAGATGCCTTCACGTCGATTTATTTCTCCTCCGGCCGTCTTATGCTGGTGCCTCCTCTCTCTGTCGAGCCTTCCCATGTCTTGCCCCTGGTCTGTTACATAAGCACCGCTCTCTTCCTTCTATCTCCCTTCTATCGCTCTTTGTTTTCTGTCGCCATGGCAATCTGCTATTGCAACATCACCGCAACAAGTTTAACATCTCCTAACAATATAATTAATCTCGGAGATTGATCCACCGCTCACAAGTCATGCAGTTGATACTAATTGCTGACATATCACAGGGTCCTTTATCTTCATTGCTGATGCTCTAAGCAGCTCAGTTCCCTTTGCATAATTTTTACATTTCATACCGCCACGAGCGCAGGGTCTAAGACGATGCACTTGCAGGAGTGCTTTGATGTCAGCTACTTGGTTGGAGCCTTGCCCAAAAAAACTTTGTTGTTTTGCTCTTCCTCTAGCATCAGTACTCGTCACAGAGCTGCATGTAGTGCGAGCTTTAGGGTTTTGCTCTGAGCTAATCTCTCTTGGTATTCAAAAGCTAAAGGCCCACTGACTCCAGCCTGCTGACTCTCACTCCACTGTCTCCCAGCCGCCTGTTGCCATGGTTACCTCAGCTCAGTGGCAGGCCGCTGCAGCAGCAGCCTAATGTACGGTACACTCTCCTTCACTACACATTAGTGCTTTTGTTTGGTTGTCATAAGCCCCCTCCCTGATGCCTTCTCCTGTGGGCTTCGTGGTGCAGCCTCGGAGGTGCAGGGACGCTCAGGTGGACAGTGTGGTGGAAAATGACATGTTTCCAAATGCACTTTCAGTTTTGTTGAAAAAGACACACAAGGGTACGAGAGAGAGAAAAGACCATCGACTGAGCTCCGCTTGACGTCATCACACACGCACACGCCTTCAGCTGAACCATTTGGACATGTGTATGTGTGTGTGTGTGTGTGTTCGGGAGGGGTCTGCATAGATATGTGTTAAATTTATACCAACAGGAAGAAGATAATGACCTGGTGCATGTGTCCTTGGGGGGATGAATGAACAGTGGGGTAAAAGGAGGAGGGTGGTGGAAATGTGGGCGAGTATAAAGGAGATAAAGCGGCGAGAGGAGAGAGGGCTGGTTTGAAAGTGAGAAAGGATACAGAGGATAAAAACAAAGGAAGCCACTGCTTTATGCAACAGTTGGATTTTGTGGACTGGAACATTGGCTTGATGCTGAGCCAATAATTTTTCAGGTGTTTATCCGGGCTGTCGATTCAAAGTGACACCGTGGGTGCACACTCAGACAGGAAGCAAGATGGCTTTGCAAACTGTGGTTACAGTGTACCAAATGCATGTAAAGACAGCTGTATCTGGATTACTTTGATACTGAAGAAGATCTTTAATTAGGTATATTGTGGCGGACACTTGGGGGTGTATCTCTCACCCAGGGAGTTATGGGTAAAGGGGCGTGTCTTTATATATATAGTTTTGGCGCCTGCCGCCATAATGTTGTTGTCTTCTGTCCTCTGAAATAAAACGCTGTTTTGATTCACCCAATCTCGGAGTTGTCCTCACTTGCCACAATATAGTGTCCATTATTTCCATGCAAATCTGTTGACTAGTGAATATGGGAAATAATAACATCCTGGAAAAGTCCCACAGAAAATAAGGAAATAACTATAAGAGCTAATTACTTTGTTGTTGTTGTTGTTTTTGTTTTTTTTTGCATTGGTCCTCATCTCACTCTGCGGCTCTGCCTCAGGTCTCTCTCTCTTTTTGCTTTAGACTGACAATAAAACTGATTCATTTTATTTCCTCCTGGGAACCAAAAGCAGACAAATCACGTCATTTATTGTGTTATTTCACAAATTATACCAGGAATCCGCAAAATGGCACCTGGCTTTAACGTTGTCTCAGGAGCATTATGCATTTGAAGGAAAATAGTGTACTGAACTGTGTATAGCAACAAAACATTACAGTATATAGACTAAATACACTAAAATCTAATTAATTATACCCATATTTGGATAATGAGGCCATGAGGTTTTTTTAAGTCACTGGGATGGATGCAGGAGCTAAAAGGAAAAGGCAATTCTTGCAGAGGGAAAAAAAAATTCTCAATGTCTCCCCATCGCCCGAGGCTCATTGTCATCTCTAACAGTTTCATGTAATATTAACATGTCAGAGCAGGGCAACAGAGCCTATCATGCTGCCTGTAATAATCGCCAGTGGTTAGGACTACTTCCTAGCATGAAGAGGAGGAGGGGCACAGTGAGAAACACCCCCACCCCCCCTCCCCTCACCCAGTGGCCTAAATTCACAACCAGGTGGATCTCAGCCCTCGCAGTCCCCTTTCCCCAGGGCCACATCTGATTCAGCCTGTGTCACAACCGCACCACCTATATTTATTTTTAATATTTCTGCCCTCCTTAAGCCCTGTGGTGAAATACCGTTACCGTGGTAATAGATTGAAAACACGTATGCTCACAACTGATGGAAGTGGAGTTGATATCACAGCTAATGATGCAGTATTTCTTTGGCAGGTCTGCATTCCAAAGTGGGCAGAGACAATATTTCACGTCTTCTTGAGTCCTTGCACATTGGTGCACTCTGTAGAGGATATTTCTCATCTGATTAGGTGACTCTTGGTGGGCGAGATGAAGATACATCATATCCACCCGCTGTCTATAGCAATACACAAGCTCAGTTTTGTCCATTTTCCAGCTTAACAAGTCATTCAGTCATCGCAAGTGTGGTTTCAAATACACTTTTGTCCGTGCATTAGACAAGCCTTTCTCTCTCCCCCTCTCCCCCTCTCTCTCTGTGCTACGTAACATAATAATAATAATAATGAATCAGAGAGCAAATGTCCTGCTGCTAAGGCATAATGGACAAAGCCTGGGTAAACCATTTAGCAGTGAGTCACACAAACAGAAAAAAGAAATCACTGATCACAGTCCGACCAGACAGAAACAATCTTGGCTCGGCGAATTCAAAAAGGCAACCGCCATGTTCAGCGCACGAGCAGGGTTCTCGTTGTTTCCTCTCAGCGGTCGTCTCGACCAAAATCCCATTTTAACAGGCAGCTGAGATTAGGGCTAAAATAGTCCCGTCGCTCTCTCAGCTATTCAGCTGCACCAGGTGTGAGCTGACCTATGGGTAATTTGCGACTTAATTACACCACGTGCCACCATTTATGAAGCATAATGACGTTATCTCCCTGGGCTCTGTGCTGCGGATACATGAAGGCAAAACATTGTTTCGCCATTCTATGTGAGACACTTGGAAAAAGTTGGTCCTCTCCGTAAAAATGCTATAGACAAAAAAGTGGCACGCAGCTACTGAAATGTCAACGAACATACAAACCAAATTAAAATCTCATTCGATTTCACCCTGCTCAGTCAAGTAAGACTTTCTATTTGCTCTCGGACTCGTTTTTTTTTTTCTTTATGAAAGGTTTGTATCATTTTCTTCATTAAACAATAACTGCACCAAAAAAAACGCTCAGAGGTATTAGGGTGCAGAAGCAGTGTTGCAGTCGATGAATCATGCGTACAAGAGTTGAGGGATGAGGAAAATGACCCTGATGGTTGCTCAGTCTATAAAAAGCTGAATTAAAAATGAAAACTTCCAGGTTAAATTCCACATAAACCCACATGGACATTTCAATGAATCAGAAACCACATGGAGAGTCAGAGGTGAAGGAATTAGCTAATAGCTGCAGTAATTTCATATTTCACACATGCACATGAGGCAGGGGCTACTTAATGAATGGTTCCCTCAAGCCGTTTCACCACACCCATGTTCAAATAATAAATTGATGACTCGTGATAAACGCTCTGGAAAAATGATTTGGTTTGCGAGGAGACTTATATCTGAAGGCTGAAGCACTTTAACGACAGGAGTAAATACCCAGTTAATTTATTTATTAGCCATATTTCCTGAGCGGTATCACGCAGTCATTACTGACAGCATGATGGCCAAACTTCCCAGTGATGACAGGCACATCTTAGTGCAGCCAGACCAGATGATGTGTGTAAAATAATAACCTGATGAGTGCAGTTTGTCCCAGAGCTGTGTGCAGATAAATCACAGTGGTTAGATGCATGAGTGCTTTAGCGTCTCTATCTCTACATATTTCTCTTTCACCGGCCTCTCTATGTCTTCTGGCCTACATTCAGAAGCATAGAGGGCGCCAAGACAACAGCTTTATTAATCACATCAATCATCGGTAACACCATGGCGACCAAAGGGAGCTTTAATCACTTCTTACCAAGCTGACTATTTCTTTCCTGAGAGGCTCATTGCAGTCTGCATTAAGTTGATGGGTGTGGGTGTGTGGGTGTGTGGGTGCGTGTGTGCGTGTGTGCATGTGTGTATGCGTCCATGGTGGAGGAAATCTGATTGTCTGTCAGTGTATTCTCTGTATGCATTGAGGACGTGTGGGAAAAGAAGTTGTTTCCTTCAACTTGTTTATTACATTTGGGCCCAAAGCTTTATGTCTTTCTTTAGAGAAGGAAGTTTGTGTCAAATGTTTCCTTGACACAACCTGTACAATATAACCGACCACTACTTTCTGCCTTTTGCTGTATGGATTATTGATGTATAAGTAAATGTTGACTTTGGTGGTAGTGATAGTGAGCTGATTAATTGGTGTGTTTGCTGCATTATCATCTCTTTAATAATAATTTAATAATGATAATAATAAAAAGAACGTTTTGTCTCTGCTCTGAGTGAAAACTGCAGTCGAAATAGGTCCAACACAAACACGATTTGTTAACAAGTCATATTAGCAGTCAACAAGCCAACGGGTTTGTTAGCTGTTCTACTGGTACCGAGGTGTGATGTATAAACCAGAAGTACTACTGCTCACAGACAGAAAGATAAAACCCAAGTTAGCTCTGTGAGCAACACAGTATTATTTTGCTGACATAAACACAATTAAATGTGGTATTTTTGACTGATTTGTTGACAGAGCTTACTAGTTCATACTCATTCCGTCCAAGTTCTCTGGTTAGTTGAAGGAGAAACTTCTGACCCTTGACGTTTTTGGTGCTGTATCTGTGTGTCATTCTTTGTAACTGTTTACTTAGATCACCTTCTACATACACACCTATACCACACACCACACCTACTACATACACACCTATACCACACACCACACCTACTACATACACACCTATACCACACACCACCTCTGCATTGTGGACTTCATTTCTCTCCTGCTACTATTTCAGTTCATTTAAGAACCAGTCCAAGTTGGTCCTGGTGCTCACAATACTGTTGTGAGTATATTATGCAGAACTACCATTTGCATAATATTATTTCATTGTTTTGGTGTGATTCCTTGGCAAGCTTAGAGTGCCTCATTAATTAAGCATAACATGATAGGCATCCCTCACGTCATGTACAGTGTCGGCTGAGCAGGCAGATGGCTCATGATTTCTTAATGAGGAGAGATACTTAACATGATATTCCGACTCCACTCGCAGATCAGTGGCGGAGAGGAGGTGAAAGTAAGTGCATTGTTCAGAATGTGCGTTGTTTTCCTAACGGCTGTTTGTCAGAACGCCGATCAGACAGTAAAAGCTTCAAAGTCCGGAGCATGAGAGACTGCCAAAATCAGAGTTAGTGCCCAGAGGAATTTAGCTGAGTCAGATGAGAATTTTGGTTTTGAAAAATGAAAAACTGCTCACTTGTAATCGACGTGTCTTTGTTTCTGTCCTCAAAGGGTCCGATCACAGTTCTGTTGCTCGGCAGGAAGGCTAAAGGCAAAGCAAAGCTGCGGCCAAGCCTCCATCAGAGGCACAGTCTTATTAACACGTCTGTTTAACCATCACTGAGAGCAGACATTTTCTAAAGACCTGTACTTATACATAGCAACTTCAGAAAATAGTCAGATAGCTAGTTCTGGTCCAGAAAACCTTGTCCTGAGATTCATCCAGTGTTTTCTTGGCTGTGGGCTTCAGGTCGTTGTCAGGCTGAAAAAGTGATTGTTTGTCTTTGGCTACATCCATTTCCCCAACCCTGCTGCTGAGATGACCCCTCTTAACATGACGCTGCCACCACCATGCTTCACTCTAGAGGACGGACCATTTGATCTGAAGTACCTTGGCATAGGCCACGTGTATCAGTGGGTGATTTCATGTTTCAGTGACCTTTAGAACAAATGATATTTTGCTTCATAAATGTTGAAGTTGTTATTCCAGGAAAAGATTCTCCAGGCTGCTGGGTTGTTTGTTTCATTTATAGAGAAAGAAATCTGAAATCTCTCACCGCAGTGTTCTGTATATATGTACTCTGCCTTTAATACACTGTGCTTTACCTGCATATACCTCAGGCTGTTTTTTTATATCCTGGATTTCCGTTGTCATACCTTTCCATCCCGTTTTTCTGATGAGATATGGAAAATCTGTAAGGCACCTTTGAAGCTTGCTTACTGTTTGGACTCTGTTGCAGCATTATTAATAAAGATGTGGTAAAAAAAATGTTTAAGCAATACCCGTCACCTATGACAGACATCACAGATGCCAAAATAATCTATTCTACTTGCAGACGAAACAGGAAAATGCTGTAGTTGCTGCAGTTAGCACGAACATTAAGTTTCTTAAGGTTAGGATGGCAGCACATTCAGGACAGGATCATATTATCTGTGATTTAGTTCCATTCCACTGTTTTGTCTGTTTGCCCGCCAAAGGGCTCACCCCTAAGGAGCTAATGAAGTTCGATTTCTTCCCACACTTTATGGGTTGAGGGGAGTATACTCACACACACACACACACACACACACACACACACACACACACACACACACACACACACACACACACACACACACACACACACACACACTTTCTTTGCCTGTGATTTTGGTTTCATTATTTCTAATTCTTATTTTCCCATCTTGGATTCTTACAGTCTTTAGTAACAGATTGATCCGGATTCCTCTGTACAGTTTCTTACCGTCTTATCCGCACAATGACACACATGCACGCACACACACACCCACACACACACGGCGTCTAGTGCAGCTCTCAGAGATGCATTAATGAAGGTCAGCAGGTCATTCCACACTCGTGGCTACTGGCACCAGGCTCTCGCCAACCTGATACCTTCTTATCTACTCCTCAGACCGGCCTCCGTTTAAGGCTCTGTGACAACACCCGCCTCACATTGGCCTGTCAGGTTAATATGAGCCACGGTCACAGAGGAAGACCTCAGCGTGATGCTAATCATTTAAGACAGGATGAAACGATCGAGTTTTTATTTTAGCTTTCACTTTATATTTCTCTGGGTGGGGATGTTGAGAGTAGGGGTGATCTGCAGTGTAGTCGTTTGGACGTGTCAGAATCTCTTTGTTCCGCTAATAGGTAAAGTATGATACAGATGCAAACAGAGACATGAGTAGTAATGAGTTCCCATTGGATTAATAGTGTGTCACTGCTACTACTCCACGTTCCTCTCCTTTCTCCAACTGTGTCTGACCTGATGAAATAAGAAGAGAGGAAATCACAGAGGAAATCCTGAGAAACCCACTAATAGACTTCATTTTAAGGTTTTCAGACAGAGGGTTGTATCACATCACCACAGGGAGAGGAGGGCGTGTATAGGTCAGTCTTATCGACAACGCTGGATTCATGTATTCTTTTAGGAATTTCTAAATGACAATAGATGCATGACGTGAAGAAGTGGATTTTTTTTTATGATACCACTGTGCCAAGCACAACTGCTCCTCTGATCACAGTTGGAATGTTTTTCTTTGTTTGTTTTTTAAATTTTCAGCAGTGTTTCTTGTCATGTGGTGTTGGTCGCTCCCAGGTGTGGCTCCAGGTGGAGACATGCTGGCACATGGATCCCAAAATAAGAAAGATGAGAAGAACAAATGATATTAGCTTAACAAATCAATAGTGCATTACAGCCTCCAGAAGGCATCCTTAAAAAGAGTAATACTCAGATGCAGAAGGCATTGAGCCCCCAACCAACTTTAAATCGCTCCCACAAGCACACACACAAAGAATATTATCCCTTGATGGCCCCACAGTATCTGAGGAAGCTACTGGCACAGTAAATCCAATGAAGTAGGGTATGTGAAATGGGGGTGATCTGTTATTCCAGTGATGGGAAATTTTATTACAGGAGCAATAAGAGGAAGGGAAGATGACTACTGTGCTTTAGTTGACTTTCTTCATTGTCTCTTTGCAATAGCGAGAGAAGAAAGGGCAAAGACAGTGCGTGACATAAATACAGCAGCAGTCACACTATAGTCTCCCTGATTGCTAATCAGACATGAATGGTGGTCGAGAAAATCGAAATGATGATAACTTACCATAGGTCGCTGTAGTGCGTGTGTGCTGTCTGCCTCTGGAGGCTGTGTGGATTTTTGATTCAATCGGCAATGCGTTTTTACGAAATCCTGCAATCAGGTAAGTGGTACGATGACGTCAAGAGAGGGTGCATCCGGACTCTTTCGTTTAACTTCTTCGAACGTTATATTTACATTAGATTTACTGCTCACTCTTATTGTCGCAGTGGCTTTGCACCCCATTACTAAAGGATGCTGTTGCTACTTCCAGCAACGACACTAAACAGTAGCATGAAGGCCGGTTCCGGTAACTTCAGTATTTATCACAGCAGTGAAAGTACAACATAGTCATGAGTTGGTCCGGCTGTTTTAATGGATGTAATATGCAGAGGTGGAGATGACGTTGCCTCCGTTAACACTATATCTGTTTTATTCTGGCATCAGTAACTGAGGCAGAGGATCCAAAATTAAAACCCCACTTTCTCCACTTAAAACTTGGATAAGGCTCCTGAGATCCTGAAATGCTTCCTGGCCTCCTGGAAAAGTTCCAGTATTGAGCGAACAGTCTTTTTGGTAGATATCTGTGTCAGGCACCTGCATGAATAATTCACTTTTACACAGCTGCACTGTGTGTGTGTCTTTGTCGTTGTCATTGAACGTAACCCTTGTGTTGTGGATCTGACCCTTAAGCTTGAGCAGATTATGCAAAACAGCAACTCTACTTGAAATTTCCCAACCACTTGAGTTGTGTTTTTACGAACAAAAACACCTGTAAATTCCAGGCATCACAACAGTTCCAATACATCTGCATAACACACGTCATCCATGCGTGACTGATGTTTTCATAGTGACAAACGTGCTCAATTTTTCTGAGCCCGCTGCCACTTGTGATTTGTGACAGTCTCCTCAGTCTCGCTCCTTCATGTCAACACTCTAATTCACTTCTGCTCAGCCTCAGGTCGGCTCACTCTTCCATTAAACTCACATAATCTATGGCCACCGACATTCCCACTCCATAGAAAAGTGCTTTACACTTGTGTAATTACCCAGGACTTTTTTTTTCTATTTTCCTCTGTCTGTCTCAAGGGGGGCTCCCAGTGTAGCAAAAGGAACAATTAATTTTGGGTCACCGCTGTAGGGAATTTGGAAATTAAAACCGACTCACATGGATTATTCCTGCTATAATAAAGCAGCTTGATTATTCCCTAAAGATTTATTTTTTTCCACTCTGCTCATTTCTTTAACCTTTACTCGCCTTGATAATAAATGACCAATCTTAGATAAGTACCCTCACTTTCACTTTGGCAGGAACTACAAAGCCCTAACACCATTTTGTTAGAATAACAGAGCTGAGTTAGTGAGATATCTATCTGGTCATGTGGCATAAACACTCACGAGCTAAATGCTGATACTTGTGCTCGATGTAGAATTTGTAAGGCAAAGCTAAAAGCGGGAATCAATCTGAGTGTGCTGCAGCATTTTATCACACTGCACAGTCACTGTCACGTGAAGATCAGTGTTCTCTCTCTGTGCCTCAGCGAGCTACACTTGGATCATCAATTGCACTCAGACCTGGGTGCAGCTGTCTAATGGGTTTGGACACACTGACAAAAGAATGGACACTTTTGTCCAAGTGACTACTTTAAGCCATTAGCTGAGGTGCTCTCATTTAACAACCTGCTCAGGGACACAACAGCCTTAAATCTATTCTGATCCTCTCTCCCATCAATTATCAAGCTGCCCCCTCTTTGTATTTTTCCCCGCAGTATCTTTGGATAGTATTGCACCAGGTAAACGGGGAAACGCGCATTTATACCGTGAGCACCCCCACCCGCCTCCCCCTAATTAATTAGATAGATCCTGATGGCAAAGGCATGCTCTGAATGCTATTAACCTCAGCAGATAGGAGGGGGGAACTCTGTACAACCCTGATGAAATATTTACTGCTGGGATTTACATCCTCTGAAGGGCAGCAGGTGTCAGGAGAAGTGGCGAGGATGGGAGTATCTGGAGGAACCTAAAGGAGGATCCAGCAGAAGGCTCTGCTGGTGTTCATCATCTCTTATACACTACTCAGTAATGAAAATGCATAATGAATAAATATTTAAAGCGCGCCTTCTGCCACACGGACCAGAGGGACGAGAAGTAACGCAGAAGGAAATTGGGGAATAAAAACAGGCCTTGCATCTGATTAAATCTGGTATTTACTGTAAAGAACTTGGAAAAGTGCTACTTAATTTAACAGCATTTCTGTTTCTGCAAAAAAAAGAAAAAAACTGAAACAGTCTTCCTTTATGTAACTGACTGATGATTATCATGCAAACTACAGTAACGTCGCCCGCCCCCCCTCCAGCTCTAAATGAAAGAATATGTTTGAAGCTGATGTATAGCACATAGGCTTTGGACTGCCTTCTGTGGACACAAAGGACATTTCTCACCAAAGGCAATGACATGACGCCAAGCTTGTTAACAATGTGGAAAATGTCACACCCGTGTTTTTTTTTTGTTTTTTTCTGGTTCAGTGAAGAAAAACACTGCCTCTGTAAGCAAAGTGAGGTGCAGTTTATTTGAATCTGGCTACGCTGTCGGGATTATGGCGAGACGCTTTGAGCATTTCATTTCCTCCTCTCAGCAGCAGGCGGCCTGTCTACAGAGAGTATGACAGTGCCGTCGCATGAGGGGAGATCTTGATGCGCTGACAGTCGTCGGGACAAAGATAATGAAATTTGAGCTCAAAGGGGAAAACGGGAGACAGAGAGAGAGAGAGAGAGAGAGAGAGAGAGAACACTAAGATAAGTATTCCAATTTAGCTATCATGCTTTTAATTAAAAATCTCCAGTTTTGATCTTCAGACGAATTTGTGGTTTAAATGAGGGTGAGGTGATGAACAAGGTCAGTCTCAATGTTGAAGAGCCATCAGAGAAATCTCATTATAGAGGGATTCTTATTTGGGGAGGTTGTCCCTTACCCAAAGGAGTTGAACTACATGTTTTGACTGATGATGATTGGATTCTCTGTGAGGGTTCAGGCTTCAAGTGTGTGAGTGAGTGAGTGAGTGGATTATCGTGGGACCTGGTCTCTGTGGGAAACACATGTTTATCTTCATGTGTTTGTTTAAAGATGAACCTCTATGTTGACAATCTTCACAATAAGAAAAAAAACTATCATAAACATCCATTGAAACTTATATAGTCCACTATTTAGCAAGCTTCCATATTTCCTTGCACTTTGCTGGAGAGTCCCTCCAAATGAAGTCACACTTACTTGGAAAGACAGAGAGAGAGAGAGAGAGAAATGTGAAGGAAGTGTGTAGACGTGGGGAGGGTGTAAATAAACAGGTATAGTGCTTGATGCACCACTTTCTGCCATTAGCAAGAACACAGCTGTCAGCACCGACAGATGCTTTGTTCGTCCAGCTGTTACTGTTTCCTTGCTAATGCACATCCTCATATCATTAAGCATATTTGTGTGTATGTGTATGTGCTATGCTGACACGCTGACACAGACACATGCAGCACAAGGTACTTATGGATTAGACAAATGTAGGACAGGCACCATATACAGCACTTTTCTCAAGCCGTCATTAAAAGACTATGTAAGATGACAAGCTGGTTATTTATTATTATTATTATTATTGTTGTCGTTGTTGCTGCACAATGGCCATATATCATAAATGAATGCTAGCAGGATCATATATTTACAGGTCTTAAATACCACATATCCCAGTGTGTCAGGCTTGCACACTGGTGAATGTCACTGCCTACACAGAGCAGGTAATTGCAGATGGTATGACCCTGTGTCCTCACCTCTTGTCATCGTTCATTATCGAGAATAGAAGGAGATACAACTCTGGAAACACACACTATACTCTCATATCTGTATACTAGCAGGAGCAAGAACAGCTGTTTTCTGCTGGAAAACTGTTTGAAGAAAAAAAGGTGAAATTAAAAAAAATGAAATAAAGAAGCCAACAAGACTACAACTCCGAAGGTGCATTTTGATGAGAACGGTCCAGTAGCTGAAATGAACTCTCTTGTCTGGATGTTGGGTCACGGGGTTCTTACACCATTTCATTGTAACAGAGTGATATAACAAACAGCAACAAATCATTCGAGATCATTTTATTTTCGCACCAAGGATAAAATAATTCAAACACAATTTCAGCGCATTCTCTGCCAGCAGATGTTGCCGCTCCACTTTCTGCCACTCGTCTAGTGATTCCTCTCCACCCCTCTCCACCCAGTCCCACCTGTTCAACCGCTGTAGTCTAATTGACACTGACTGGATGTTGTCGCCCAGCAAGGGACCGTTAATGAACAAACTGCTGTTAGGCCACTAACTATGCTAAACCAGCTCGATGCTCGGAGGTGGCGGAGGGCAGGCACCTCTTGTCGTTTTCCCTCCCAGCCCTCCGCACTCCTGGGGCGGAGGCCAAGCCTTTCATCCCTCCTCAAGCCTCCTGCCAACAAAACAGTGAATAATTCACCACCTTCTGGTTGGATCAGCTGTAACACAATCTCTGCTTACTCAAGCACTGATGTCAACATTATAATACTACAAATCCAGATATTTATTCCTTCACGAGGAGGAGACGGCGTTCCCTTTGCAAAGACCGTACAATGTGATGCAAAGTGTGAATTTCATTTAAAAAAACAAATGAGTAAAACAGCATACTTCATCAGTTACTAAACAACAGAGCAGGTACCAATATTGAATTATCAGAATTAGCTAATGTCTCCTGCTTTTTTAGAGGCTCACTGAAATCAGATCAGTGCATCCTCAGTTGGCCCAGCAGTTCCTAAAGCCCTGTGTCTGAAGGATTTGCAGATTGTGTAAATGTTTTTGTCTCATGCAACACGACTAGTCTTCATGGCGCATTACGTACAAATCATTGGATTGAAGAAAGCAGGGAGTGAACATAAAAGATGGGGATGGGAATGTGCATAATTACCATGTCAGCACATAGCCATATGCTCCTTGGCAGCGTAATGGAGACACTACAGAGAGCAGCAGTATTCCAGACACATGAGTAATGAAGTCAAGATATCAAAGTCACAATGCAAACATCGCTGTTCTAGAAAGAGCAGAGCATATGTTAACCTGTTATTTATTATTTGCATGTTGACGATTATGTTTAAATCCATTCTCATATTCAGACGATCCAGTTTAATCATCTATTGAAATGTATTCTTTTTTTTCTTTATGTAATAATGTTCAACAACCAAGTGCTTCAATAACCTATTCGATGTGAAAGTCCTCTGTGTGGTAGGAAGGAGGAAGGAAATATGAAACAATAGTCTATTCGAGTTTAGGTCAGGTCAAGGTGGTGTCGCGAGGGGGAGAGTACTTTCATTTAGACCCACAGAGGGAGTGAATAATAGTAATAATAAAAAAACATGTGCACCCCGAGACAATTCAGCTCGCTCTATGTGTACAGCTCTGTTTTATTGTAATCTTTGACTTACAGTGAAGTTTCTAGCACCTTGAACACAGAAAGCTGTTTGTTCACAGCTACAAATCTGTGGGGGGGGTGGAGGGTCTGTGTCATGAACATTCCTCTCCCATAGTGGAGACATGGATCACATATGGAGTGAATTTAAAATGCTTAGTTGTTACAGTTATGCAGTAGTTTATTCCCATTATACAGTATAATACTTGCTCAGAGCGCTGGAGGATGAAGGGTTCAGTGACATTCTATTTGTCCTGAAAACCAGAGACATAAATCAGCACCTACATGTTAAATATGGCGTCTGGGACACTCACAGAAAACTGTACTGTTCTGGTAGGTGACGTATGATTTTCATGGCTAGTGTTATCAGTGATTTGACAAGCTTTATTATGAAGCCTTGTGATTGGTGTGGCTGTGTTTACATGATCACTTGTGCTGTCTGCTTATTTGGCCCATCGTAGGAGGTGAATGTGACTTTGTCGGAGTGTGGATGTGCTATTGGTATTAAACAGCTGGCTGCGCTCGGATCAGCCTACAGCTTTCATCCCTTACTGCAAATACATTTGAAGGTCAATAAAAGGTCACGGCCATGAGGTGGTGGTCTGTGCTGAAAGCAAATTATGCCATATGAGTAAAGCCTGTTGCCATATCCTAGACTACAGTAAATAAATAAAATGAATGTGCATAATTTGAAGTGGCATATATCAATTCAAAAATGCAAATTGAAAATATTTATTTTAACTCATTTGAGGCAAAGCCAGTCAAAAGCAGGTTTAGACAGTTTGAGGACATGTACTCTGGGGTTGTGTCTGTGTGCTGGCTGATCCAAATAGACCCCACAGCCGACAGAAGTTTCCCCAGATGGGCTGCCTGAGGCTGGGGAAGAGAAGCGATGCAGCCTTGGCTCGGCTGACTGCAGACCTGAGGCGAGAGATTCATCATGTGTGTGTAATCAAAATGATAAGTGTGGCAAAGCGACACCACTTCCCAAAAAAGAGGAGAGAAAAAACACCTTTTTGAGAAAAATCAAAGTGTATGATTACAGGAGGCTGGTGGCTTGTCTTGATGTAAATCTAACCTTGTAGGTGAAAGACTTTACTTTATAAGGATATTTAATGCAGTGGTGAGTAAAGTCGTTTTATTTCAATAAATGTGAAACAAAACTATAAATCTGTCAACTGAATGCCGTGTGTTTTAAACAGATAAGGATGTTAAAAGTAAAGATTATGCAGAGGGGGATGTTAGCGATGAAGAGGAAACAGAGAGCGGATACGAATAAAGTTTATGGACGTAATAAGAAATAATTAGTCAGAGCCATTTTCAAAAGGCACAAATCTACAAGGAGAGAGGTGGACAGGTTGAAAGAGTGACTGTGTGTAGATAATATTAAGTAACCGACAGGACGTCACAACAAAGGGATATTCAGCAAACGGCAGAAATTTGTATCTGTCAGAGGCGACAGTGTGATAACATTAAGAGGGGGACATCTTTCATTCCACTCCTCCAGCAGCCTCAGTTCTGGGATAAACCATTTTAACTCCTGCCATAAAGATTCACACAGACCTCTGGTGAGGAGACCGATTACACGGTGGGAGTGTATTACTATTCATGGTAGTGATCTGCTCTACAAAGAGCTGTTTATATTGTATGCGAGGGGATAAGCACCAGAGCGTCTGGTGACATTTTACTTTGTCAGATAAGAAGCAGGATGGGAAATAATCTGTTGTTTAAAAATGTGTCAAGTTTTAAAGAAACTATCCCTGCTCCCTGCACCAAGACAGCGTGTGGCATTCTGTCCAATGAATACACAAATATAATATACTGCTCAAACATCTGGTGAGATATCAGTAAGGGAATTGACTTTTACACTGATTATTCACCAGTTCCTAAATTTGAAACATTATTTAAATTGAGAGATTAATTTTTGCAGTGCGGTCCCGGGGATTTTTACTTCCTGTTACAGATTTTGGTTTTAAACTTAGTGGAAATAGAGGATAACTATACTGACAGACATTGAATAAGATTCTTCAGAATTGCATCATGGAGATATAGTGAAGTGTAAGGAATGTAGTTGTTTTCTCCTCCTACAGGTCTCTGGTGACAGGAGCGATTATTAGACAGTGGCGTCGTCATTCTATCACGTTCAATGAATAAAAAGCAGTGTGTTGCATTCAGTATAGATACAAAGGCGAGATAGAATGTAACATTGCATTCTGTGTACACGCGAGGCCCCCTGTCATTATATATGACACGAAATGCAGTTCTCATAATAACAAGTAATCCTGAGGGCATCATGCATAATAATCATGTATGATTATTATGATGCTACAATTAATGAGTGAAATATGATGCTGAATGTAATTAAAGACCTACAGTCTACGTGACCATGATCGTACACATTAATCCCTTAATCGAGAGTAAATCAGGCTTTACATTTAATAAAAGAAAATAATAACATTACCATACACAGAAGTAGTGTGTTCCTGACCAACACTGGTTGCAATTCATTTATTTTTTTCTGACTTGTTCATCTGTTCACATGACTAGAGCATTCTATTCTTTCCTGCCTACCGCTCTGTCTCTGCCTTTCGCCACCCGTTCCTCCTGGTATTATTTGGCCTGCCATTCCTATCTCATGGTGTTTGCGATTTTTCTCCTGTAATCAGACACACAGATTCATCTCTGTCGCCCTCAGACACCACCTAAATCAATTTCCCAGCACTCTCCCATCTCGGGGGGCCGCTGTCAGGGCTGGCACCTTACAGCTTGGGACACACCTATATGCTAACACACACACACACACAATCACGCACGCACACACATTCTCTTGCATTTGCCCCTATACAGTGTCTAAAGCACATACACTCTCCCTCTGTCTCTCATACCCGTGATTCACCACATCACTGTTCTCTAATATCTTACTTGCTTCATCTTCGCAACATCCATTTGTCACCTCTGACAGGTCCTGGCAGCAGCATCTATCCATGCTGCCTTTATCCTCGCCGCCTCAGCCCACACTCTGTTTCACTCGAAGACCCCCCCCACCCCTCTCGACCTCCTGCCCCTTCAGCTCGCCCCCTTTTTGGATGTACATCATCGGCAGACCATGTTTATTCAGGGCCATGTCTTCAGATGGTGGTCCCGGATTAGATACAGGCCTGCATTTTTCAATCCCAACATGAGATTTTGTGTTGAGCGGATGGACAACCCAGCCAGTCAGCTGTGAAGAGCAGCATCCAGGAGGGTGTGTGATGCATTAGCACAGAGGACTCAACTCAGCCTGGCTCCTTGTGGAGAATCACTTAGATATGGAGTCATGTCCCTCTCTCTCTCTCTCTCTCTCTGTGTGAATGAAACATCAGCATGTTAAAGTTATCTTGGTAAGCCTGTTAGCATACTGGTCTTGTAACGGTGTGTCACTTATAGACCATTTAGGCCACATGTGGCATCACAATGCATTTTGGGTAATCAGATTGCAGTGGCATTATGACCCTGATCACATAACACTGGTCTTTGCGAGCTGATTGGCCCAACGAGCCTCCGCAGACGGCCATGAACTCCTTGTGAGCCCATTAAACACGAGTGTAAATGAAGTTGTCAATACACTTACGTGTGTGAAAATACCAATCGCACGCCGGTGTTCCAAACCAGCAGCTGGGCAGTCATCATCCATTAGCCGGAGAACACAGGAAGCGTTTGTGTGCTGGTAGCCACACTGATGTGAATGCAATAACTCCACCACTGTGTGCACAATCTATTTTTGTAACAGCTGGATGAATAAATATGCATCTTAATGAGTGCAAAATTTTCTCAAGATGACTTGCAGTGCTTTGCAGCACGGAGTTCACATGTTGCATGAGGTAATTTAAGTATCATGTTTGTTAATTAATGTATTATATGGCTCTATGAATGACCTTATTAGCATCTGTGGTTGTGTGTAATGTATCACGGTGATTATAGCCATACATTAATTGGTTCAGTAGCCTTTAAATGTTAAATGTGTATCTGAGGTGCCTGGGCCTGTAGCACAGAGGGAATCTGTACAGTGTCCGTTAACGGAGAGAAGAACTTAGTGGCTGGATAATGATAGATTGTGACTTAGCTACAGTCCTGAGCTGAAGAGTGGTGCTACTCTACCACTGTTTGCTGTGTGTGTGTGCTGTGTGTGTGTGTGTGTGTGTGCGTGTGTGTGCGTGTGTGTGTGTGTGTGTGTGTGTTTACCAATCTGGCTGGGCTTCTTTTAATCAAATATTGATCTGCAAATCAAAGAGAGGTAATGCTCTCTCCCCGTAACTCAACATCATGGGCAAACAATTGTTTAATTCAGGGTTTTTTGTTTGTTTGTTTGTTTGTTTTTCTTGTTGTTCTTGTCTTTTAATGCCCATCAGCAACACAAAAAAAATATCCTGCAATGTATTCAAATGTTAATTCCATGTTTAGGCCTTGAGGTCTTTTTTTAATAGCTTGATCTCAGCTGCAGGGTCAGACCTGTAATTGCAGATGCAAATCTCAGCGGCTGAGCGAGTTTCACCATTGGGCACATTGATGCCATGTGGGTGAAGGATGCAGTTGCACCACTGGATGGATGAGTTCTAGACTTTCCCTGTTGCTAGCTGCTCTGTAACAATGAACATTTCTTACTATAAGTCTTCTTACTGATGCATTAATCTCTGCCATACCATGTCAGGGCCCCTTGACAATACTACATGAAGGAAGTGTTGTAGTTATATATGCAACAGTCTTGAACTGTTACAGCTACGAGGCATCAGACTCTTCCTTACTGTGGCTGTGAGTCATCAGTGTGTGCTGAGTGAAATCTGTCTACTTGGCTTTCCAGTTCTGCAGAGACACGACCGACGAGTATTTTGTGCTTCTGAACACACTGCTGACAATATAGGAGAATTAAATACATCTCTTTTGGATTTTGAAGCATAGAGTGGAAATGATGTTTATTTGCTGTGAATTGTGTATCAAAGAACAAACGTACACAGATTTGATGTGAGGGGAGAAAAGCTACATGCAAAGCAGTGGCCAGTAATTGTGTTGACAGTGATTGATAGTGACGTGTTAAAGCCCAAAGGACCATAAATCACATATGACAGCCGTCATGGAGCAGGGCGACAAAACATGAAGGCACCTTACATCATCGGATTTTGTTGTTGGCCAGCACTCCGTTTACCCTTTACTTTATTTTTTTTATTTATTTAAAATTGATTTTCCCATCCACTGTGGGTACAGTGTTTGTAAAAGTCAGTTGTTCGTCTTTTGTTGAGGTCTGTTTCACCTCCAAAGTTAGTTTCACTCTGCACTGGGCAGAGTTGCCCATAGTAGCAGGGATTGGATACATTTGTCTATGAAAAACTATAATGAATGTCATGAACCAATTCTCAGTCAAATCTTAATAGTGAAAACATTATCAAGAAAATGATTGCATTTTAGAATAGTGAACATATATGCTGTACTCTCAAATATGGGGATTTATTCCTTTCATTTGGTATTCAACAGAGATAGTTACATATTTTAATGTTGATTTCTGGCCCATTACCTGTTTTCACCGTCTTTTTCCTAACATGTATAATTATATACACTATGACATATTAGATTTCTATTACTCAGACTGTAAGCATAAACATAGCATATGAGATTTTGGTTGAAATGTAACCTGGACGTGTGTCCCTCTCTCCGTTTAATATAGGCTGCTGGCTCGCGTATATTATCTACAATATCTAAATTTAAGGTCTGTATCAAAAATCTTACAATACAGCTCAGAACTATCACAGGTTTACTCAAATTCACATTCACTGATCTTCTAGATTTGGGAAGGAGATTGGCAGTAGCAGACTCTGTAAGACAGTAAATAAGACCCCCAACCCACACAACACACAGTACCCCAGTTTTATAGAAAGTAGGAAACTATCTTTATGTAAACATCTTTCTCAACTTCATTTATATTCCGTCAAGCAGAAATATCCCATACAAAACTCAAATATATCACAAAAGAATAATTGAAGTAACCAAAATAGATGTAAGACAAAATATATACATATATTAAGGAGAACCACTTCTAGGAGAAAAAAATAATAAATGCGGTACTACTTCTCAGTTCCTCAATTACACTCTTAATTTCACATAAAGTTACTTGTCTTTTTTTCCTTGAACTGTCCCTCAGTTATCAACCTTCACCTATTTTCATTTATTTTATCTTGGGCCCAAGAACCAAAAACAACCTGAGTTTTGGTGAATAAAGTATAAAAAATGGATAAAGAGCTTCTCAGGTGGGTTTCCTTTTGTTTTGACTCCTACCGCCCTCCTGGTACGGTAAGCATCCTTGTGTCGACGTCCTGACACACAGAAAGCATCCACACAGCAATGAAGTCCTGGACCACGATGAAGCAGTTCCTCACATGGCACAGATAGAATCGTCCCTCAAAAAAAAACCAGTCTGCACACAAGTATGCAGAACCGTTAGACTTTATACTTTTTAAATGTCTTTTTCCATTAATGTCTTTGTTTTTTTTAAATTAAAAGGTAAATTGCATTTTAACCAATTACCCCATACATATGAATTAAATATTCCCTTCTTTTTAACATACCAGATCAATATATGAAATTCACTTAATGAACACCTGGTTTTAAACATATAATTGTAATTTATGCAACTTGAAATCATGAAAAATATACCCTACTTGGTATCACATTGAATATAAACATCATGGCGTTTCTCTGCATCACTCGCACTTTACAGCAACAGCTACGGTACGTGAGCTGCGCATAGCCTCATTAGCAGGCCACGGCTGAATTAGCAGGCCGGGAGGAAAAAATGTGCGTAACACAAATCAAAACAATCAATATAGACCCTGTCACATCATCACAATATGAAACACACACCTCCATTATGATTAAGCACTTACGACTATTCTGACTGGTTATTTATTTATCATTGAACCACTATGATAGTGCTAACTCAGCTAAGCTAACTCACCAGAATAGTCCAACGTAGCCTCCCCTACGACCAACTTAGGCGTCTTCGACGTAAGTGTTCATTCGTAGTTCACTGCTAACCGCAGCGTTCATCAATATCCGTAAAAAAAGATTCTTAATCATGTGCTAACTGGAGAACAACGTGTTTCATAGCAAACAGAGTTTTTTCCTCTCTGTGTCTCGCACCCTCACACACCCGAGAGCTACAGGTGATGCGTTCAAGGCGCGCATCGGAAATCTTAATACCGGCCAAAAACCGTATGGAAACCTACGATACATTTAAGGAACCTAGTACTTCCTAGTGCTCTAAATCTAACCAGGGTTACAGAAAGAAAAATCAATATTGGATTTAGGTTGAGATAATTGGAAACAAATTTATGGGGAAATAGAGTCTTGGACCAGGACCAGCAGCGCAGCATTAAAACTGAAGTCAGTATTAAAATGGAAATGGCATTATGTTATATAGTGTGGCTGCTTTTGGAAGGCAAACCAGTATTGAGGGAGGGGCGATTATTTCAGGTTCCTAAATGTCTCGTGGCAGTTGCATTAAAGCAAACCTTGACATTTCCAAACCTTAACTCTGACACATGACCTTGACGCTGCCATATTTGAGAAGAAAACGTGTATGTCAGATTCATTCTCATGGTTGTCTGTCATACAGTTGTGTCTTTGTTTGCCACACAGGGTGAACCAGAGTGATATATTGTATGTATCTTCTTGCTCTGCTTGTTTAGCTGGCAGTTTAAGGAGCAAACATCGGTCCTTGTCGTTTATATTTAAGAGCTTCAGGTGGTTCGGAGCGTTTTTCCTCTGTTCGGGAGTGGGGGTGTTGTGTGTCTCTTGTGTGGGAGAAGGATTCGCTTAGCCTGCCGATGCAGTCTAACCCCACACACACATGTGTTTTCAGATAAAAACCCTCACCAAACTACATTCTGACACGATGCTCTCATCCCCTGTAAAGCTGAACTCCGGAACAGTGATCAAGACACGTCGGGCAATTTTACACACCAACACTCCGGTAGAGCCACAAGCAAAATACATTTTTACATGTTGGAAAGCCAACGCTCTCTAAGGACCGAGAGCTGAGGAGAACAGTGAATGTAGAAATCACTGTCATTCATTAGTAAGAGTGCTGGTCCAAGCAGTTTCAGGTTTGTTAGACTTATGTTACCTCCCAGCAAACGGAGCTGGTAGAAGGCCATTAACTTACACAACATTTACAGGTAAAGATATAAAATATACTTGTCAACATTTATTGTGTGACTAACAACCTTAAGAGCTTGTCATACATTCCCAGAGGTGACCTTGGTACAAGAGTGACGCTTCGCCATTGTGCCAAGTGCCATTTAAAGGACTACGAAACATTTTACCGCCTCACGATCTCGCTCCTCTCAAACCTGGATAGTGTTGAAAAGCTGCTTCTTTGTGTGCCCCATTGTATTGCAGTGCAATAGGTTTTCATGGGTAATTTCACACCCTCATGAAAACGTTAATCTGCAATGATAATACTGCAAATGGAGATCAATAATTTGATCTGGCGCACGCAGTAAGATGTCTTTGTCGGCTCAGCCTTTCCCTCTCTGTGCCCATGCTCCACTTGTGGCTCATCTCTGTCTCTCTGCTGCCTTTTCATAACCTGAAACATTCTATAAAAATGTATAAACTCAGCTGCAGAGACCGCTGTCATGCATGGAGCATGGAATTGCATTAGACATAGCATTGCCTTCCTGGCTGCAGCCACGATTCAGAAACGTCTAATGGATGCTTTTAGGCAGGGCGGCTTTCAGATGACCGGTTCAGATCACAGGGTCTGGGGGATTGGCTGCTCAGCGAAGCCCCTCTCTCATGGAAAAGCCAGCACACACTGCCATGTCATCCAGTTTCCATCAGCATTAAGTTTACTCAGGCTGGGTCGGATGTAGGTTTGTCAGAGTGTAACCTGCCGGAAGACCAGGGTCAGGATCATGGTCATGTATAGGCCAGTAAATGTAGCAGCTGAGCGAAAGAAGTTTAACTGGCATGAAATAAAAAAAACTGTACTTCAGTTTGATGTCCCCACACTGAACACACACGTGCCTAAACCATATTACCTGCTTGTCATCAGTTGGGTTAAGGACACAGAACACACTGCTCAAGGAAAGGTACAGTCATGGTTATCTTTATGTCAGCCATTTTATTTGATGCATTACTTTGAATTACATACACATATTATTATTGTCCCCACAGAGAGCATGGCACAGATTAAGTGATTTTTCTTTTTTTTTGGGTGGTCAGCCATAACACTCATCACTCTTCCTCTTGGCTCATGAGGCCCCTCCCACTAAGTAGATGGCTGTTGAATTGATGCCCTGCATCCCCAAGATACTGAACCCCCAAATGCCCCGATGTATCATTGTATGAGGGTGTTAGTGATGCTTTGTGTTTTTAACAATGTGAACGCTTTGAATGGTTGATCAGACAAGACCAGCTCCAAATAACTGCAGACCATTTAACATCTTCCCCAGGATGAATTGCAGTCAGTTTTGGTGTGAATAGTTTAATGCTGCAAACATAATAACACTCTTATCATCCTCAGCTGTATATTCTGTTGAGTTCGATGCTAATAAGCAAACATTATCATGCTAAAAAGATGAACTGAAACAGTGAACATAGTGCTGTATTGTGCAAAACCACTGCAACTGAAGCTTAAACTGTTACAGCTTCTCCACTTAGCTCACTGAACAATAGTTACCCTGTTTTTTGTGTTATGACTATAAACACAACTTGAGATCAATTTAATTTGGTGATTGGGATTGTAGATTTTTTTTTAAAAAAAAGCTTTAAAGTGTGTTGTTTGCAGCTTTGGTGAGTTAATTTGGTGGATTGTGTCTCTCGGGCAGGAGCATGAAGTGAATAAAGTGAACAGCTCCTGTGCTGATTTATTTCCAGAGGACAGCCTGAGAAAACAAAGTTACTTAAGGGAATCAGTCCTCCCACTGCTATGTGTTTGTGACTCGCTTCTGTTTAGCAGAGGAACGGCACAAGGCAGCAACATATTATGCTGCCTAATAGTCATTGAATTGGATCACAAGCCATAGTCGTTATCGGCCCTCTCTTGTCCTCTCTCTCTGAATGTATGTGTGTGTGTGCAAAGTGCTGGAGGGTGGTAGGAAAGATGAAGTTGTCTAAACCGAGTATCCCATTAATATCACATTGTGTCTTGTCACTAAGCAGAACACAGGAAAACTGTGTTTCTTTGCATTACGTTAAAAAACAAAGCAGTAAAATACGTTCCTATTGGCTAGTTGCATTTCTGTCTTCAGCCTGAGTGATAAACAGAGATTAACTCCGATGACAGCTCATACATGATAAACGAGCGTGAAAACATACTGTATGTTCAGCGTTGTCCTGGCGATAAAAAGAAAGGGGATGCATCATTGGCAACTTTGACTGGTACATTAGAGCAGTGATTCACACACAGCCTGAGGACTGGTTCCAACTCATTATCTGATATGTTACCAGCCCTGTGTGTTCAGTAATAAAAGGCCCAAAGCTGTTAGAATAACATAAATCAGTGAGTAATAAAGCGTTTTTTTTTTTTTTTTACTACTGTGGTCTTCTACTGTGAAACATTAAATGACAGTGTGGCGACAAACCACAAACATTGCTGAAATCGCTTTATCGCCAGTCATGTATAACTTTACATTTGTTAAACCAAAAAGGGTGTTGAGATTGTAATTTTAGATCATACAAAAAAATGTGTTATGTGTAAATGAGTTTTTGGGTCCCGAAGCAGAACGATGACTCATGAAAGTGGGGAGGACTTGTTTTAAAGTTAACAAGAACAGAGCAAGATAAGGCGTGAATAGAAGCTGGACTGTAGGTGCTGAACAGTCGGCAGACCGGAGTGATTTGATTTTGTACGGGAGATATAATTAGTAATCCTTAGTGAGAACTGTAAGACTATGAAGTAAAAACTACAGCAGCGCATGAGGAAGCCAAAGCCTTGGTACCACACAGGTAGAGTGAACAGTGTGGTGATGACTGGGTGAATAGGTGTTCCATCAGGCGTAACACTGGTCACTAAACGCATCACATGGATCCACATGGATCCATTGCTGTTGATACCAAACTTCAGTGCAGTCCGTTCATGTTGAATAGCAGAAAGAAACACTTTCTCAGACTTCATGGACCTCTTCATGGGCTTTGTGTGGAAACTAGTTAGCTCCTTTGTCTTACAGCAAACAAGGAGACTAATGGGGAAGAGAAGGTTGTTAATGTCCCGGAGTAAGATGAAGGACAAGAGAGGGCATCCAATATAAAATGTAGCTCCTTCAGCTAATCGTCAGCAGCTCACAGACGAGAAGCGGAGCTACAGGGTTAAGGAGGTGAGAAGTGTGGCCATTATCACAACAGCCATGGGTATTAAATAGAGTTATTTCTGCCACGTCCAGCTGCCAGTTGGAGATAAGCGCTGTTCGGCTGAACCTGTGAACTTACCGGCATCTCTCGGAACCTGTCCTCCACACGTTAATAAATGTTTGCACCTTCAGGACTGTTGCTTCATGTTCAAGCAACAAAAATCCTGGAGCTGCACCGAGGGGACTGGCAGAATTTGTTTTCAAGTCAAACCGTATTGAATCATGTGGAATTAAGGTTTTTTTTTTCAATGTTTGTCATTTGTTGTTCATATTGATTTTTGATATGATTTTTAAGATATGTGGAAAAAAAGGCAGAGGGCACTGTATAAATTACACCGGAAAATGGAATTTGTGTTAAATATGTATTTATATTCCCCTTTAACCTCCTTTCCTTTTGTAATTGGTTATTTGATTGACTACTAATTAGTCCACTCCAGCAAAATAAACATAATCATACTCTTGATAACGTGACTAATTTACTGTAAACGTGCATTTTACAGTCATCACATTGTCAGAGACCAGGGGCCAGATCCATAAAACTCGGTGCAGATCCATGACTAAAACTGTTCATGCACAGAGGCAGAAATCTGCTAACGGTTTTATTTGTCAGACTTGTAAAGCCACGCCATATGTCTGGTTCTCAGTCATCCTGGAACTGGGCATGCATGCCTGAGCCTCATTTTCGCTCACGCATTTCGTTGTGCGTAGCTGTAGAAACAGCATTAACCTCCATTTGCATGACAGTGCTTGGGTTTGCGGTAACACTTGTTTGACCCGACAGTGGGAAGACCTGTGAGGTTCTGCCTTATCATGCGTCTCCCACAGCACCAGAGCAGCCATCGTTACATACCACTGATACATAGCTGAGGCTAATTATACCAACAGTGTCATTCATTTATCACATGTACCATATGGTACATACATGTACCATATGATCGGCATTAATAAACTCCTGGAGCCTGATCAATGATTGCTATATTGCTTTATAGTAATCAATGAGAGACTTTTACAAATTAGGCTACTTGACGATTGAGGATAAAACTCCTGCAATAGCTATGTGCTCCTGCAAGGTAGCCCACTCCCCGCTTTAAGAACAACAGTCCAATGTTTAGCTATTAGACTTTTAAGTTTAGCTATCAGACCCGAATACATATATAAAACATTTATATGTAAAATTTTAGAGAAGATGAAACCCCTGAACTCCTGCCACTGACAACACAACCGAATATTTTATTTGCATTCGTCCAACCTTGTTTTCTGGTGTGCATCAAATGAGAATGGCCACAGAGCTTTTTCCTTCAATCTTATCTGCCATACATTGAATGTTCTTTTTGCAGTGTTTCCTTTCTTTATTTTTGTTATACTGTTATGTAACTGTCGGTCACGCTCCCAATTCCCAGATCCGCTGACCCATAGAAGGCAATTTGGACTGACTAACCCTGGCACTGTACAGATATGGATTCTTTGTAGACTTACTACATGTAGGTCATATTAGCACTCAGGGTTGCTGCTGATCCAGAAGCTTCAGCCTCAGGGCAGTAAGGGGAGGGAAAGATAAGGAAACACAATAGACTAATTAACATTAATTATACATGTAACTGTAAGTACAGTAATGGGATTGTGACAAAGACGATGAATGATTAGCTGATGCCGTATGTGTAAAATTGAAAAAAATCCAAAAGCATCACTTAAGAATCAATCACGCCTACTTCTGACTTTGACCCATTGGACAATAACTACTAGTGTCTATTTCCTCAAAGGCTGTACTGCTTTTTGAAAGCCAAAGAGGTATTTATCTTTTCTGTCCTGTTTGGTTTCTACATTGGGTTAAATGATGTTGCACTTGATTACAAAAGTGAAAAGACGACGCTCACTGGGTTTTTAACCTTCACTTCCTGTTGTCAGGCTTAGATGACGGACATCAAACATTTGTTTTTAATATCCATTATGTCCACCACCCTGCTGATTGGCTCTGTAAAACCAGCAATTCCAATTCCAATTACCAGCAGTTTCATGCTCAATAACCAAAGGGAGGGGTGTGAAGTAGAAATATTTGGCAAGAAAAATCCAAAGTATGAATGCCACTCCAAACATTGTGTGTACATTTAAATAGATGCATTACTATGAACGTGTGTGCATTTAAATGGACTTTTTTTTGTGTGCATGTGGGAGGCTGCTGCGTTTGAAGGTTTAAGTCCGTGGCTAGGTTAAGTCTTGTGCTAGGCTCTTGTTAAAACAGATAAAGCCAAGTCAAGGTCGAAGATTTGCCTAAGAGTGGTGGTGAGATGGGTGTGGGTGTGGGTGCGGAGGGTAGTGGGGATTAGAAGCTGCAGATTAGCCTCTAATGATCCCTCAGTCTGTGTGGTAAAACCCACAGCACAAGCAACATCATACTTACTCGTGGGCAGTCATCAAAAACAGTGCAGGGCTTAATAAGATTCACCAGCGCATTCTAGCCCACAGGCCTGTTTACTCTTCTCTTTGCACTCGGAGCAAAGGGACGATAAAATGCTGCAAGTGTTGCAAAGCACTCTCTTGACCTTGATAAGGCAACCAAGCATGACGAGGGACGAGTAGGTATTTGTATATCAACTTATGTGAACAGGAGAAGGCTGATGGAGCAAGGGCACAGAGAAGGAGACAAACAATGACGAAAGAACTGGAAAAAAAAACGGGAGAAATGGAGGAAAACAAGAGGGAGAAAGCTAGTTTGTGCGTCTGATGCTCAAAAACGGATATCTTGAGATTCTGTGCTCTTCGGAATCTACTGCGTTTATGTGTGCTGGTTGAGCGCACATTACAAATAACTGCCTGTGAAGAATGAGTGCATTTTCATTTTTCCAAGTGGAACAAATTTAAAGGGCATTATCAGTCTTGTGCAAACACTCACATCACAGAGATTGATCATGTAAAAAGTGGACAGGGTGTGCAGCCGGCACACCCCTGTATAAAGGCAGTCTATTGTGTCTTTGTACCAGTCCTGGAAGCAGAACCAGTTTTCTGTTCAACCTGTGAATATTACCTACAAACACTTCCTACTCAGGTAACAATTATATTATTACTGTCAATCCCAAAACAATAACAACGTTGACTTATTCAGCAAAAGTCAAAGAGTTCAGGGACCTGGGGAATATGTGAAGTGGTCTGAGTCCCTGAAAAGTAAAGAGGGGGAAACTCAGTGAGTCTGGGAGCCACTGATATGTGATAAAAGTGGCTTTCAAGTGTATCTTGGTAAAGCAGTCAGCCAGAGCTGTGATGCTTGTGCAGGGGAGCATTCTGTAGGTCAGATGCAGGGATGGGCTGATATGTGTCTTATTTTTACAGTTGTTTATGTCTTTTTATTATTAAAGGGTTGTGATCAGCATCTCGTTAAAGCAGTTCCTGAAGTACATTCCATCAAGTCATTTTTACATAAAGTAAATTACCAGAATCTGCACCAACTTTCTCAGGAAAGTAAATAACAGATTCCAGCAAGTGAATTTTGGCAATCGGTCAAAACGTTATATGAGAAGGCAGGCAAGCAGCCCACTGCAGGCTGAGGATGGAAATCCCTAATTTAGTTTCCTCCATCATCAGTCCCAGTGGCTTAGATAAGCACAAGGGGAACTGGAATGACATGAAGCGCAACCAATGACCCTCTCAAGCCAAGAGTGGCCAAGAGGAGAATGGCTGCATAAAGTGGGATTACCTCTGTAATGCTGCCAATGTGGGGATGGATGAAAGGCCATCGACTGAGCTCTGTACTGCAGGGGAGCCAGGATGCCCCATATATCTTTTCTTTTCCAGTCCACAGCATGCACTGTTTGGGATCGGGTTCTATTCACAACCACTGAACACTTTGCAAAATCATCTCCAGCTGTGCCTTTACTGCACGACTGATGCATTTGATTGGCACTCGGTAGTGATTGTCAGAATTAATAGTAAAACTACCGAGGTAGCAAAACGGTGCCGTGAGTTCCAAGAAGAGATTCATAATCCTTCTAAGTAGCAGCCTCATTACTTTCTGTTAAACAACAGATGATTTAGAGAGCCATGCATAATTCATAGGATGGGAATTTTAAGCCACAAGAGCCGCAACAACAGGATACAGATACAATCACTGTTTACCCAAAATCCACCGAGGCTCCTCTTCACCTCTCCCGAAACTATCCAGCAGCAAGATGGTAAAGTCTTTGAAAACACATTACTGAGTAAGATAAACAGAAAGGCTATGGCCATTACATCACCATTACCTCAATGTCATGCTATTGTATGTAAAATAAGCTGAACAGATGCGGTAATGAGTCTACAATTCTATACATTACTGCAAATTACCTACCAGCCACAAGTTTTACAGCCCACTAGGCATATTAATTTGAAGCAAAAAAATTGCCTGAGGGCTTTTGGGGGACTCTCGTAATTAAACTAGCATTACTCAATTTGAATTTGTCACCTCTGAAGATGAACAAGGGTAAAAGTGTACTGCATGTGGCCTCTTAAAAAATATGGGAAATACTGATGTAGCAGCAATGTTTGTTCAAACCAATTTTATTTATCCAATTGCCATGTTCATCAATTACAACAATTATTACTACTTTTGTACAGCCTTCCTCATAATAAGTTTGACAACAATGAGAACCTATGATTCTGCTGATGTTTGGTGTAAGTGAGTTGCTGTGGTAGTTCGCGCAGGTTCCTGTTTCCTGTTTCTCCAGTTGTCACTAAGGCACATTGTCATCTTCAAAGGAATCGACCATATGGCCCCTACATTTCCTGCCCCTAACTGTTTATACAAAGCAAACAATAACCCAAATATTATCATACATGGAGCCATGTAGAATCTTCACTACATACATACACTCCTTCTAACCAATCATAACCTGTTTATGGGTCTGTCTAATACGTTGGTCTTCATCTGTACGCTGACTCTTCTCACAGTACCACTGGTGTCTGGCATTGTCTTTATTTCCCAGCCCTGGTTCCAGGGTTGCGTGGGGCAGATTCGTCCACTATCAGGATGATATCTTCCAACGAGATGTTTCTCTGTGGTGTGACCCACTTTTGTCTCTCCTGGTGTTGTGCAAAGTACACTTTCATCCATCTTGTCCAAAATAGGTTAGCTATGTACTGTACTTGTCTCCACCGCTTTCTCTTTGTCCAGTCTTCCATACGTGTCTCTCTTTGGTAATCTCTTTTTTAGTGGTTTGTGAGTCTTCTTACCTGGCCGTGGTATTAAAGTGGTATCAGAAATACCTCTGCTTCTTCCTCGATAAGGTCCACCAGGTGAAAGAACTCTGCTTCAGCTTCCGACAGCTTCATTGCGGTACACCAGGATTTAGTGCTCTCCACAAAGGTCCTGAAAGTCTTGGCTCTTGATTCGTACCAATCCCACTGGTCTACTTGAGTATCAGTTTCGGACAGCTCGGCGGTAAGTGTAGCTTTTGTATCCTCAAACACGGCGTATATTGTTTGGAATGAACCACAAAGACCTTCCACGTGAGCCACATTTGAGTTGGCAAGCATCAAAATTTCAATGTACGCCATCAATTCTGTAAGATGAAGGATCATATCTGCCATACAGTGCTTAAGACTGGCTGTTGTGCTCGACTGCTCCATGCTCACGGTGGCTCCAAGGGACTAGGGTCCAGCGGCAGTACTTGAGCGTAATAAGAGTAGTTTTTGACCTAAAGTGTAGCTTCAATGTTTGTTCAAACCAATTTTATTTATCCAATTGTCAAGTTCATCAATTACAACAGTTACTACTACTTTTGTACAGCCTTCCTAGCAATAAGCGTGACAACGGCGAGAGCCTAAGATTCTGCTGATCTCTGGGTTAAGTGAATCAGTCCGGTAGATTGCTCAAATAAATCTTGTCTTCTTGTCTATATATTTATACTTCCTGGTGGCTGTGAAGTGTATGAGGTAGTCACGACCTCAAAGGCAAGTGTCACAAGTGTACATTGTCATCTTCAAAGGAAACCTATCAACTTTGTCAAAATGGCTCCTACAACTGAGCAAAAACTAAAAATCTATTTTCCGAAGCACTGTGGAATAAAATGCTAGAGGAGAATAAATCTTTTTTGTTTTCTTCTCCTTGAAAGGAAGCATGTTTTTATCAGTCATGCCCAAATTACTAGTAAACATGCATCCATCACTTTAGGGGGTGGCTGCAGTACAACAAAATGCTTGTAGTAGTATAATGAAAGAAACATAAAAGAATCACTGCGCAGAAAGGCAATAGCACGAGAATCTATATCATCTGCCCTTACAAACCCTCTGTAATAACACCTCTGTGTATGATCATGTAACATACACTGAGGCAAACTGTTTGACTGCAGCAGTAATGTTGAAATAGCTACAAGATATGGTCAATGAAAGATTCCCAGATAAACACAGTGCTTGAAAGTCTGTTATTGTGCTGTACACAAGCAGCCATATAAAGAATACGTCTGCAGCCAAGGGAATTTTTCCCACATGATTGTTCCTTTGTGTGTTCTTACACACACGTATGCACTTTGTGCACATGCTAGGCAATGCATATTCATTATTCGTCTCTATTGTCTCATGTGACGGCGAGTTATGTGTTCAGTATTTCTGTGGTTATGAAACGCGGTGCCTTTATCCCGCTCTCTCCACACTCATATCTTCCCCTGCTTTGCTATGCTTGTCCTTTGAGGCCCAGTGAGCTTATCCATGTTGTGTGTGCATCCAGAGCATACATGTAGCGGAGGCGCCAACCCCCTAGAGAAAAGGTGATAAAGCGTCCCCACTCAGCAGCTTAAAAGAGAGCCGCAGTTTCCATAGGAACAGGTCTGAAAGCAATTAGATATGGCGCGCAAAATGCAGCTTGATGAGCCATCAGTCAGGAATGGCCCTCGAAATTCCATCTGTGACGTTCAGAATTCTCCAGACGACTCACTAGCTTTAATCTCCCCCTTCTCATTGCTTGTGTTTCCTCTGTCAGCGCAACCCACCCCCCCACCCCCCCACCCCCACCCCCCGCCGCCCTTCACCAGATGCTAGTGAAAGCAGACTTTCTGCAATAAGAACACATCTTTGCATCACCGAGGCCCTATTCGTCCTCTGATCACTCAGCATGTCTTAAGTGGGCTGTGATGACAGTGTCGCTCTTTAAAAAGGAGAATGAGATGATGAGGGCGAGTTCATGGGGAGGTTGGGAAGAAAGCTAAGGCCTTGAGGAGATAATTAAAAGGAAGAAGGGGGAGGTGAGGACATGGGCAAATTGGACAAGGAGGAGGACAGAAAGAAGACTGGAGGTGACGAAGAGAGAAAAGAGAGATATAAAGTGATGGGTGACCCCTGCTTTGGAGCTGTTGTCCACGCTCCATTAAGGCTCATCTGCATAATGTTCCTACAGGCCTCATTAAAGATGAGCAAAGATGCTGGAAACATCTTGCCAGGTAGCACATGTGACGGCATCTTCTCTTTCGTTCCCTCATTACCCTCCGCCTCTTTTTATTCCTGAGCCACCATCCGTCTTCCCTCTTCAGTCCTCCCACCATTCTCCTGTCCGACCTTCCCTCACACCACATATCAAAAACGCATAAGAGATAAAGGGAACATCTGACAGTCGGCAGCCCTCTCCACCTCTCATCCATCATACATAAATGCTTCCCTCCCCTCCATGGCTGAGCTGCCGCCCCTCTACTCATTTGTTGGTACGTGTGCTGCCTCCCTTTCGCTCCCTCCCCAAAGTATGACTGCACGTCAGCAGCGTTTCCGCAACTGTCCACGTCTTTCCAAGAAGAAATGAATGGATTTCATCTCTATTTATGCTTTGCCATTCTATTAGACTTAACAGAGGGTGACGGCAGCTCTGGTGTCAGTGCTCAAGCCACTGGTATAAAGATAACATTTGTTGGTTGTTGTTCTTTTTCCCATAAAAGCCATTAAATGTGAGCACCAACTAATACAAATCAATGATTCCGAGGAGAAGAAATTCAAAATTACATCAAATACCATCCATCACAACCCCTGTTTTTATTCACTCAAGTCTCTTGACATGGAGAATAATGCATGCTGTGACAATCAATAGATTTCCTCGCAGCTAATGTCACGCTCTGTTCTGCACTCTCCCACACACCTCCTCACTTGTTGAGAGATAGCACAGCACAGATTTCTCCCCTCTTCCTTTTACACACTCCATTTGTTTTACATCCCCAAACTTCTCTGCAGCTCTGGGCTTTGCCCGCTCTCGTCTCTCTCCCGTCGCTCTTCCATCTCTCCCTCATTCCACCGCCCTCGCTATCTCTAACAGCTGTTGTCGCTTTGCTGTAGTTGCAGCCTACGCCTTATCTGGGCATGAATTCATTTAGCTGCCATTAGATGCCTCTCCACAGACCCTGCCCAGAGCCCCTCTGAAGAAGGGAGCCCATTTAAACGGCATAATTCATGACACAGAGAGCAGCGGCGGAGATGGAGAAGTAATGTGCTTTAATGCTGTGAGTAAACAAATCGCTGGTCATTAACAGCTGCGTCAATGCATGTGCAGAAAAATGTGGACCCCTCATTGTTGATCCTTCATTTACACAGACTATGCTACAGTGAGTACTGCGTTTTTGACATCAAAGTGTTCTCCCACCGAAAAGATACATTTCGTGGGATTTATGATGAAATGTAGGGTCTTATTTTGCTCAGACTGCTGACATATGCAAATGATGCTCAACTTTTAAACCTTTTATCCAGGTTGCTGAAATTCCTGGCACTCGTGCTTTCCGCATATTTCAGCACCTGCTTCAGCAACCAGCTTTGTGGATCCATCTGTCCTGAAATAATGCCTGTCTCACTTCAATTTTTATCGTGTGTTCCATCCTCCCTTTCTCCTTCTCCTTATTCTTTGCAACGTATGATGAGACAGACCGAAAAACTGGGCAACACTACCTGACTCAGTTACATCAGATCAGATTTATGGGACAGGGACCACTGTCTGTCATGTGGTAGTATATATGTATGTATGATGTGTGTGTGTGTGTGTGTGTGTGTGTATCTATATATATACACACACACTGTAAATACAGCAGCGTTCCCCAAGGTTTTATTTTTGGACCTCTTCTGTTGTACCTTATCCAATTAGCGAAGAATATACAACAAAACTAGAAAAACTATAGAGTTTCTGATAGAGCTGCACCTGGAACCCATCATCAAGTGCCCCACATCTGCAAGTCTCACTTTGTCCACAAGATTGCTTTTCACTACATCCTAGTGAAGTCACATACAGAGATGTGTCAAGAAAGGTTGGAGGCCCAAGGCAAAAGGATCCCTGGGTTGTTGCTGTGGATTAATGTAATCTGCTGTTCTCTTGGGCCCTAGGCAATGGCCCCTATTTCTTGACATCCATCTCTCTGTTAATACTAGAATAGGAACCAGTGATGTCATGTCCAGACAATCTGCTGAGTTGCAAGATTGAACTTAAATCTTTTTCCCTCCACATGCAGTGGAAAGCCCAGGATGTCCAGTCTGGTTCGACTCCCCCTACGATAGAGAGATTTTCAAGTCACATTCCTGTCTAAATGTTTAATGCTTCCTCTGGACATGGTTTCAGTAATTTAAACGCTATTTGGACCAAGTGGGTCTGTGATGGGTGAATTGATGGTTTCCATATCAAGACCACAACAAGCTCCCTCTTTACTTAATATCCCTGTCTCAGAAAGTTTAGGTCCTACACCCCTTCCATTGTTTCTTTCTGGTATTTGATTGATTCTTCTTAGAACCACTGAATGTCACTGTACTTTGCCCAAAACTGGGACTATTCTGTAACCTATTTTTGTGTTTTTAGCAGCTTTAGTAAAATTTACTGGCGTTATTATCTTTTATCTCTAACATGCAGCTTGGACTGACATGAGTAAAATGTACATTTCGCAATTGTTACTGCTTTTAGTTGACTGCCAGTCTTGTTGTAGTTTTGCCAGTTTGGCACTCAACATTATGTGGATCATCGTCTGGAATCAAGTGAAAGTAGAAAAACAGTTTTTCCATATCTTGCTTGCGTATTTGACCTTGTTAGCTTGTGTTGTAGCACACGATACACAGAGCTGTCAATAAGATTAAATGTCCTTTTATTATTATTTTTTTTCCTATAGGCTATTTTGGAAATTTTGTGGTGATTCCTAAATAACAATCTTCTTATAATGGTTTGGACAACGTTTACCAAGGCAATGGCTGAATCTCCCAAGCTTTCATCTTGGTGCAAACCAAAACCCCACTCAGTCCACACAGCAATGATCCAATCACAATTCTTTAATCTCTGCTATTTAATCATCTAACGTCTGCTCACCCAATATTAGATCTCTGGCTATCAAGTCTTTTATCCTTTAGGATTTTATCACAAATAACAATATTGATTTTTTTTTTTTATTATTATCACAGAGCCTTGGGTCATGAAATCTTCTCTATCTAAAATGCAGGCTCGGGGGAAAATGGCCTTACAGTGACTCAAAAAATCTTTTTTATCTCTTCCTTAGTGGCGCTCAACTGTTTCCCCTCTTTTGTGAGTCTGTTTTATTTTTAATACATTTTTCATCTTATTTGTTTTCATTTATTGTCCCCCTTAAGTCACTTCTGGTTTTATTCAGGAATTTTTTGACCTTGACCCTTATCAATCACTGTATTTCACCATGACGGACTTCATATTGTTGGTGATTTTAAGAATGCATGTAATCCTCTGCCTCTTTTACTTTTACCTCGGATTGTATCAAACTTATAGATTGTAGTTTTGTCAGGCTTTTACCTCTTGCCAGTCTCTTGCCAGTTTTTCTAAAAGCTCTTGTGTAAACATTTTAAATTCTAAATATGAAAGGCTGAAAACAATTGAATGAATGAAGAGTTATGGAATCTACAAAGATATAGTCAGAAGACAGAGCAGAGATGCAAACACAATGTCTCCCTAAAAAAAAAAATCAAATCAAACAACTTATCAATATGCCATTAGAAGAAGCCAGGAACTCGCATCCTGCTCTTCTGTATCAGTGTTGAGACCATTAATAGTATGGTCACCTCCTTTTCCAAGTCATCAGATAGCTTTGTCACCTCCGCTTAGCTCCAATAAAGTGTCTTCATGTCATCACTCTCATATACTGTGGGTCTACTCATCCATATTAATTGAGGAAGCTCCTCCAGCCCCCCGTGGCTTCAGCAGGGGTATGAATGTAACTCCATTAACCTGTTAATGACGAGCAGAACTGTAATGAGCATTTAACTGATATTATACATGCATTCTCTTGATTTGTGCTGCAGAGATCAAACGTTACAGGAAAACATAAGAGGAGACGCCTCAGATGTGCAAATATTGATAATTGTAACAGAAGGATATGATATATGTGTAGTATATATGTATTTATTTAGTGTTTGTACACAAAAGGTGTGATGTGTATATATCGAGGACTTCCCTAAACTAGACTCTACACTGCGGGAAAGAAGAAAACAATGTTATTCTCCACTAAGATTTGTCCCCAGTTGCTGTTGTCACCGCTTCAAACTGCCGGGTCATTACTGCACCACAAGCAGCTCGCCTTAATGTCTTTTGACTTAACACTAATGGCTGACTCTGCATCTGTCCCTGCGGGGACGAGGGCGGACGGGAGCTCTGCGAGAAGTCACGCCATCTTTTATTCGCAACAATTAAGGCGGTGATTCTCATTTTGTTGGTTTTCTTTGGAGAGCGTCCGGTTTTTCATGCGGCTGTTGACCAAATATGTCCCATCAGAAAAGTGGAGAAGAGGCACGGAGGAAAAACAGAATGAAGAAGGCTTAGCTTCTCTCCCTCCATCCTTCTCTTGCCGTCTCCTTCTCCACCTCTCCATCTTTATCCCTCCCCTCCTTCCTCTTTCACCCTCCCCTTCTTTCCCCCCACTCGATGTAGTGCGTTGGATAACCCATGCATATTTAACATTGCTGCATCTTCAAAGCTCGGAACTTATTCATTAGCATTTAGAGTGCTAATGAAAGCATGTGGAGTGCTGGCTCCCTGGCTGCGTCCCTACACCTCGTCTCGGCTCCCCGCATTCAATACCACACCACCCACTGCATGCTGCAGTATCTACATATCTACAGCACCTATATATCTACCTCTCCCCCCAACCTGTCCACCCCCACCCCCCAATCCCCCATCCTCCTGTCTCTATACCTTTTACTGTATTCAGCACGGAATCCAATTACAGAGGGATGGACTTCCGACTTAAAACAGAGGGATGTGTGGGAGAGGTGGCTGAACCCCACAGGGTTTTCGTTCTCTCTTCATCTGCCACCACCACCACTTCCTCCCAGTCCCAGTCCTGCTCTCTTCATATTTCACCCGTCTCTATCTATTCTCATATCTCCTCCTCCCCCACTTCTAGACCGACTGGGAGAACGGATGAGTTCCCCGTAGTCTTGAAGGTGTGTTGTTCATCCCTTCACATGCCCTCACTCCCTCTCAGTCAATGTGTGTAATCACTGTCGTAAGCCTCCTGTTACACAAGCACACACTGAATAGACGTGGAAGCGGCTGGATGCTCCTCTAATTGGACAAGGAACAATGTTCTCCTCTCCTGTTTACTTCCACTCTCTGAACAGTGTGAGGGGGTCGCTGCCTTTTTTCCCAGCGACCCGGTGCCAAATGCAGCGCACATCCTCTTTTCTCAGCTTGTGGCCTCAGTTTCGCTCCGTCCCTCAGTGTCTCTCTCACAAAGCCACTTCCTGAAGGGACGGAATCCTTTGAAACGGAAGCAAGACAGCGGAAACGGCATTTTATCTCGGCACCGCCTTAACGACTTCAGATTTGACGCTTTCCCACAGAGGCGTGCGGATGCTCAGTATCCTCATCCAGGTGACAAGATTGACAGACAGTAAGAGAGCGTATATCGAAGCAGTGCAGGAATAAGTAAAGGGTGCGATGAAGGGGGAGGAGGAGGAGGAGGCAGAGGTGGGGAGGAAGACAGACACAGGAGATAGTGGGTGTTTTGGAGAAACGCGGGGTCTGGAATGAGAGTGTTAATCTGCAGAGGAACAGATTGGCTTCACCATCCCTCCCTCCCTGTCCTTCAAAGAAAGCACAGATTCAGCACTCTGAGACACACATGAGTGAACACACACTCGCTCGCACACACACACACACACACAAATACACAAACACACAGAGGATTCGACACATTAAAAACAGAAAAACAATGCATGGTGAGAACTCCAGCATGCAACTCATACTCTTAATGTTCACATGCAAATATCATAGCGGCACTAACTGCCAAAGAAGCTAATACAGCTCCAGCACACACATGAACAGGTACATGCATAGGCTACACACTGCTGGAGCTCACAATACAGCCCGTTGTTCCTCTCCATTTTTGCCACTAAGACACTGAGACTGCAGAACGACGCTGGCGACTTCAAAGATATGGGTCAATAAAACACAAAGGACATTTTAGCTCAAAAGGAAATTGATTTCTCTCCGTCGGCCAGAGTGTGATGTGACCTTCACAAACCTTTGCAGACCCTTTTCTTGTGACTTTATGAGAACTGAGCTACATTTTGCCCCTTGTTTGTTTCAAACGAGTCCCACAACTTAAAGCCCGGGCCCCTTGGCATCAGCAACATTGACAACAAATTTCATTTGAGTTTAACATTGAAATAATTTCACGAAAAGGAACTAGGAAAGGAAAATGATTTTGTTATATCTGTAAAATATGTCTTATTTCATAAAGAATACTATCACCGTACAAGATGAATACCAGACTGTTTTCAGTTTGGTCCTCCGTAGTTTCTTTGTCAGTGGCAAAGTCCGACTGAAATCGTCATCACAAGCAGACGTGAGAAAAAGATGCAGTTTTATGTATTATGCATATTTTGATTACGTATTAAGCTGCTGCTGATTTGAAAAAAAAAAACGTCCCTGCTGTTACTGCCTTATTATAAAAGAATACGTGTAGCTGACAAAACACCAGGTAGATTGTACTATAAAGTGTACACAGGATTGATTTCTGTACCAAGGTTAGCACAGACAGCTATTGTCCTTCTGATAAAGGAACAGCTCAACCATTATTACACCACACATGCTGTATTAACAATACCCATGTCTCACTAAACAACAGAGGCAACCAGCTCACTTTGTGTTGTCCCTCTTCCACTATACATCCTGACATTTCCACCTCTGTGCTTTTCCTCCCACTTTGCAGGACTTTCACAGCAATGGAGTCAGTCCGACCGAATCCGGTGGCGACGGAGATCATTAGATCTGCTGATGTAACAAGCGACTTGTGACCCATGCAGCTGCGGCAGTAAAGGTTTGCACAAAGACACGCACATGCACACGCAAACGCACAAATGTCGGAACTGATTGGACCGGCACTGATTTCCCTGGGCAATATGAGATGCGTGGTTGCTTTCATGGGAAGAAGCTGTCAGCTCCATAATCGGCAATGTATACTGCAACACATGAGCCATGATACTGAGCCCTGCATGTGTGTGTTAGTGCGTTAGAGAGAGTGAGAGAGGCAGATGTGGTTATTCAGACCAGGCACAAAGGTTTCAGTGGGATTTCCTGATTAGAAAATTAATTACATTGCATCCACATTTTTCTTTTTTAATGAAGGATTTCCTGAGTGGAGGCTTTTCCACTGTCTCAATAACTGCTTCAACAATATACTTTTATTCGGCTTCTCACTCCCTGTAGCTGAATGGGCAGAGAGAGAGTTGTATCATATGCATATATTATCATGTGCAGCCACTTCCACATTCATCCTGAATTGGTTCTTATGAAAGTGAGTCATGAGTAAACACCGGCCAGTAAGATTGGCAGCTCCAGGTCCCCGTTCATCATTAATTTTCCGTTGACTGTCCCTGCAAGCGCGTCTGATCTCATTTGGGCTGACCCTGTTCACCACGCAGTGCGTTAATTTGTTTTGATTGATCCTGAGCGCCTGTTAGCGCGGGCAGTACATTCATACAGAGACGGCAGCTTGATATTCCCAATTATGAGATCGAGACAAGGGAAGGTAATGTATCAATTTGTGCGTCACAAATGTGCTGTTGTAAGAGCAAGTTCGCCAGCCTTTATGTAACGTGCAAACAAATCTAAAGAAACAGACGATGCCCTTCACATAATTAAAAAAGAAAAACATCACTGCATTTTTCCTGCAGTAGCAGATGGTGGAGGGTTTTATGGAAATAACAAGACATGCTTGTCCTCTTCTGTAAAGCAACCGAGGGAAAAACTGCTCATCTCGTTTGTTAATTGTAATAAGTGTCATCATAAATTGGCCATCCTGCAGTGAAGGCTTTACGCTGCTACACATAGACCTTACAGTGGTTGTCACAGAGTTGGACTTTGATTAACTGGTACGTGTCAGTGCTCTGGCACACACAACCTGAGACAGTGACAGAATGTGGTTAAGAATAGATCTTTTTCACGCAGGGCGTTTTGACATGTCACAGTAACCACAACAGTGTTGTAGGTTTTCCAACTTTTCACCGCAGCATTTAGTTGACGCGTGTTGTCCACAAAGAAAAAAGCGTGTCCTCCAATATAGTTAACAAACGGGTTTATTCTCCGAACAAAATAAAATAAACAAAGATAAAGCACACGTTTTCCACAATCTCTGTGTCAGTCCACTCACTAACACAGCTTTGATCCTATCTCAACACGGTTTTTATCCGATATCAACACGGTCAAAAGAAAACTGTTTCTGTCCACCTCTACAAGGCACTTCCTGGCTAAATATAAAAAAAAAACACAGTGACCTGTTACTTAAAGTGACATTCACTATTTTTAACTGTTTCTCAGGTATAAACAACAATATGAATTCTAAATTATTTACCAGAGAATCCTACTACCAGTAATGAATTTGATTAATTTTTTAACTTATTATTCCACCATTAACTGAAACCTTTTAATTAATAACACACGGCACCTACAAGTGTAAACAATGAAATAAATGATGGCTGAATTCTGTTTAGCGACTTCAGGGTCCTGGTGTTGGCTCACTGCTAAGGGCATTACTGCAACATGAACTGTACTAAGCTTTTGTTATAATAGTATCGGTGACACATGGCATTTAACCACTGTAATGTATTTCATAATGTGACAAGACGATAACAGTAAGAAAAGGCAAAAGTGTTCCGGTCTCGGTTTCATCCTGATGCCAAGAAATGCAGGAACTGACACAAGTACATGGCTCCATCACTGCGACTGGAGCTTTACAGGCTCAATGTGTATTTGTCATTCCCATTTGATACTATAAGTTAACTTCTCCTTTAACCCAGGGGCAGAATGTAACAGTGTTCATGTATTACTGTTGTTGACTCATGTCTTACTCTCTGGATTCTCTCTAGGAACTTGCAGCTCATAAAAGGTGATGTGTTTCTGCATATTAAAATGCCAAACAGTTTATTAATCAATAAGTCAATGGAACATCGTAAAGTTTTTCACTGAAAAAAGTCACATAAATAGAGCTAGAAGTGGAGACTTGGGAAGGGAGCTGAGGCAGGTATTCTTTGATCCACCTCTTCCAAAACAAGTTTGACATATATTGCACCTGTCTCCACCTACGCCGCACATAGAAGTCATCCTTGTCAAACAATCCTGGAGGTAGGTTTGGTTTTGTTTTCAAAAGCAGGATATGATTAGGTGTCAGCGCCTCCAAATCGTGTGGGTCATTGGACGCCTTAGTGATTGGTCGGCTATTGATGATCGACTCTGCCTCACACAACACTGTGTGAAGGCTTTCTTCATCCATAAGTTGTTCTTTCACAGTGGAGTTCAACACTTTTCTTATTGATCTTATCAGCCGCTCCCATGTACCTCCATGATGCGACGCGGCGGGAGTGTTGAATGTCCATTTGATTTTGTGTTTATGGAACAGATGTTGAAACTCTGAGGAATTCCAGTCAGCGATGGATGCCTTCAACTCACGGCATGCTCCAATGAAATTCGTCCCATTATCTGAGCAAATCTCTTCCACTTGACCTCGCCGTGCTATAAATCGCCGGAGTGCGTTTATGCACGAATCTGTGTCCAATGAGGAAGCGATTTCAATATGCACTGCACGCACAGCTAGACAGGTGAATATGACTCCATACCTTTTTATCAGGCTTCTCCCTCGTTTCACTTCGAATGGTCCGAAATAGTCCACCCCGACTCTCGTGAAGGGAGGATCATCTGGTAGCACTCGTTGTAGTGGCAGGTCAGCCATCAGTTGCTTCCCTGCTTTACCATGTAAGCGGCGGCACGTCACACACTTTCCACATATCTTTCTGATAGCCGTGTTGGCACTCGTCACCCAAAACTTCTGACGCAACTCAGCGAGCATATGGTTGCGCCCTGCATGCCCAGTTTCTTTATGAATTTGTTGAAGAACCAAATCCGTAATGTGAAAGTCTCTAGACAGAATGACAGGCTGTCTGATGCTCACTGGCATAGCTGCCCGACTCAGCCTTCCACCAACTCGCAGCACGCCATCCAGAAGTATGGGGTTCAGCTTGTACAAGGGGCTGCTGCGCTTCACATTTTGTCTTTTGCTCAGAGCTACAATTTCTTCTGAGAATTTTTCCTTCTGACAAAATCGAATAATGTAAAGCTCTGCCTTTTCCAGGTCTTTCACTGAAATGTGCGTGCTCTTGTAGCTTTCTTTAAAGGAGTCCATCTGACTTTGGATCAGCTGCTGACTACTGTCCAAGCTGGCGTCCTCAACGGCTGCGCACAGCTCTTTTCTCCTTTGACAGAGACTCCACAGTAAATCTTTAAGCCTTGAGAACCACGACACAGCCTGTTTCAACTTCATCCAAGATGAGAAGTAGTGGATCAGTCTTTTGAATGGAGTTACACCTTCTTCCACACCTAAAGAGTTTACTGTAACTCTTTTGATCTCAGGATCATCCAAAGCTATTGATGCATCGCTCCACGGACTCTTTGGCCACGACTCAACTGAACCACAAAGGAACTCTGGACCTGAAAACCAACACATGTTTTTCAGGAAGTCATCCACTTTTTGTCCTCTCGAGGCGCTGTCAGCTGGATTTTTGTCAGTGCCAACATGTCTCCACTGTTCCACATCAGAGCCTTTCAAAATAGCAGACACTCTGTTTGCCACAAACGTTCTGTAACGTGTAGTCTCATTTTGCAGATACCTTAGCACTACTGTACTGTCAGTCCAAAATATTGATTGTGCAAGGTCAAATTGCAACTCTCTTCTCAGGACGGCATCCATTTTTACTGCTACTGTAGCAGCGGTCAGCTCCATCCTCGGAATGGTAGGCGACCTGAGAGGTGCCACTCTGGACTTGCCCATCAGGAACGCACAATGCAGTTTGTTACTTGTGTTCTGCATGAGAAGGTAACTAACTGATCCATATGCATACTCGCTTGCATCAGCG
>JAFBJQ010003113.1:0-27577 GCA_016785345.1 Trinectes maculatus
TCTGCCTTTCAACCAATGACTGAACTTGTCACATACCGCCCATTTCAAGGGAAGAAATTCAAGCCGGTGTGCAGGGTAGTTCAGCTGGGAGCGAGAGAGCGTTCTACTCGCAAAGGCGATTGGTCTGGCTATTCTTCCACCAGGCGGCAGCTGCGACAGGACAGCTCCAATCCCATCAAAGGATGCGTCGACAGCCAGAATGAACGGTGCATTGAAATCTGGGTGAGCCAGAATGACGCTTGTCATGAGGTCATGCTTCAGCGTCTCGAACGCGTTCAGGCAAGCGTCTGACCAATCAGCAGGCGTCAGCTTCAGAGGACTTTTCTTCACAGGCTTGCGACCTCTCTTCTTCTTGCGCTGACCAGTTTCAGCTGTGAGCTTTAACAGCGGTTTCGCCTTCGCAGAACATGCCTCGATGAAGCTTTGATAGTACATTACCATGCCTAGAAACGATCTGATTTTACTAGGGCAAGGCGTCTTCCCATCGGACTCCATGAGGTCGGCGACTTGTACGTCATTTATGGCTCTGACTTTTTCGGGGTCTGTCCGAACTCCATCCTCACTGATGACATGCCCAAGAAACTTCACGGTCCTTCTGAGGAAGAAGCACTTTTTGGGTGCGAGTTTAAGGTTGTGCTCTTTGAGGCGGGAGAACACCATCTGCAGGCGTTGAAGTGCAATGTCCTCCGTAGGAGCGAATACCATCAGGTCATCAAGGTAGCACAGCAGACTCGTGAAATTCTTGTCACCAAATATGGACATCATCATCCTCATGAATGTAGCTGGACTGTTGCAAAGGCCTTGAGGGAGACGGTTGTATTCATGAAGTCCAAATGGTGATGAGAACGCTGTGTACTTCTTGTCATCAGGGTGCAGAGGGACATTATAGAAGCCTGATGTCAGGTCCATCGTGGAGAATAGAGCATTCCCACCGAGTGCGGCTAAAGCATCAGCTTGATGCGGCAGCGGGTAGGCATCCTTCACAGTTCTTGCGTTAAGCCATCTGAAGTCAGTGCACACTCTGAGGTCTCCATTCGGTTTCCATATGAGAACAAGTGCAGACGCGTATTCACTGCTCGACTTCTGAATGATGCCTTTTTCTTCCATCTTGTTCAGGGTCGTTCTCAGTTTCTCATACTGGCTTGGTGGTATGCGTCTGTAGGGTAGACGGAAGGGTTTGTCGTCAACAAGGTGGATGCGATGCACAAACTCCTTAGCCTCTCCACAGTCTAACTTGTGTCGGGAGAAGATAGACTCGTACTGTTCAATTAGGCGAAGTAGCTTCTCCTTCCACTGCAGTGACACTTCACACGAACCCAGGTCAATGTCTTGCAGTCCCAGAGCTTCTAGTGCACACACCATGTCCTCTTCTGACCTTTGATGCACATCTTCACTCTGCACAGACTGTGTGTTACACTTGACCTCTTCTATCATGGGAAGGTCTTCCACCGCGATACAGGGGGACACATCTGCAATTTTGGCGTTTCTTCTCAACACCACCACTTTGTCAGTAGGATTAATGACTTTTACTGGGACCCATCGATCTCCCCAAAGTGGTGTAATAACTCTTCCAACGAGGATTTGTTTGGGTCTGGCTCTAGACTGGGTTGGCTCAACGACTACTGTACTGCCCGCTGACATCACTGCAGACTCAGGTAACTTGCCCCAGACAAGGTGCTCACTCCGTGGTTTCAGTGTCACACAACTCTTGACTTTCACTGTCCCCACCTTATCTGGAATGCATTCACCTCTCCATCTTTCTGTGTTGGAAAGCAGTGACAGGAAGCGGCAGTGGTCATCAGTTTGACCAATGTTGGGCGAGGAGATCAACCTCCAGTAGCTGTCAGTGCTCTTCAGTTGAGTTAGAATATGCTTGATGGCATTACTGCCAAGGATCATTTGTTCTGCCTGGCCTGGAACAACCATTACTGGAACAATGATTCTGCATCCATAAACGGTGACATCCAAGTCATACATGTCTTTGGGGGAAACGCGATGTCCACCGCAGCCTATAATGACATAGTCATCAGCTGCGTTTCTTTTCATGTCGGGGCATCGCTGCAGCAGGGACTCGACAGCAGACTCGCTTATTGTACAGGCCATCGATCCACTGTCTAACAGCGCTTTGAAAGTGGGGCCATTCTTCACAGTCACAGGAGTGTAGAACAGGCTGTCTGTCTCCGCTATTCTCTGGGATCCCTGAAATATCAGTGTCTTGGATGAGAGAACATCACTGCCAACGTAAGTACTGTACAATGAGTAAAGGGATTCAATATCTTGCGTGTCAGGTGTCTCAATACTGGTGAGAGGCTTATTTGGTTGATCTGCGCGGTCCTCTCCTGTGCGCAGATCAGTCAGTTTCCCTGAGGCTGTGGGGCAACATTGTTTGTTGGACAGCCACGGCGTGAATGGCCAGGAGCATGGCATTTAAAGCAAAGTCTCTGATCTTCATCACTTCCGCTAGGGGAACATACTGTGGGCTCTGTGTCTGAGGTGGCTCGTGACCGCTGTGAGTAGGGACTGGGCTATGGCTCACCTCAGCTTTGTGAACTGTAACATCCATCCTCTTCACAGGCTGTATTGGGGAAATTGCTTTGCAGCTCATCTCAGCATGGTACTCGTTCAGCACCTCTAAGACTTCACATGCTGACCACTTGTCGATCGTTTTGGATCTGAAAGTGAGGGCCAAGTCTTTGCAGGGACAGTTTCTAATAAACATGCGAGTTCTTCAGTTGAGTTAGAATATGCTTGATGGCATTACTGCCAAGGATCATTTGTTCTGTCTGGTCTGGAACAACCATTACTGGAACAATCATTCTGCATCCATAAACGGTGACATCCAAGTCATACATGTCTTTGGGGGAAACGCGATGTCCACCGCAGCCTATAATGACATAGTCATCAGCTGCGTTTCTTTTTATGTCGGGGCATTGCTGCAGCAGGGACTCGACAGCAGACTCGCTTATTGTACAGGCCATCGATCCACTGTCTAACAGCGCTTTGAAAGCGGGGCCATTCTTCACAGTCACAGGAGTGTAGAACAGGCTGTCTGTCTCCGCTATTCTCTGGGATCCCTGAAATATCAGTGTCTTGGATGAGAGAACATCACTGCCAACGTAAGTACTGTACAATGAGTAAAGGGATTCAATATCTTGCGTGTCAGGTGTCTCAATACTGGTGAGAGGCTTATTTGGTTGATCTGCGCGGTCCTCTCCTGTGCGCAGATCAGTCAGTTTCCCTGAGGCTGTGGGGCAACATTGTTTGTTGGACAGCCACGGCGTGAATGGCCAGGAGCATGGCATTTAAAGCAAAGTCTCTGATCTTCATCACTTCCGCTAGGGGAACATACTGTGGGCTCTGTGTCTGAGGTGGCTCGTGACCGCTGTGAGTAGGGACTGGGCTATGGCTCACCTCAGCTTTGTGAACTGTAACATCCATCCTCTTCACAGGCTGTATTGGGGAAATTGCTTTGCAGCTCATCTCAGCATGGTACTCGTTCAGCACCTCTAAGACTTCACATGCTGACCACTTGTCGATCGTTTTGGATCTGAAAGTGAGGGCCAAGTCTTTGCAGGGACAGTTTCTAATAAACATGCGAGTCACCTCCATTTCAGGGTTGTCCAGTGTTTTGCCCTGTTCTCTCAGACAGTCAGTGGCAAGGTCAGCTGCTCTGTTTAGTCTCAGCCAGTAGTCATAGGGGTCTTCATGGTCATTGGGCAAAGTCGAGTAAAAGTCAGCTAAAGGGACAGCAGAGTACCTAGTACAGCTAAAGTGCTTTCTGAGGAGACCAAATATCATGTCAGGGTTAGCATGCATGTCAATGTTGCTGTACCTAATGCCAAACCTAACTACATCCTTAGCTTTTCCCCTCAGATGCATAAGGATTTCCTCAGCCTGATCTTCAACTCTCACATTACTCTTTTTAATAAATGTTCTCATTAAATCTTCCCATTCGTGTACTTTGATTGAGTCCGAGCCATCCCCCACAAATGAAGGTGGTTCTTTAACCTTCCTCTGGGTTACAACCTGAACCTGGGATACATCAGACACATGTGTAGGCTGACTCAATGTGTTCTTAACAATTTTTGTGGCAGAAGTGGGAGCTACTGTGTTGTGTGGCTGAATACGTGACATGATGCTGTCTGCCAATTGATGACCTATCTCCCGAATAACAGTTCTCATCTGGTCAGTGACACACTCAGAATTGTCACTAATAGGATTTGGTGTAGATGTGACATGAGGCATAGGTGGACTAGTGTGTTGGTCAACTGCATTACGAACACTGGAACCTGAAATTGCCTCTAATGGGGCAAACCAACACCTGGGGCAGGACTGTCAATAGAAAAAGGGATGGGGGTTAGCATACCCCTGCCCCGACCAACATGAGTGGGTGTGCCGAACCGTGAAAGAAACGTATTACTCTGAATAGACATGTTTCAAAATTGTGTGGCACCAAACAGTACAGTCCACCCCAATATCATGTGAAATAATCAGTGTACTGTACAGCAATGACTCTCACTGCAATATATGCTACCTAGTAACCGTGAACCCAAATACTGTGAACTGATGGCTTCATGGAGCAATGTGGCAGGCAGGATGGTCACCGGTTCGACGAGCTTGATAGAAGTCTCGGGTCACGGCACCAATGTTACCGCTGTTTACCCGTCCCGCCAAAAATCCACACACACAGGCTGGATAGGATGATGTGGTTCTTTACTGGGTAGCGTAGCAGAGTGCTGGCACATCTGCAATGATCGGTTCAACAAGCACATACGCAATAATGTGGTTAAGCGCCTCCACTAGAATGATGCCTATAAAAGAGAAATAATATTGACTTCAGTACAAACTGTGTTCTAACGTGAGCAACAACAAAACAATACAAAACGGAATTGCACAGAGATACTATAGCAACTACTGTTATTTCTCTGTGAATCTTACAACAAACCTCACATTAGCTTTAGAGTAGTTTGTATATTTGTGCAGAGCAACCTCAGACCGCATCTTACCGTAGCAGAGTGCTGGCACATCTGATGCAGACATCTGCTTCCGGTCTGATTTATATAGATTCCAATAGAGGGCGCTATTGAACCTCTCAATGCAAGTTGACTTATAAAAATTCTTTACATACTTTAGCAGGAATTTCACTAAAATAAACAAGTATTTCTTATACCTGTTACACTTACTCTTAAAAAAAGAGAGGATGTCCACCATGTCCAAATGTGGCTGTTATTGAATCTTTTTGTGTTGTGTGTTTTCACACTCAGATATGTCAGAGCTGTGTATGTAGTGAAAGTTGACCCAGCCAGTCCTCTCTAATTCTTCACAGATGTGGAATATGGTCATAGGTCTGTTAGAAGACAATTTGGGTGCCTCGTGGTTTATTGAGACAAGGGTCCAAATGCTTCCATGAGATGCAGTAAGGTCCTAACAGTACTACTAGAGAACCACATTGCACCAAAAGAGGCATGGTCTCCTCTCACAGACAATTATATATTGCAGGTTCAATCTATGTTTTCTTCCTCAGGTCACAGACTGACCTCTGACAAGGAATGAAGAGCACGACACTGCATACTTTGCTTTGCTTGCTTCCTACCACATCAGAGGAGACAAAGGAATATGACCCGAGTCAGAAGCAAAAAGGTGTGTATTCTCATTGACAAGGATCTGGAGGTTTGGCCTTTAGTCCTACTCATATTACAATAATCCTTATATTGCACTTCAGGTCTGAGTCTGAACATATATTTTGCTCTTAGGTAAGATTATAAACAAATCTTCTGGAAACACAAAGTATCGAGGTGATATAAATAATACAACCTGTTTTGTATTCATTTAGTAGGTCAGATCATTTGTTGAGATCCTGTTGTGGCAGAAAGAGGTGCATGAAATCAGGAGTCAGACGCAGGTGTCAGATGAGGGGTCTCTTTATTCACATCGGCCCTACTAACAACGTAGTCAGAGATATTTTCCAACATTGCAGAACTCAACACGCCTTTTTATACCAAAGATAGTGTGTATGTGTATTGGGTGGGCTCACATGCTTATGCATGTGAGCCGATTGGGTTTCATCCTGTTTACCAGTTATATTGGCTTTCCCATATCTATCTTCCTTAAGATTCAAAATTCTCTTTTGAATCTTAAGGAACAAACGGACAGCCTGAGAGATGGACAGACTGGGACCCTCATGCCAGAAAAGAGGACAAATCAGCCAGAACCCTCAGTGCCCGAACAGGAACTGAATCTCAAGACAGCTAATAAAATGTTCATGGACCTAGGACAGCATTATACAATGGGCATCATCATTGCTAATGCAGTGGACAAAAATTGCTTCCTGCAAAAAAGAGCAGAGCAGGTAAGAGCAGCACAACCAGGAACCGCAGGTTGAAGTTTTAAAAGTGTGACTCAAGACGAATCATGTTACAAAAAACTGAAATCACAGAAGAGACTGACAGAGGGATCCACATAGGGGGGTTCTCATTCCAGGAACATACCAACAAGAAAGGTATGAGTCACACACATGGATGATAAAATGTTGGCATAAAGGCACCGCACCCAAGCACCCTACTACTAGATTGGAAAGAAGAGTTGAAGTTGAAATTTGGCAGTACCCTCAACACACACACACACACACACACACACACTGACACCCTTAGCTGCATCCAGGATGATGACGTGGTTGGGTTATTATAGCACTGGGGGATAAGATGGTCACACAGGGGATTCTGGCCTGTGCTATAGTAGCTAGGTGCTTATCTGTACACTTCCAATGATAGAAAACAGCCAAAAACTAGTAGGAGACCTGCTGCTATTGTCCACTCCTTATTTCCTCATCACCAGCTATTTAAATCCCCAAACACCACATACCTGTAGTGTGAGATTCCACTACTTTGTAATAGTGACGAGCAGTGCTGCTGGTGCGTAGATACCAGTGTGTTGTGGTTTACCAAGGGGAAGGCATGATAATGCAATGAAGAGACACATGAAAAGAATAATTACTGTAAATCCAATCTGCGGGAGGAGCCTGTAACCAATTACATATAAATAAAGGCTCAGTGTGCTATGTTGAGCTTTTGACTGTAATTAAATGGACATTTATGCTATAATTTCTTGCTCTGTTTCTTCCTGTGTATCTCTGCATCTGGGACAAACAATGTGCAGGACCTATATGTTCAACAAACAGAATCAATAAGCTGCAGCTGAAAATAGCAGCTTCTCTCTTTGCCAATCATGCTGCTAGTTCGCACTAATCTCTGGATTCAAACAAAGACATTGATGGGGGGCAGCAAGAGTAGAGTTGTTGGCATCAGGGAGTAGTACATATTTACCTTTATCGAAGAAAAAAGAGCAGCATCTTTATCTTGTTTATAACAGTAACTTGATCTAGTTGTATGTTGTCAATACTTGCAGAGCTCTGGATATATGTATGTACAGAACTAACAGATACATTGATAAATTGTTGGTAGAGTATGTCAACACGTGACCATATGGATATGTTGGCAATTCTCTGGTTAAACTGCACTGTGGCAGTGACAGAAAATTCAGGAGCATCAATCTTTATGTTTTCCATATTTATTTATTGCAGCAAGCATGTTTAGGCTCTGTACACACTCCATACCCATGGGCTCAACAACCATGGGAGGGACCAAGGAGGTCAGGTGCAGTGTAAGCTGGGTGGTGGCTGAAGGCGAGGACCTTGGCAGTCTGATTCTCGGCTACAGAAGGGACATGGAATGTCACCTCTCTAATGGGGATGGAGCCTGAGTTGGTGCATGAGGTCGAGAGGTTCAGACTTGATATAGTCGGGCTCATCTTGACGCATGGCTTGGGCTCCAGAACCAATCTCCTTGAGAGGGGCTGGACTCTGTTCCAGTCTGGAGTTGCCCTGGTGGGAGGCGCCAAGCAGGTGTGGCCATTCTTATTGCCCACCAGCTTGGTGCCTGTACATTGGGGTTTACCCCAGTTGAACAGCAGCTCAGAGTACCCACCCTTTTTGGAGTCCTTGGATGGTGGTGTCCCTCTGGAGACTCCCTCGTTCTGGAGGGGGACTTCAATGCCCATGTGGGCAACATCACTTAGACCTGGAAAAGGTGTGATTTGGAGAAATGCCCCTGCCCGATCTTGACCAGAGTGATGTTCTGTTAGTGGACTTCTGTGCTCGCCATAATGAACACCATGTTCAGACGTAAGGGTGTTCATATGTGCACTTGGACACTCTAGGCCACAGTTCGATGATCGACCTTGTGGTTGCGTAGTCGGACTTGCAGTGGCATGTCTTGGACACTCGGGTGAAGACAGTGCCTCCATCTTTTTGGCATGTGGGACTCCGGAGGTAGCAGATAGGTACCGGGGGGCCAAGCGGCCAATTGCGGCTTTGGGGTTTGCAGAGGCAAAAGAAGTTCAGTGAGGCTATTGAAGGCATCCTTGGTGTTAATGGGGTCCAGTTCGGTGACCTACGGATTGGGTCTCTGTTTTTTGCGGATGATGTGGTCCTGGTGGCTTCATTGGGCTGTGATCTCCAGCTCTCACTGGACCGGTTCGCAAGCGAATGTGAAGCAGCTGGGATGAGAATCAGCTTCTCCAAATCTGAGGCCATTGTCCTTAGTTGGAAAAAGGGTGGAATGCCCTCTCCGGGTCGGGGATGAGATCCTGCCCCAAGTGGCGGAGTTCAAGTATATGGGGGTCGGGGGGGGGTGGGGGTGGAGCAGGAGGTCGACAGGTGGATTGGTGCGGCATTGGCAGTGATGTGATGAAGAAAGAGCCGAGCCAAAAGCTCTTGATTTACCAATCGATCTATGTTCCTACCCTCATCTATGGTCACAAGCTGTGGGTAATGATCAAAAGTCATCCAAGAGAAGCTCAGAGTAGAGCCTCTGCTCCTCTGCATTTAGAGGAGCCAGATGAGGTCGTTTGGGAATCTGGTCAGGATGCCCTCTGGATGCCTCCCTGGTGAGGTGTTCCGGGCACATCCCACCAGGAGGAGGGCCCGTGGAAGACCCAGGCCACGCTGGAGGGACTGTGTCTCTCGGCTGGCCTGAGAACGCCTTGGGGTTTCCCCGGATGAGCTGGACAAAGTGGCTGGGGAGAGGAAAGTCTGGGCCTCTTTTCTAAGACTGTTACTTCCGTGACCCAACCTCAGATTGTTTTTGGAATTTTGTATTTGTACACATCTGACCTGGGCCCTGTTTCAGGAAGCAGGTTTAGTGAAAACTCTGAGTTAGTTGACTCTAGTCAGAGGAAACTCTGGGTTTTCGGTTTCACGAAGCCGGTTCAGCTCGACTCTGAGTCAGTTACCGTGGCAGCATGCTCTGTAAACCTAACCTGCTCGCTGGCAGGTTGTCTTCAACTAACCCTGAGTTTGTCCTCCTTATCTGAGCCTGTGTGTTGACAGAAAGGCGGGGCAGAAATGGCGTGTCCTTTTCTGGAAGACCCGATTGATATCGAGGCACAAATACTGCGCAGGAATCTCCGTCGGGAGAGGATCATCAGACCCCAATTAGACGTTTTATCATTTCAACATGAATATTTATATGAATGCTACTGTTTTCAGCACCATCAGTCATTTATCTCATAACATTCTCAGCCCTCACATCAGCACATTCTTTGTATCGTACTTAGTTTTTTTGCAAATGGCAACACAAACTGAAGCACAAACATTGACTGGAATTGAAACGTATTTAAGCAGCTGCATCAGCAGCATTAAACCGAGATTCATAACTTTTGATCGGACCATTCATGAGTCTGTGTCGCGATGCACTCACATCTTTTAAATCAAAACCGATTTTCCGATTCAAATAGACAATATGAAATAGCAGTGTTGGGCCAGCTGACACACTGACATGCTGAATGCAGCCACTCACTGCTGTTCAGGACAGGCTAAACAAACACAGCCTACCTGTTTGTACTATATTTTTATATTTCATCTTCTGTTGCTGCTAAGTACGTTTTGTACCTGTTGGACAACACCTGTGTTCACAAACACACAAATAGAATATAAATGTTGAACATGTTAAACACTCGCGATATATTTTTTTATTAATTCAATCTTCTGCCATACCACCTCCTTTGCAGCAGCAAGTGTGCTGCTCTTTTTTTTTTTTTGAATAGGTGTTTGTATTCGGTGTAGCAATGCATAAGAACGTCCAACTCCACCCGGAAGAAATAGGACGTGGTGGGTTCGTTTTCACATGTTACCATGGTGAATCACGTTATCTTTGTTCCATTCATGAGGGCTTTTTACCTCCGCGTGCGCGAGCTTAACTCAGAGTCAAATCAACTCCGAGTTGATTGACCTAACACTTATCCCCTGTTCTGAAACCGAAAACTCTGAGTTGGACAGCTCAGGGTTGATCAACCCAGAGTTTAGATTTTAACTCAGAGTTTGTTAACCCCCCTTTCTGAAACAGGGCCCCCCTCTTTCTGATGTTGTGAGAATTTAGTACACCGGGGCCCTGTTTCAGAAAGGAGGGTTAACAAACTCTGAGTTAAAATCTAGACTCAGGGTTGACCAACCCTGAGCTGTCCAACTCAGAGTTTTCGGTTTCAGAACAGGTGATAAGAGTTAGGTCAATCAACTCGGAGTTGCTTTGACTCTGAGTTAAGCTCGCGCACGTGGAGGTGAAAAGCCCTCATGAATGGAACAAAGATAACGTGATTCACCATGACGACACGTGAAAACAAACCCGCACGTCCTACTTCGTCCGGGTGGAGTTGGACGTTCTTATGCACGGCTACACCGAATACGAACACATATTCAAAAAAAGAGCAGCACAGTCTCTGCTCAGCAGCTGTAAAGGATTGTGAGGTGGTATGGCAGAAGATTAAATTAATAAAAAAATATCGCGAGTGTTTAACATGTTCAACACAACACAAACACACAAATATTCTATTTGTGTGTTTGTGAACACAAGTGCTGTCCAACAGGTACAAAACGTACTTAGCAGCAACAAAAGATGAAATATAAAAATATAGTACAAACAGGTAGGCTGTGTTTGTTTAGTCTGTCCCGAACAGCGGTGAGTGGCTGTGCTGAAAACGGTAACGTTCATATAAATATTCACGTTGAAATGATAAAACGTCTAATCGGGGTCTGATGATTTTCTCCTGACGGAGATTCCTGCGCAGTTTTTGTGCTTCGATATCAATCGTGTCTTCCAAAAAAAGCACACGTCATGTCTGCCACGCCTTTCTGTCCACACACAGGCTCAGACAAAGAGGACAAACTCAGGGTTAGTTGGATAAAACCTGCCAGCGAGCAGGTTAGGTTTACAGAGTATGTTGCCGCGGTAACTGACTCAGAGTCGAGCTGAACCAGCTTCGTGAAACCGAAAACCCAGAGTTTCCGCTGACGCTGAGTCAACTAACTCAGAGTTTTCACTAAACCTGCTTCCTGAAACAGGGCCCTGACCTGCTCATTCTGACTTGCTATGACTGCTATGTTGATAAGACCTGACAGTGTCCTGGAGATGTTTCTTTTTCTCATATCTGAAATCTTACAACTGACCTTGTAGGAGGAACCAGAGTTCTCGCCCCAGCTATAGAGATATGTATGTGTCAGCTATCTTAGTAACGCCCATGTCCAGAAGTGTAGAAAAGACAGGACTCATACTTCTCATACGACTTCTTTTGTAACTTCCACTGTGTAGTTGCTTTGTGAATGTTCTCTCTTGCAACAATTAAAGTATACTTTGTTGCCTCTGTCTGCCTGTCATTCAGACAGGCAGACAGAGGCAACAATATTTTGACACGGATAAGCAGAAGAAGACAGACAAACACACTTGATATATCATATCTGGCAATGACAGATAAAGACCAGTGTTGGGGATATTACTTTGGAAATGTAGTTGGTTCCAATTTCAAGTGTCATGGATCTGTGTTTTTGTGACATTTGGTGTGACATTTGGTGGTGCTGCTGTGTGATTTTTGTTTTTCGGTTCTCTCCCTTGTTTCTGCCCGCAGTGCGCATGTGGCTGGAGGCGGAGCTAGTCTCTCCTGGTTGCAGTTGATGAGACACACCTGCTTACAATTTGGCGATCAAGCTTCTGTGATAAGGAGCCTCTGGGCATCACTTTGTTGCCAGATTATTCCGTACCAGACGGTACTCTTACACGTACCTAGCGCTTAGCTTCTTGTTGTCCATGGTTGGTACTGATAGCTTTTGTTTCCTTCTTATAGTCGCCTGCCTCAAGCTGCTACCAGGACCAGACCTGCCTCCTTGTTTCTGCCACAGCACCTCAGGTTCATTTGCTCTACCGTCTGGATATGTAGTGAGTCATTTTTTTGTTTATGGACTTTAGAAATAAAGTATTTTTTGTTACTTTGTACCCCGTGTCTGCACTGTCCTTTGGATCCAGCCCGACATTCAACCCTGACAACAAGGTACCCTGCTGAAAATGAAATAGTAGTGTAACTATTTTAGTTACTTTCTCTATGTAATGTAACTAATTACATTTGATTACATTATGATTACTTTTCTTAATTTTCAGTGAATGCTCTCAACTGTTAACCATTTTCACTTTTTAAGATAGTGTTAATCTAAATGTACAGATATATAATTTATAAAGCCACAATCAATACACACAAAGGTAACTATACCAATAATAATACAATTAACATGGGTACACCACCATATTCACTCACACGCGCGCGCGCGCACACGCACGCACACACACACACACACACACACACACACTGGCATACACATACATATATATACACACATACACTTACACGCACACTTATCTGAATACTAAAGCTACATATTACATTCACTAATCTAGGCTTAGTATGAACACACTAAAGTTTGTCACTTGGAATGTGCGTTGTTTGGGCTCACAGGAAAAAAGACTCAGAATCTTAGACCGTTTAAACAATATACAAGCAGACATTGTCTTATTACAAGAGACTCACTTACCCAAGACAGGACAGCTTAGACTTAGCTCACCACAATTCCCACATACATACCTAGCTAGCTATAATTCCAGACAGAGAGGAGTAGCTATTCTAATTAATAAGAAAATAAACTTTACATTTAACAGCACTATCATAGATCCAGAAGGAAGATTTCTAATACTCAATATATCCAAAAACAATACACGGATCTGCATCGCTAATTTATATGGACTGAATGTTGACGACCCCTCTTACTTCCATAACTTCTTCACTGCATTGGCAACACACTCGGATTCCACACTCTGCGATGCTTGGCGCTCCTGTCACCCCACACTTAAAGAATTCACCTTCTTCTCATCAGTCCACCATTCCCACTCCCACTTAGATTACTTTTTAACAAGCAATTTACTTATGAAGGATATCGCCGACACACAAATTCACCCTATTACCATCAGCGACCATGCACCTGTCACCCTCACACTTTCCATGAAAAAAGCCACACCACCATTTAAGCATTGGAAATTTAACACGCCATTGCTTAAGGATGTAGACTTTATTAAATTCCTTGAAACAGAATGGTCCATATTCTATGAAACAAATAACACACCCGATGTATCAGCTTGTGTTCTCTGGGAGACAGCAAAAGCAGTCATGCGAGGTAAAATCATATCCTACTCATAACATAGGAAAAAAAAAGAAAAAGAACTAGAAACAGAACTGGAGCTAAAAATTAAAGCCTTGGAGATAGCTAATGCTGCCACCCAAGAAGAACACTGAATGAACTAAGAAAATTAAAATTAAAATTAAATGACCTACTCAAAACAAAAGTACAATTTCAGCCACAAAGATTACGTTTGGAAAACTTTGAACATAGCAATAAATCTACACTTTTAGAGAGTTCTATGAACAACTATACTCGTCACAGATTAATCCATCAGACACTAGCATCAACACCTTCCTAGATACAGTAGACTTTCCAAAAATAAATAAAGAAAAAACTGTAGCACTTGAATCACCAATAACAATAACAGAGCTCCAAGAAGCACTCAAGTGCATGCCCGGCAAAAAAGCCCCAGGACCAGATGGCTTTCCGGTAGAATTCTATAAAGAATTCTGGTCAATGCTGGGACCATTATTCTATAAAATGGTTACTGAAGTTAAGGAAACCTCCCAACTACCAGCGAGCATGAACAGGGCAAATATTAGTGTCCTTCTTAAACCGGAGAAAGACCCTGTACTTCCATCCAGCTATCGCCCAATATCACTTATAAATGCAGATCTTAAAATCATCTGCAAGGCGCTGGCAAAAAGATTGGAAAAATAACACCACACATAATACATCCTGACCAAACCGGGTTTATCAAAGGCCAGCAATCTACCAACAACACACGTAGACTACTCAATTTAATAGACTATTGTAATATAGAGAATAAAGAAGCCATAATTGCCTCATTAGATGCAGAAAAAGCCTTCGACAGGGTAAACTGGAAATTTCTCCCAGCTGTCCTAAAGAAATTTGGTTTTGGGATTCACTTCCTAACTTGGATACAAATATTATACAGTTCACCCAACGCCTGTGTCATAACAAACGACCAAACCTCACACAACTTCAGGCTGCAAAGGGGCACCCGACAGGGCTGTCCACTCTCTCCATCCCTTTTCACAATATTCATAGAACCAATTGCAGCTGCAATCCGGCAGAACAATAATATTAAAGGAATTCAAACAGCAAATGTACACCATAAGATAAGTCTTTATGCAGATGACGTATTACTTTTCTACAAAACACTCAAACCTCCTTCCCCGAGATGCTATCACTCATAAATAAATTCTCATCAATTTCAGATTACTCTATTAACTGGAACAAATCAGTTGTCCTACCTATTAATACAGTTTTTCAGAGTACACCAAGGGCTCCACTGCAGACAGGAAATATCAAATACTTAGGTGTTAACATCCCTGCCAAGCTGTCAGACCTGTCACGCTTGAATCACATCCCACTCATCAGAGCAATAGAGGATGATCTGAGTCGATGGAGGACCCTGCCAATATCACTAATGGGAAGAGTGGCAACAGTTAAAATGATGATCTTGCCCAAAATTAACTACATCTTCTCAATGATTCCAACCCAGCCTCCTCTGTCTTGGTTCAAATCGTTAAACTCCCATATTTCTAAATTTCTATGGAAAACCAAACCTCCACGTATCAGTTTAAAAACATTACAGAAAACTAAGGATCGTGGTGGCCTTGAACTATCAAACTTCCACCACTACTACCTTGCTAATAGACTGCAATATATTGTAAAATGGACTAAACAAAGTCCACTAGATCAAGTATGGTTAGATATTGAACAGCACCTCTCTGACAGCTTGGTGGGAATTCCTTAAAGCAAACAGGTCTCCCTCACATATCCCAATGCAAGCTCACGCCCATCTGGAACAACCCTGACATTCTGCAAAATAAAAGACCAATAAACTATACATCCTGGTGCAATAAAGGTATAAGGTATTTGGAACATATTCTCCAAGGTAATAACTTTATTTCATTTGACAAACTAGTGGCATCACACAACATCAGCAAAAACAAATTTCTGGAATATCACCAACTGAAATCCATAATTCAGGCAAGGTTCAACCTTAACATGTTAGACTTAGAGCCACCATCAATAATTACAGAATTTCTGAAGCTTTCACCCATTAAACTGCTCTCCAGAATTAACCGGCTAGTGTCTAAAATAGATCAAATAGTCTCGCTGCCAACCTCCAAATGGGAAGAAGACCTATCCATCAATCTACACTCTAATTTTTGGATAAACATTTGCTTTAACACCTTTAGAATGACACAAAACTTACAAATTATCCAGTACAAAACCCTGCATAGAACACACTACACTGGACAAAGGATGTTCAAGATGGGCCTGACGCAAACAGATATCTGCATGAACTGCACAGATGATTCACCAGATACTTACCTGCATGCTGTTTGGCAATGTACACCAGTCAGAAATTTTTGGCAGAGGATATGTGAAGACCTGTCAGCATGTCTAGGGAACCCCCTACCAGTCTCCCCCGCATTGTGTCTTCTGGGTGATCTCACTAACATCAATATGGAGACAAATACATCATACACGCTTCTTGTGGCCTTAAGCATTGGTAAGAAAGCAATATTCATGAACTGGAAATCAAAAAAGAACTTGAACATAACACTATACAAAAATGTTCTACTAAATCACATCTCCATGGAGAGAATGTCTGCCTGTGCAAAAGATCAGCTATCTGAATTTGAACAGACCTGGTCCCCAATAATTAATTTTATCACATAAGGATACTGAGGTGGGGGGCCCCGCCGCTGGGGTCCCAGGCTGGCGGCGGGGGGGCCTTGGGTGGCTGCGGGTCTCTGGCAGCCTACTGGAGCACGGGGTCATTGAGTGGGGGCCCTGGCGGCCGCGGATCTTGCCTGGTGGGGGCTCTGGGGGGGGGGGTGGGCTGTGGTCCCGCTTCGGTAGGGGGCCTGGTGGGGAGGGGCTGTGGGTCCCCGGGATCGTGCCTGGGCCTCCCCGCCGGTGGGGCCAGGCCTGGGGGCTGGGTGTCCGGGTGGCTGGGGGTCCGTCCTTGCCCCCTGTGGGGGGCGCTGCCTGCCTCTGGGGGGCGGGTCGGCGCTCGCGTCGGTCTCCCGGCGGGTGCCCGGACGGTGGGGGGGTGGTGGTGGTTGGCGCGCTCCCCTCTCTCGCCCCTGCGGACAGTGGGGCCCTGGGGTGGCTTGGGGGGGCTCATGCTGTCGCTCGGGTGGGCGGCCCGTCTCCTGGGCTGCGGACGGGGGTTCCGCTCCATCCCTGCGGGGCCCGGGGTCCGGCCCGGCTCGGCCTCTGGCGGGCTGGCGGGCTGCCCCCCCTCCCCGGGGCCGCCGGTGGGTCCCTTGTTGCTGGGGCGGTGTCCCTTCCCCGGGCCACGGGGTCCCTGTCTGGCTCGGCGGGGTCTGGGAGGGCCAGAGAAAGGGGGCTGCCTCTGGGGGGGACGTACCGCGCCCCTCTTCACTACCCCCTCATCTCATCATACACCACCTTATATGACACTAGGGCCTTGAGGGGCGAAACTAGGGGTGGGGGGTGGGGCTACACGCTTGTGGCCTGGCCCTTCACCCCGCTCCAGTTTCAGCCCCTCAATTTTAATCGCATTAAGACACTGAGGGCTTGGGGGGGCAGGGGAGCAGGTAGACCACCGTCCGCAAGCAGTGGGGTGCTCGCACCCAGGCTATTCCCCCCAATTTTAAAGCACACCATAGACATACACATCACACATGAAAACACATCCATACTACCACACGCAACCATACTGGATGGGGGGGTGGGGTAGCGGTCGTGACCACCCTGGCTGGCTCCTCTCCGGTCCCCGCGTGGGGGGCTTTGCGGTCTTGGGGGGGCGCCGTCGCTGCTGCGGGGGGTCTGTGGGTGGGTTCGGGGGGGTGGCCGGCCTGTCCGCGTGGGGCCGGGTCGGGGGGGCTCCGGGTCCCACTTGGGTGGGGCGGGCCCTCCGTCGGTGGCCTGCCGGGTAGTGGCCCGCCGGGTTGTGGCCCGCCGGGTTGTGGCCGCCCGTCTGGGGGGGCTTCGGGAGGCCCCGGCTAGATGCCGGGGCGGCTTCCCCTGGGTCCTCTGGGGCCCCGTTGCGTGTCGTGGGGGAGGGGGGCCTGCCTGCCGCTGTCCCCCCCCCGCAAGGGCTGGGGGTGTGGGCTCCGCTGGGGCTGCCGCGGGGCTGGCCTGCTCCGTCGGGGGGGTGCGGTCTTGCCGCTGCGTGGTGGTCTCCCTGCTGGGGGGTCTGGGCGGGTCTCTGGCTGTCTGGGTGCTGGGCCCGCGGGCTTGGTCATTGCTGGTGTGGGTGGCCAGGTGCCTTGGCTGGGGGGCCTCCGGCCACGGTTCTCCGTGGCCCCATGCTGGGGCGAGGGCTGTGTGCCCGCGTTCTCTCAATGGTCTCGCCGTGGTGGGCTTGCGACGGTCCCTGGGGGGCCTGACCCTGGGCACAAAGTGCTCTGAGGGTTGTGGGGTGCGGTGGCGATGTGGGCTCTGCCCTGCCGGCTGCCCGGGCCGGGGGGTGGGGCCGTCTCCCTTTGCATATCAGCAATCAGCTACCACAGACTACATCCAAATGACAAACTCCACGCACATACTCACACAAACACACTCACACACAGACACTGTACCCCAAATATTACTTACTTATTTATCCTGTCATGAACATATATACCTGCTACATCTGTGTACTGTCTACTTCAGTCTGTATCTACTCTATAATCATCATCTATGTAACACTGGAATGACTGTAAACTCATGTTATTGTTGTAAACAATGTCACTGTCACTGTTGCTGTTGCTACTGCTCTCTTTCCCCCCTCTAGGTACCAAAACTCGCTAGAAGACTTTCAGCATAACCACGGTTGTAATTACTGTTGTTATCCTTGTGATGTTTCTGTTTGTTGTTGTTGTCATCTCTTCTCCCACTCCGACCCCGGCCCCCACTCTGTCTCTCTCTCTCTGTCTCTCTCTCTCTGTCTGTCTCTCACCTTCTCACCTTCTCTCTGTCCTTCCAAAATGTCAGTTCGGTAGCCGATGCCAATAAAAGCTAACAAAATGCAACAGGAAGAATGAACCACACCCTTCCTTTGCAGAACAAATCTGTTGAGGCACAACAAGGCACCCAGAAACTGTCATACTGCGTGCCTAAGCTGCCAAACAGGACATGTTAAAAAAAGAAAAAAAAAAGATAGTGTTAACCTTTCAGCAGTACTTAAGACTGCATGAAGACAATATGACAAAAGACTCCACAAGATTGAACTTCAGTACCTCTTTTTATTTTACTTTAACAGCTGTAGATAACATCTTTCATTATCTTAACATATCTGCACAGACAAAGAGCCAAGAAGAACATCATGGAAGCTGCTGAAAAGGCTTCATGCTGGCTCTGGTTGAGGAGGGCTCTGGTTGAGTTGGGGCCTGATCACCCCCAGCTGGGTCACCCAGGTGAGGGTGTCTGAGGTCAGACCTGAAACACCCCATGACTCCAGGTACATCACTGAAGATGTGTCTAGGTTGAACCACAAGGTGTATCTCAGTACTAAACTTTCACAGCATCCAATGTAATTTGGGTAAATGGAATCAAATAAGAGTGTTTGCTTCCTATTAAACTTGAACTGGAACTGTGGACACCTTATGTTGGTGTCAAATTTTTGCATCCCAATCTTGCAATTCACTGCATCGTTGCCAACGGACTAAACCTCAAAATCAATTAGAAATTAGTGTGTATGCAAGGTAAGAAGCTGCCGTAGTCACATTATCCCGTTCGTTTCACTATTGATAAATATGACCGTGAGCGTGAGAGGTGGCGTATGCCACGTTTTTGTGCATTGGCAATGTTGATACATGAGGCCCCTGATCTCCTGGCCTGCTGAATGACACACCAGAACCTCCTCACCTGATCAAGCTTCAAGTGTTCTTCAGTTCTTCACTGACTCAGCTCCAGATTGTTTATTTAGCCAAGTGGCAGTTTTCTCCTTTGGCCACTCAGAACCTCTCTGATGTTTACTCCTGTGATTTTCTCTTCATGTGCTTGTTCCTGTGTTCACAAACTTGTTGTAGATCTCCATTATCTGCTCACTCCATCCTGCCTATCCAGCCAAAGCTTAACACAATCGTCCATGTGCCATGCCTCATCGCCTTCAATCACAATTAATCTCAAACCTGGCATTAAATAGCCATTAAAACGTCTGACAGTCACAGCCTCCAACACAAATTAATGCAAGAAAATAGGTGGCGCTGGAACCTGTATGATGTATTTTGAGAGATGAAACCACAAACATAGAAATTACTTCCACATCAAGATTTTATCACATACATATTTTCTTCCAGATTAATAGTTAAGGGGACCCAGCAACAGTTTCCCTATAAATGTCAGGTATTCTGCATATGATTCAGATACAATGTTATTATCATATCTGTCATGGACCTGTGTTTTTGTGATTTTGTATGGTGATTACTTTTTTGGTTTTTGGTTTTGTTGTGTTTTCTTTCCCCTTCCTTATGTCTGCCTGCAGTGCATGTGTGGCTGGAGGCGCAGCTGGTCTCTCCTGGGTGCAGCTGACAAGACTCCCCTGTTTCTAATTTGGTCATCATCTGTGCCAGACGGTACTCTTTGCCTTTGCCTAGTGTTTTGCCTTCGTCTCTCATGGTTGGGTTCTGACTGTGACCTAAACATGGGATCATGAGAGGTAAAGCTCATGATCTAAGCATGAGAGCTGAACATGTGGCCAGGGAGAAACAAAGAACAAAGAAAGAAGGGCTAGCACCCCTTAATCCAGTTTGAACCGGATTTTCAGGTAATAAAGCTGGACCAGGACTTACAGTAGGGTGTAGACCACAGGCCTGGAGCAAAATCCTGAATGACCATTGACCAAAGGCCAGCGGTCCCACCAGGGGTGCTGATGACATCACACAGGTAATAAAAGAGCCCTGCACCCGGAATTCCAGGCTTCTCTGGTACATCAGTTACAGCAGAAAGCTACGCCAGCTTTCCCCCAACCTGACCGCCAAAAAGGAGTATCCGGCAGACATTTGCCTTTTTGTTTTTCCCTTTGTAACAACTTTGAAAGCCTAGGTCACAGTTCTCAACTCACTGTTCGAGCATACAGACTGTTGTTTTTGTTCAATTTTAGTTTTTTTTTTGACGCGATCGCCTGGAACAGCTGATCGCACACACGCAACGAGGACGAGTGGAGCGACTCTTTGGAACCAAGGATGAAGTCCCGTCCCTCGTCAGTGAGCATCCCCGCTGCCCAGAGGGAAAACTTCAACAGATTGGAGCAACGACAAGTAAGAGGCTTATATCTGGAGATATCTGAAGATAATATGATATATATATATATATGGGCAATACGAAATCTCATGCAAGACCTCGTTAAGGAAGTTAGCTCTGTTAACAGCCTCAGTGGGGGAAGAATCCCAGCCTATCTGGTCTCCCTAGACCTGGTAGAACAAGTCTTACAATCAGCTACTACCACCATCGTACAACCTGCTCAAGTCTACCTGGCATACAGCCTAGGTAGTGCAATCCCAATTGCCATAGACCCTCAAAATATGGAGGTTTTATCCTGAACCTACCAATCATAGAGTGACAAAATGTGTAATAAGTCTGTTTTAAACTTAGGATTTTGGCAGAACAACACACACATATACCTTGATACACCACCAATATTGGCCTATCGTGAAGAAAACACCTTCCAGGTGTACTATAAGAACTTATACACGTCATCTGACAGCTTTGACCCAGAAGTGTGTAACAGTTTTTTGGAAGGGGTGGACCTGCCCACTCTACAGGATGAAGAGGCAGCAGACCTGGACAATCCGGTAACTTTGCAGGAATTAAAAGCTGCTCTGACTATGATAAGAGGGAAATCTCCAGGCCCTGATGGGATCCCGTCTGAAGTGCTCTCGCACTTCTAGGACCTCTTTGGACCTGTTTTTTGGAGCTCCATCCAGGCTGCTTTAGAGAAAGGTGCCTTTCACAAACACACCAATGTAGCTTTTATCTCATTGTTAGCAAAGAAGGGTAAGGACCTGTTACAATGTTCTAACTACAGACTCATATCACTGATAAATTCAAATCTAAAAATTTCCTCCAAGCTGCTGGCATTATGCTTGGAGTGCTATATGGAAAAACTAATTCGTACTGACCAAGCCGGGTTTATGAGGGGCCGTCTTGCTGCCGATAACATCAGGCGTTTAATGCACGTAATAGAAGAATCTAAACTGCTCAAGGTTCCATGTGCTATTCTGTCACTCGACGCTGCCAAAGCTTTTGATAGGGTTGAGTGGCAATATTTCTCGGCTGTATTGCGGAAATTTCAACTAGGTGAAGCTTTTGTCAAGATGGTACAGGTTTTGTACACAAACCCCTCGGCTATGGTTAACACAAACGGCTTGAACCCCAGCCCCTGTTCCATTTTACGTGGCAGACATCGTATGTACATACATATACACACACACACACACACACGCCAAACTTGATTCCCCTGGTGACCCAAATCATATACTTGGGCATTCAGATACACCCTTTGCTCCAGAGAATAGTGAAGAGCAACTATGAAAAAATTGTTAAGGAAATCGGATGTGATCTTGCAAACTGGACCAGGCTACCTGCTTCGTTGTGGACGCGTATATCTATGGTTAAAATGAATGTTTTGCCTCACATTAACTTCTTGAGTATGATGATTCCGCTCTCCCCCTCCCCAGATTACTGGGCTAAAATTGGTAAACTTTAACGTGGCTATATTTGGAATAACGGCCATCCAAAAAAGTTGTCTGTGCTACAGAGACCAAAAGATCAAGGCGGACTCGCGTTCCTAAAAGTGCACCATCAATCCTTCCAGCTACGTCCTGTCATGGCTTGGCCTGACGGCCGCTCGTCTATTTCATGGAAATCTTTAGAGGAGAACTTAGTTTACCCTAGGAGATTGGAAAACACCTTATTTTCTGGTATGAAAGATAAATACTACATGTTGCACTGGGGCCCTATTATTGCCAACACGATCAGGAATTTCAGGATCGTTGAGAAGGAGAACGGAAAAAGGGAAAGGGAACTTAAAGTGGCACAATGATACCATCTTGTGGCACAGCATGAATGTACTGATTGGAAACAAGCTGCTGGTCTTCAAACCATGGTCTTCGAAAGGTATTAATGTTACTGGGGACCTGTATGATGATAAGGGCATGCTTAGCTATCAAGATTTGAAGGACCACTTTGATCTTGAGGACTCCCCCCTTTTTTATTATTTGCAAATAGGATCAGCACTTAGAGCACATGGTGTGCCATTGAGGGCTAAGCTTCCCTTGCACCAGAGGGTGCATGGGAACCAGGAGTTTATCCACTGGATAAACTCACTTCCCCGCAGGGGCTTTGTATCGAAAGTTTACTCTGAATTATCCGGACAACAAGGGACTCTATCGATGCTCAGAGCATGGCAGAGAGACTTTGATTTGAAAGATGATGACATTTCATGGGACACTGTGTGGAAAAACATCTTTCTTGCCTCCAAGCATCCAAATCACCAACGTATTCAGTTTAAAGAATGTCACAGACTCTATAATATACCTGTCACTAGGTTTTACATGAAACAAATATCAAGTCCAAGCTGTACTATGTGCCAACTTAACGCAATAGGATGTTACAGACATGATGTGGGAGTGTCCCTCTGTTCAGGCCTTTTGGGGCTGAGTATCCAAAGACTTGTCTGAATTACTAGGTACCATCATAACATGTAATCCAATCTTACTTCTTCTCAACTGCATATAAGTGAGAAACAGTGCAAACTGTTGTTGAGCAGCCTTACAGCTGCCAAAAAACTCCTAGCGCAAAAATGGCTACCACCTCATGATCTTAGCACTAGGAAATGGCTGATTTACATTCATGACATAATGTTTCTTGAGATGTCTACTGCATGGATTAATAATGCCAAAGCCTCTACTCTAGAGGTGTAGTCGGATGCGGCTGCGCAATTAAAGGATAAACTGCTTGGATTGTGAACATAGGGACGCCACTACAATATGCCGTTGACATTTAACATTTGATTATGTTTGACTAGTCAAGGGGATGCTGTCAGGAGGGGGTGGGGGGATGAGATTATGTTTATAGAAGTTACATGGATGCTACTGTATGTTTCACTCGCAGTGGTTCAATAAAAAAGTTCTTCACAAAAACTGTCTGTCGCTCCTCTGCGACACATTTTGAATCAGTACAATCAATCCTTGCAGATAAGACTTTTAAGAAAGCTTGCAGGCTGATCGTGCAAGATAGAAAGTATATTAACAAGGATCAGGTGATCAAACCTATATTCTTTGCCTCTGGCCTTTCCTGCTCATCAAGGCTGTCACATCCAAAATCTGCAATACAGTTCTTTTGATTTACATAATGTCTGGAATGTCTGGGAAGAGAAAGTCCAGGAACAAATATCAAAATGTCATTCCCAAGCTACTGTGCTGTTGTCACAATCAATAAACTTTTGCTTTGCCGCTCTCTACTTTCATCTATACTGTGTTTTAAATAACGCATTGTCTCATTCACATGTTTTTTCTGTTTTGGTTATCATACAAGCAACAGATAAACATTACACAGTTTAAGTTGACCGGGAGTCTTCATCAAGCTGTACAAATGTAGGTCTCTACCCTCTCAAACCTACTCCACCAGAATCCTCAGGGACTGTGCTGACCTGCTCTGCGGTGTGGTCAGGCACTTGTTCAACCTGAGTCTGAGCCTGACCTGAGCCTCCCGGTACCAAAGACGCCGCGCCCCAGGGAGCCCAACCACTTCAGGCCAGTTGTCTTGACCGCTCACCTGATGAAGACCATGGAGAGGATCATCCTGCGACCCCTGGTGGACACTCAGCTGGACCCCCTGCAGTTTGCCTACCAGGGATTGGGGTGGATAACGCAGTGATCTACCTGCTGCACAGATCACTGTTACACCTGGAGGACAGCGCGAGCGCTGTGAGGGTCATGTTTTTTTATTTCTCCAGTGCTTTTAACACCAATCGTCACTGTTCAGAGGGAAGATGGAAAGTGTGGGAGTAGACCAACACCTGGCTGCATGGATAAGAGACTACCTCACCAACAGACCACAGTATGTGAGGCTCCTCCACTGTGTGTCTGATGTGGTGCTCTGCAGCATATTAGCCCTTCAGGGTACGGTGCTCTCCCCTTTCCTCTTTACCCTCTATACCTCGGACTTCACCCACAACACCACTCATGGCCACATCCAAAAGTTTTCTGATGACACAGCCATTGATGGTTGTGTTTCTGAGGGGAACAATGTGGAATACAGGACAGCCATCAAGGACTTTGTCAGCTGGAGTGAGCTCAACCAGCTTCGACTCAACACCAGTAAGACAAAGGAAATGATTGTTAACTTCCGGAGGAAAGCATCCCACTTTACACCAGTGAATATCCAGGGATTGGACATAGAGGTGGTGGACAGTTACAAATTCCTGGGTGTTCACCTTAACAATAAACTGGACTGGACTGTTAACACCTAAGCCCTCTACAAGAAGGGCCAGAGTCGCCTCCGCCTGCTGAAGAGGCTGAGGTCTTTCGGAGAGTTTGCTTTAAGGACCTTTTACGACTCTGTGGTGGCCTCAGCCATCTTCTATGCTGTGGTTTACTGGACAGGGGGCAGCAAGGACAGGTACAGGAGCAGGAGCAGGATAAATTGACATTGCGTCTCGAGCTCTGACACTACATTTCCAAATGTGGGCAGGCGCATGGTGACACTCGTTAGATGTCGGACTGGTCGCATCGTAATTTGCGTAATGTTTTTTGTAATTGGCACGCGATCTACCCGCTCTATCACCGCAATCTACCGGTCAATTGTGATCGAGGTATTGGCCACCCCTGCTCTACAATAACGAGTGATGCGCGTACTCATGCTCGCAGGCCAGTGATTGACTTGCCAATGCATTGGCAGTGCATTGTGGGACATGTAGTATTTTGGTGGTGCGTGTAATATACCGGCGGGCCAGCTCAAATAGTAATTAGATATTTTCATACGGGCCACATATAATTCATTCACAGGCCAGATGTGGCCCGCGGGCCTTGAGTTTGACACATGTGCTATACATGAATGCATTGATGCTAGTAGCAAATATCTACTGAGCTACCATTAGCTAATTTAGTAGCCTTGTTAGTTAGCCTTGATAAGAACCTAATGCTACGTGATTTGGAAAACACACTTACTGACGTGGCCTGGGGTAGTCCTGTGGCGGTTGATGTCATGGCCGACAGTAGAGAGCTCGTACCAGGTGGGAGCGCACATAGAGGCTTGCTGGCCTTTACAGAAGTGGACGTGACAGCTCAGTGAACCCATCCAGTGGCTGGCTGTAGTACAGGTCATAAGTCCAACTACGTTCAGAGCGACACTAAAATGACACTAAAAACCCAGTACACCTCAAGTAAAGTTTCTCCAAAAGTGTTATTTTAGGTAGTTATTATCACGATAATGTATGTCCAAGAGTCAGACATTTAGATTTACATTTCACATTTAGATTTAACATTTATGTGTCACATTTAATACTTAGATTTAACTATTTAATATATCTCTAAGTTGACAAATGTTGTCGTAAATGTGCCTTTGAAAATTTCACACCAGTTTTTTAAACAATGTTTGATGCTAAATGTGACAAAAACTGCACCCCAATATCTCATGACCCAGTTAATTGTAAGGAGGAGGAATGGTGAGAGAAGACATCCCTGTTTGATGCTTTGAAGTCACCGGGAAAGCTGGCCTGCATGCATGACTTCACACAAAGTGCCAACATACGAGTTCTTGATAAGGTTTATGATTTTGGTGGGGATTCCATAGTGTTCCATTAGTTTCCATAGTGTTGTCCAGTCTAAGCTTTCTCAGAGTCAATGAAGTTCATATACAGGGACGCGTTCCATTCAATAGACTGTTCAATGATAATACGAAGTGTTTCTATGTGGTCTGTGCATGAGCAATCTTTCCTGAATCCTGCTTGCTGGTCCCAGAGCCTCTTGTCTACAGCTTCCTGAAGACGGTTAAGGATGACTTGATTAAAATCCTTACTGGGCACTGAAAGTAGGGTAATTCCTCGTGTTGGGGAAGGTCAAACATGTATTAAACATAACCTCACCCGGGTACCAACTATGTTGAACCAAGGAGGGTCAATTTGGGTATTAGCTAAATAATTTCAATGATTTTCAGAGATAATCATGAAAATTTAGAAATTTATTACTACTATAAACTACTACTATAAATCGTAACCTCAGGGCACCACCCTGTCACCAGGGACCAATAGCCAATTTGAATTTAATATTACAGTCTCAAAATTTAAATGGAAGGTGTGAAATCGAGCACTGACTGTGAATCCAGCAAGTATTCCAAGTAAACACACAACAATCAACAACAGAGTGAACTATATTTGTATCTATTAACACACAGTGATAATTACTTTGAGGTAATAATACTCTGTATTAATCAACCATCACAATTCAAAACTATAACTAGACAAACAATAACTACTAACTACTAATAGGCAAACACGTAGTTAACAACAGTGACTACATACACGTGTGTGTGTGTGTGTGTGTGTGTGTGTGTGTATGTGTGTATGTGTGTGGGTGGGTGCGTGAGAGCAAGAGAGAGGAAAGAAAAGAAAAGATCGAAGACAATGCAACTGTAAAACAGTGCAAGTCAAAATAAAGGCAATGTAACACGTTAGTTATACATCACAAGTAAAAGATTGATACGCACCACTATTCTAGTCTCTGTCCAGACATAAGCCTCTTACATCACATTGCTCCACTGCGTTGGATTTTGGATCGTGGCATTGAAGATCTGCTCTGAGTGTCCACAGACATTAGAAATAATGTCTATTAACTCCTGCAGGGTCCTTTAATTCTTAATTGCAGCCAACGGGCTGTAGAAGTTACAAATTATTGCAGCTTGGACCATCATTAGTCTTAGAGCTAAAGGCAATTGTGTGTGTGTTGTGTGTGTGTGTGTGTGTGTGTGTGTGTGTGTGTGTATGTGTGTGTGTGTGTGTGTGTGTGTGTGTGTGGTTATTCCACAGCCATGTGATGGAAACACTGTTAGAGATATAGAAACATACCTTCTGTCAAAATTTGATTGATGACCCTGACC
>JAFBJQ010003117.1:0-20913 GCA_016785345.1 Trinectes maculatus
TGATATGCCAATATCCAAAAACACCGTAAATGTAGTACTAACGTATGTGACTATCCATTCTGAATAATATTATTTTGAATCAAACATATAATGGTTAGGGTTAGTGATTGTGATGTGTGATTGCGATTGTGATAGTGATTGTGATGTGAGTCTCTGCAAATGTCACTTTGTGTTACGGCACATTGACACTGATTCATAAAGCAAAAACTTCATTTAGGAGAAACCAACAGCCAAAGGGTCAGACATGTTATTATTGTACATAACTGGTTTGTACTATGTTTACTATGTTTACTATGTCATAGGATACGTACCTACATATTTTAATTTAAAGGTTCAGTTGAACCTGATAAAGTATGTTTGACCACCAGTACAATAAAACCTATATATACATATATATTTATGTACATACATATATATTATATAATGTTTATTATATAATGGGTACGATATGAGTCAGTGAAAATGGCGATGTGGACTGATACATTTCAGCTGAACTGGAGTCTGGAGACGCTCGGGGGTTAAACGGGTACATTTTGCAAAACAGGCCAATAAAAGTACACTTTATTCCGTGGTGATTAATCCGGAGCATATTTCAAAGCGATGCCACTGTTTGACGTTTATGTGAACAAGAGGAACTCACCTGTCAATCTTTATTTATCCGAGCGTTCAGCCGCCGTCCTCACTGAAATTAAAACCCCCTCCAGGACAAAGTGGCTTTGTACTAAATGTGGACTGTAATTGCTTTTTAGGGATGAAATGAGCGCTGCACTTTGTAATAAAATGAATCTGCTTAGTTATGGCAGCACTTTGGAAACTGTTAATGGACAGCACAAAACCCCCGGGATGTTGACTGCAGGCGAATCAGTCCAGCAAAGCCACAAAGTCAGAGCGAGGCAGAATTTCATTACAGCTTTCAGAACAAAAGTGAAGCTGGGGTTCATTTCCTCCACTGTAAGAATTCACCTACAGCATATTTAATACAATCAAAAGCAAATCTACATATAAAAAGGGGGACCAATAATTCACTTAGAGGTTGTGTATGTGAAGTTTTATTCCGGTCGAGGTTCATTTTTAACCATCGAAAATAGTTGTCGTATGTTAAATACATGTGTGTCGCTGTGATTAAATTGAATGTGTTGATACGTTTATATATGTTCAGATTCAAAGCTGTAATGGAATGATAATGATAGCGGCAGCCACGACAACAACAATCATAATAAAAATCTTTCATCTGTGAGATAATAGGATTTTTATGTGTGAGTGTCAGGTCACAGCAACCTGCAACACACACACACACACGCACACACACACACTCCCTGTATAGGATCTATATGGAAAAGAGCCCTGTTCTCCATTAGAGCAGTTCCACTTCCTCCTCATCACCACACAGTTTGAGAAAACTCATCTCCTCCAAATTCATGCATTTATTATCTTTTCCACAGCAAAAAAAAAAACAAAAAAACAAAAAAACAAAACAGCCCATCAACCATTTTCGCTGGATGTCGACTCCCCTGAGCTACAGCTCCATTTACTAATTGCTTCAGATTTAAGGCTAACGATAGGGATTTTAGCTCCGGAGCCGTGTCAGATATATTTTCCTCACTCTCCAGCAGGAGAGGTGCTGAGAGAAATACTTTCTGTTACCATAGTTCATTCATTCGTGAAAAAAAAGCACATATAAACAATATTATTAAAATATGATTTGTGCATTTGAGTTTTTTATTTCTACTTAGACGATGGATTTTTGTTTGTTTTGTCGTTTTGTGTATTGGGTGTGCTATTTTGCATTTTTTCCCCCACCCATATTTAATGTTTCCTGTTTCACGTATTATTTATTTTTCTCCCCTGTGAGTCTTTTCCCAGCTTCACCTGTGTTAGTCCTGATTACCCTCACCTGTACCCGTTTAGTCTCACCTGTGTCTCGTTAGCGCCACCCTCTGTGTATATAACCTCCCAGCTCCCACTGCTCTGCCTCTCATGGTTCTCTGTTGTGTGTTGGGTTTGTGTTTCAGCTCTTTGTGTTTGTTTATTTTTTTTCTGTTCTGCTCTTTAGTGAATATCAAGCACTTTTTGTGTTTTGAACGACATCTCTACAGTTTGGACTGTTGTATTTGTCAAAAGCTAAAACGACAACATCCTCTATTATCAACTTAACGGTTTTACAAGTGTTTAAGTTAACAAGGAGCAAACTAATTAAGCATTAATTAAAACCCTGAAGTCAAATGTTACCTGTTTGTAACACATGAAAGGAAACATAAGAAACAGAAACACAGAGGTCACAGAGGTCAAATGGTACAATATGTGGGTGACCTTCAAAAAAAGACCTCGCCATAAATCTGACACATGTAACATATTTGAATATTTTAGGAAGTATTCAGAGCGAGTACTTCAGAGTTGGACTTCACGTTTGTGTTCTCCGCACCTTTCTCCATTCCCTCGTTATCCAGATTGTTTGCAATTACTCTGTGCTGCGAGTTTGTCGCGCAAAGTGTTTTCGCTCCTGCAGCCAAATCCTCTGACGACGACGACAACAACAAACCTGCATTGCATTATCGCACGCCGTGATTAGCTAACAACGTAAAAAGTGGAACAACAGGAAACGAAGTAAGGCCGTGTCCTATTTCCCAGGTGAAAACAGCTCTGCTCTTCTGCCCCCCGCTCAATTTCTGTGACGCTTGTTTGGGTATAAATAGTAAAAGTTTATTTTGCTGAGACAATGAGCTTCCTCCGCGGCGTCTGATTCAGGCGGATTTTCTGCTGGTGTTTACACGGTTAGGTCCTGAATGGCTGGAAAAGCATTTGATCATCGAGCCAGATGTTTGTCCGTGAGGCTGTTCCGTTGTTGCAACCGTTTCGTTGTTCGCTTACGGACACACAAAGAGAGCGAAGCATTCGAGGAGCTGAAGAAACGTTCCCAGCCCCAGATCCATTCATAACCTGATAAATAACACAAATAAAATGCTGAGCTGTGTTTTTCCCTCTCGGTTTCACTTTCTGACACTGGACTTTGCAGATAGGAAGAAAGACCTTGTGGAAATTAGAACTTGTTTCCTGAATTAAAGTTTTTTTTATTATTATTATTTAAATGTTCTGCAATTAATCACTCGAACTCAGAGCCTTTAAAAAGTTTATGTAATTAACAGTTTGGGTTTGGTCGCTGAATGCTATTAACAGAGAGGGGAAAGAAAATCTAAATGCTAATTTTGATGGGGAGAGATTTCTTCTGGAAAAGCAGGATATATAAACGTTCCATCTTTGCAATGAAATAGAATTTTTTTTTTCGCCCCATGAAGAAAGAAGAAACCTCTTACCACAGACGCACACTCTGACCCAGACACTAAATGGATGGCGATCGCTCTGTGTATCTGTGTTTTTGAGCCTTTAACACCAAAATGAATTGCATTCCATTGTAGCGTGAAGAGAGCTGAACCAGAAAACGCAGCCATATCCCTGGAAAATCAGCCTCAGTTCTGTGCCAGAGTCCACAAAGCCCAACCTTTCCACACGGCAACTCAGGCCCTGGTCACTGTTGTTAAACGCTATACTGGATCTTTTTTTTTTTCTAGCCCTTGAGGAAAAACTCAAATATTTCTGGACTCTGTGAAATCAAAACATTTTCGTTTTTCAGTGAAGTCGAATTCTTTGATACCTAAAGGTGCTTGAGTCATTTTTGGTGTAGCGCGTCCATTAAAACAACCAAAACCTCACAGGACATTGATATTTATATTATACTTTCTATTGATTACAGTCACTTGTGGAATAGACAGATATCATTGTGTGTGTACGTCGATATTCATAGTTGATTATAAAGTGTCACCAATGGGATTTCAAATAAGGTGAATCATTAAAAATTACATAATAGATTTAAAAATAGAAATAACTTGAATGATCATTTAGGATTAGACTTATTTCTGAGGAAAACATCAGAGGGTGGTTTGAAATGCAGGAGAGCTGAAACATGACCTCTCTGGTCAATACAGTGCATTACCGCCCTTAAATATACTTTTAGCTGTTCGAGGCAGAGAAGCTATTAGACGCTGAGCGATACATATCAGGATGACAGCATGTATGACAGTGATGTCGGTCACCATCTGACTAAGCCGACTGATTATAGTCCACAACTGCACATAGCAGGAAAATGCATCTGAACAGGTGACGACACCAACACGCGATCTGAGGGTTGTATTCAATTTGCAGCCGATTGTCCAAATAGCAATGTCAGAATCGGAGCGGCCCCCGCGTGACAACATGGGAATATACTTTGGAGCGGGTTTAAATCAATATGCAATGAGATAGGAATGTCCCATTAGCTTCCGTCCCCTATACATGTCTTAACATCAGCTGTGGCCATTACATCAGTCAGGAGGTGACCGGTAAGGTGAGGTGGGGAGAAAAATAGATTTCATATGTGACAGGTCTTATCTGCCCTTCACTAAACACATTTGCAGGTAGGGAAGGGTACGCTAGATTAGCCAGTGCATCATGTGGAAGATGAGCGACAAGGGCAGGTGCCCGTAACCCTATGCTAGATTGAAAATGGGGAATTTCTCCATTGAATGCATTGGAGCCACACCTGCCTGTTAACTGACACCGGTAGACACCCCATTACCCACAGCGACTGTCCTCCTCCAAAAACGATCCCAAAGGTCATCTAGGCAAGCGTCTTATTACAACCCATGGTAACGTTTTATTTCGTGGCGCCCTCTAGCAGTAATAGTAATAATTGTAGCAACAAAACGGGGTTTCATGGTCATTTTGGACAAAGTCCTGTGATGATTTTTCTTTAAATTTGTGAAATTGGAGTATTTATTTAAAAAATATTTTACTTTTTTGTAATTATTATTTTTTTGGTCAAATATGAAGTAGATACTTGACATTTTAGAAGGAAACAACAACTGAGACACAAACTAGCCATCTGCTCTTGGTGTCACAGTTAATATTTATGTGACAGCTATTGTAAATAACATTTTTATAATCTTTTATTTCCCGTAAAGTTTTCATCTGATAGGAGTCAGTGAAGTTTTATCTTTAACATAATCCTGACAAAACAAAAACTTTGGTGAAGGAAGCAGTCAACCCGCACTCATCAAGTTTCATCAGGTCAAAAAAAACCCCATCACATTTGTTTTGATATATGCATATAATTTCATTAAGTTTATGCCACACTGTCACCTGAATAATCCCAAATCAACCCGACAGAATTATGATGTGAACATGAAAACAATCAAAGTGATTCTCTTGATTTATGAATTTCTGGCTGAGGAGGGGAAAAAAAAATTGCAATATTTCAACCATGTCTGGTCCTAATTATGCAAATGACTGTTACTTTTAACGCAGAATGGGCATAAATTAGTAACAGTTGTGATGCTTGACCTTGTAATCTGCAACAATCATAATGACTTGTTATGAGGCATCATCAGAGCTATTCCTGTAATGCGTTGTGCAGGTGGCTTTCCTGCAGGGTCTGTATGGGCATCATAATTAATGTTTACACTTTTTAAATTCTGTCTAATTAAAGCAATGAAGCAATTTACAGCACCGTGTGCAGTTACTTAATGACAGAAATTAGGATTTCAGCATTGTGTTGTACCTAATGCATTTTGTTTTTGTAAAACCCTAGCTTTTTGCACTGTTAACAGTTCATTTGCTTGGTAGTGCGGTTAATGGTCAGCTATTTGGGATTTGTTAGTGTCTGAATGAAGTGGAACGTGGCTTCTTCACTCACACACTGACACAAGGGCGAGATGACACGCAGAGCTTGTTGTCGATGCTCGGCGCCCGATGCTAAGAGCACTTGGCGTCTTCTTCTGATGCACCCCTGGACACAAACATCAGATTATCAGTGGGACACACATTGCGGTTGCTTTTATAAATATTAATTCAACACGCATTTAAGTTTGTTCGGGGCTTTTATCACATAACACTCACACAACTTTGCACTTCTCCCGCTTCAATGCTGACTCGGTGTTACATTATCAAGCCTGATACTAACAATACTACTACTACTACGACTACTACTACGACTACTACTACTACTACCACCACCACCACCACCACAAACAACAACAACAACAACGACAACAACAACTATAACGACAGCAACACAACAACAACAACAACAACAACAACAACAACAACAACAACAACAATAATAATAATAATAATAATGCTTTGTTTATGATTAAATATAATATACATTTTGATTTAAAGAATTCAATTGGCTGCATCCTATTTTTATCAGCGATAAGTCATCACCATCACTGCAGCACTCACAGACCAAAGTGCCCTGCACATTTACAGCGATGTATCTGGAGTTAAACTGGACTGGATGCTATTCCTGTCTGTCCCAGCCATTAGCAACATCTTCCAGTTTACCTTCCACACACAACGAGTGAGACTCTGCGTCGGCCATATCAAACATTCAGAGCCATCTTGCCTCCTGGCATCTAATTACTGACACAAATCATCCAGAGATAATGCGTTCCCATTTGTGATTAGCATGTAATTGACGATAATGCTGTATCTACCATGGGATGCTCGGGCTCTTACGACGATGTCTGCTTTGGCTATAACGACCTAAGAGGAACTTCTGCATAAACAGGAGCTCAGGTGCAATAGCAGTTTTGCACCACAACTTTTTTATGCAGCACAGCAGTGATACTTGAACTCTCCCATACAGTCGAGATCATGTAGAATTAGGACTTTTACCATTACATTAGACTCTAATTATCAAAGGGTCACATGTGACAACTGTGCCTTTTATGATGTATGAGAATATAATTAAATTCAGTCAAATATGTAGTCAACATATTTGCCAGGGGCTTTCTCTCCTGTGTAATGTGCATTCATTTTAAATATGTGTCTCTCATTATGCTTGCATTATAAATATTCATTTCCTCTCTCCCGTCAAAGTCAGCAGCTCAGAGGCTGAGTCACGAGTTCATGTGATGGGACAGAAGACGAGTCCAGAGGACATATGCACAGACGACGACAAGCAACTGCAAAGATCTGAACAGCCACTTAAAATATTATGCGAAAGATTAATTCCTGCATTTCTTGATGATGAGGTCCAAAAAAATGTGATGCATTAAATTTGCATGATGCAATATGCACAAAGACGAGGAGCACAGCAGGGGGCGCATTACAAACTTCCCCCATGTCATGAGTCAGTATACCAGCCTCTACCCAACCAGCTGGATGGATAAATTAAACAAGGTCTTCAGTCTGCTGGTGTTGCTGCGTTATCATGGTGTGTGTGTGTGTGTGTGTGTGTGTGTGTGTGTGTGTGTGTGTGTAGAGGTCAATGCTTATGCCTAGTAGTTATTTAGGTGGGTTATATGCGTTTGTTTGTTTGTTTTCATGCTTTTAAAACCAAAACCTGACGTGGATCAGAACCAATACAAATTAAGTGCATTATGTGAAATAGGTAAAATCGATGAAACAAAAAGAGAAAACACAAATAATCCAGTGGTGATTCATTTATACTTGACAAAATGTCTGTGACTGGCACATGTGATTGTGCTCTTCTGAGGCGCTGATTCGCAATCAGGAATGTTTATTCCAGAATAAACTGGTTATCGATCCATTTGCAGGGAAGCAGAAGCAAACAATATTTAAAACTTTCAGGTTGTGTTCATAAGTACAGCTCACTGATGTGGTGGATACAAATCCATCCATATTAAACTGAGCTTTTTTGTTGTTTTTTTTCCCTGAAAGAACGGCAAAGTGAACACGTTGTGCAAAATTGGTGTCACTCAGGAAAACGTGCACATTATTGAGTGAGTCGCCAATATTTCCAATGCAACCGTTAGCATGCGCTTGTAGGTCAAAGTCCCTGCAACTGTAACGTCTGTCCCTGGTCTCATGTTTGACGTCACAGTTCAGATTAGCGTGAATTAATTCCCTACCTGCCTTTTGACATATTTATAACCGTTCCGTCATTTCCGCCTTGAACGGCGCCCCCTGTCTGTCAGTAATCCTGGTTTATCCAACAGTCAGCAACCTCATGTTTCACCACCCACACACAGTACCCACATGTTTCCATTTCCCTAATCAGCTCTCTTAGCGTATTTATACCAAACCATTTCCACTTAATTCCTCGCAGATTGTTTATTGTCCTCTCCGGTGCCTCAGACTTCCTCCCACCTAACCTGCTTTGCCTGGTTTTTATTACCTGCCAGTTTTGCCTCTTGACATGCCATCTACTCTCTACAGTATATCTTCTTTATATATAATAGATTATATATATATTATATTATTATTATTTCTTGCATATTATGCAGACTATGCAAATGTATAGGGCCCCACAGGGGGCCCCGGAGCCAGATTACCTGTCTAATTTAAATAAACCATCTTTATCCCTTATATGCCTAAAAATAAATTCAGGGTATAAGAATAAAATAAGCCACAGCAATAAGCCATGTCTAGTGTTTTTGTGGCATAATTGATAATTGATTGACAGGTGGCCATTATTCTCGTTAGTGGGGATACAGATGGCAAATGATGCGATGGCGTCAAAAAGAAAAGAGAGGAAGAAAGTGAGTGGAAGCAAAATGGTACGATGTTTGAAAAACCAGTTTTATTTATTGACATACATATTCATGGATCATCTAATGGATTAGGAATCATACCATTGAAGTTTGGCCAAATTAGGACCCTGAAAAAAAAACAAACATCTTGCATTGGGCCCAGACATTTGACAAACTGTGTCAGATGTTTTATGGGAGAGAGATCTAAAAAAAAGTCTGGACATGAAGACGCTGCCCACCAGGTGTGTGTTGGATGAAGCAGCTCAGACAGACAGTAGAGACATGACGGAGACATGAAGGAGACATGACGGAGACATGACGGGTCCACACAGTGAGGATGTCAGCTGTCAGAGAATACAGATCATATCGTTGTTACAGGTGCTGAAAGCTCACAGGTCTTCGTTAATGTTCACAAACAAAGACTTGTGTGTGGGGTGTTTTTTTTTTGGGGGATGAAACCGAATCCAACAGAATAAAATGTGAGAAACAAGAGCTGTTTGACACATGATTTTTCCAGCCAGGTTCTAAAACTCTGACCAGAGACGTCCCAACGTTCTGTCTTCTAACAGCTCCTGATGTTCTCTGTCCATGTCAGAAACATCTGACTGACATCTGTTTGCTTCAGCAGATCACTGATGAGAGCGAGTGGCGCCAGTTTTTACCTTCACTGACAGACGTGTCAGACATGAGGGACAGGCGGCTGTGGGAGACCCACGTCACGGACTCATTGATTTCCTTTAGCACTGTTCAGTGTCTACCTCCACCAGAATCTGATTGCTGGGCCGTGTGCCTGCCTTTTCCGTAACCGTTCGGTATTTTTGAGTGAGCGGAAACCATATCAGCTCAGTCAGGACACTCGACCTGTGTAATTACTGCCCGGGGCTACTTTATCCCACCGCTGTACTGCCACTTGAGTGATTGGAGCTGCAGGGGGGAATCACCAGTGGACCAGGTCATTACTCATGAAGGTCTGCCCTGGCACTGTAGAGTCAAACGTCTGCAGAGTGGGAAAAAAGCTCTCGCTTCAATAAAAAGAACACGGATCGCTAATCTAAGATGTTCCAAAGCCCAGCGATCTTTAAGTAGCTTCTACTTCAACACTTCTTCTTCTACGACTGTAATGAAGTACATTTCACTTCATTACAGGGAATGAAATATAAAAAAAATAATGTGCTACACATTTGTCCTGAACTGTAATCAACAAAAGTAACTCTTCAAAGTAATTCTGAAGTGACCGTACTTAGTGATGATTGGCTCTGTGCAGTAATAGGTGGTTATTTTTGAAGGAAATTTAATAAAGAACTAGTTTTTACGTAACTTGCCCAACATTTGCTTAGGTTTCACTAACGATGCGCCACAGCATTAAAACTTATTTTTTGTGAAATATGTTTCTTTAAGGCCAATGGAAACAACCACGTGAACGTCGGCTGCTGAATTCACACTAAAAATAGACATTTCTCATACAGTAGATGTCAGTTCGACGGCTGCTCAAGGTGGCTTATGACCAAATCAAGAGCTAATGAAATGAGGAAATCCATCTGGAAATGGATAGATTACCTTGGATGCTGGCAGGAATTTCATTAACATCTGGCAGAGGCATGTTGCACCCCCCCACCCCCACCCCCACCCCCACCCCCAGATCTGAGCCAAAGACATTTGGCATGAAATATGAATATACACCGCGAGTAAAAATAAGTTTCTAAATCTTTTTTTGTTTGTTTGCTTGGGTTTTTTTAAGCATAATTTTTGAGCCCATCTGGACAGATGTTTTCTGAAGAGAGATTGATTGTGTGACAAGGTACGGGGGGGGGGGGGGTGATGACAATTATCTCTTAAAAAGCCAGTAGTTACATATATATACAGTTATTCCAGCTGCTATCATCTCTCCAAACATAGTCGATATCTCTAATGGAGAAACATTTGCGATAATTTGGAATCGATTTTTTTTTTTTTTTTGGGTAAAGCTATATCACTGTTGATACGACTGAGAAATGCAGACTCCATTTTTAATACATGTGCTGCTGTGTTAGCTACAAGGCAATGCGATCCTCTCCCACACAAATTAAACATTAGCAGTCTGCTCACATACTGAGATATGCCTGTATGGTCACAGAATTCAATAACAGGGTCCCATATGAAAGAGGTAGCAATTGGACGACCAATTATTTTTGCTGCACCGATACCTGCACACACCATGTTTAAATAAGCAATGCATTAAATGAGGAAAGCCAGAAAAGGCTTGCAGTCACCACGGCTAATTATAAGTCACCCTGATAAAATATTTGAACGGTCTTGTTGCATAAAATTAATTGTATCTCTTGTCACATTTTATCAAGACATGAAGTCGCACAGTCCTTCAGCCATGCAGGTTGCAGACTGAACCTCCATCTGGATGATGATGATGATGATGATGATGCAAATGCTCGCGAGCATAACAAGCGCTGTTCAGTCGCAAGATGCTCATTTTAGCAAATGTCACCGCTCCCGTCAGTTCCAGACGTTTCCTGAAAAGAGCACTGTGGCTTCCAAAGCAAAAAAAAAAAAAACTACAACATGATCCATGCATTAAAAACAGTTAAGAAACAGGAGGATGTTGTAACGTGAGAACAAAGGATTTTTTTAAAACTCCTCTTCATTTTCAGTCTTCAATCTTTGTTTCGCACGTTTATATTTCTATTTTTTTTAATTTTTTTTATTTGCTGAATAATTGGTGGTTTGGTTTAAAACACGTTTCTTATCCAAGCCATTTTCACAGAATATTTTACATTCATATTGTCTTGAAACTAGATGAACTTCTATAATTACTGTAAGATTTTTTTTTTTTTTTAGTTGAGTACAAAGTAAAGGTGGTATATACAGTATATGACAGCCATATTCAGTTCACCTCATATCTGGGTGAACCAGTCAAAACCAATGCATCTGCATGGCTCGATACTACAACTGGTAAATGAGCCATTTTCTGCCATTTGTTTGTTTGTTTGTTTGTTTGTTTGTGTGATATAATGATATCATATTTGAGATGATCCCTGACAATAATGTTTTTACAGCCTATGCATATTTACAGTCTATTTATTCTCAACACACATTTACAACTTGTCAATACACAACTGCAACAACTTACTGAGCATTTTTGTCTGTAAACAATGGTTGACCCCAAACATTAACGTCTTAATATTGAACTGTAAGGAACACCGTTGCATCTTTCATCAACCAGCAGTGCCTCTAACTTTGTGTTTTGGTAAATGACAAAGCAAATGTGGGCAGAAACATTGTAATGCAGCAGTATTGATCTGTGCGTCCAGAGAGTAAGCACCGATCAAACCCAGGCCTCTGCGGTGCCATTTCTGCAATCGGAGACAGTGTGTAATTAAAAAGCCGCTTTGAAAGCAGGAAAAACAAACCAAAAAAAAAAGCGCACAAATAAATGGAAAGTCACCAGGAGAGTTCGGAACGCTGCATATTTTACAGAAGTGATGGGGCACTGTGGAGTAAAACACCCCGTTAAGCTTTTATATGGAGGCAATTTTCAGTTCATCAATTTAAGTTGACATTTAAGGACCAGAAATTGCTCCTGTATTCCTTTAAATTGCCACGGAAAACTGCTATTTTGTCTGCAAAATTAGTTTAATAGTCGGTGTCAACAGATCATCTGAAATCTTCTTTCACGGTTACGTGACGGGTTTGACGCAGCCGACTTTAACTATTCAACTCAACACAACAGCATATTGTATCATTGTAGCAAAAGGTGATCTTTTGTGGGTCTGTGAGTTTCACATGCGTCCAGAACGTTTCACATGCATTCCAGAGTGAGCTTTTACAAGGGAACTGCATGAGCGGATCAGAAAGGAAGGCCGAATGCTCCGATGAATGCATTTCAGCCTGATATAATAAAGTTTATTATTGAAGCCAGCATTGGCTTTATACTGGCAGAGCAAGGCATTTTAATAGATATCTATTTTTATTTCCTTTCAAAGTTTTCTCCTCTAAAAGACGAATCTTTGGATTATAGTTCACTGTCAATCAAAAACATGGGCCTCTATCATTGATTGTGTCAAGGCTGCAAAACATAACATATATTATATTATATGATACATATTATACTGTTAATTGTGTTTATTTTGGGACATACATATGTGTTTTTATAGTTATATAGTATAACCTAACCCTCTCAGGCAAACGTCATTAATGTAGTAATTACAATGTTATTTTTAAGATGCTGATGATATAGGATGCACAAACGGTTTTACCACCTTAAGTGGGGAAAGTATAAAAAACAAAACAAAACAAAATGGCAGAGAGGCTTCGAGTCACCTTCAACACTTTTCTTTTTGAATTGGTCGTTCTGGAACCAATTCCCGCTTTAGAGTCCTGGAACGTTTTTTTCCTGTGTCTGTGTGCACTCAATCAGACGAGGGTGATACGAGAGCGAGCGCACACACACACACACGTGGGATTTCTCCTGAAACTGGCGCTTTTGAGCACGTTCAAGAGAAAGCCTCCTTAAGGTTCTCATGTGAATCTCTGTGTAACGCGTCTCCGTCATGACCAAGACCCAAACCGTGAGGCCTGGCCGCTGATCGGAGCGCCGGCGGGTCACTCTGGCCTGTGAGGGACTGTAGCTCTGTAGATCTGATTCCGCTTTGTCAGCAAGAACCAATAAACGTGTCACTCGTGCCGTCTGAGATGTTGTTCTCCGCCATGTTGACATTATGGTATGCTGGCTAATTAACCAGTTACACACAGTACCTGTAATTAACCTGCTGGCTCTCATGGACCCGTGATGGAGGCGTGTCTCTTCAGTCAGCATGAGAATCAAAAGTGCTTATCGTGCACAAATGATGAGCCCGTGCTGTCGCCATGGCTGCAGTTAACACTTACAACTTGTAGAGGCATTTGTGAGTCTGTTTGTGGATTGTGTGGTTTCCTGTTTTGGGACGGTTGCACCTTTTATAAGTGCGCAGGGTGGCGCTGTTCCCTCCGTAGACGAGCACTGATGCCTTGCTGTCCCACTTTCACAGATGGCCTTAATCTCTGCCCTCAGCTGAGGCAGATTAATCCCGACAGTGCTGACATTATCTCCTGCTCCACGCTGTGACAGTGGACAACGGGAGGAAGTCCCCACGTCCTCGCCACCTCTCACGCCACCACGTCCCCATCTGGAGCCAAAGGACAACTGTGTCGGTCACAACTGTACATGTCGAAGCTGCGTCTACACACAGTGTGACAGTATTTATTTATGTCTGATACGTGAAGCATATTCGATGTGACGCTGGCGAGTAAACGGTGCGTTGTGTTAGAGGCCTGTGGGAGGACTTTTGCATGTAATTGCAGCCTTTCAGAGTAACGGCGCAGTGATTGCTGATACAAAGCACATACATGTGTCAGATTCATGCAATATATGGACTTTAATGTAAAGTCCATTTCATGCATTTCCATTCTGCACAGTGCTGCGACTTACAGATGTCAAGCTACGCGAATGATGTTGTGTTAGGCTGCAAATACAGGGGGTCCTCGTGTTACGACGGTCTCGAGATACGACGTTTTTGTGGTTACGACACATCTCCCATGAACTTCCTTGTTTCGGCTTAAGCGGTTTGCCCCGTAAATACGTACAGACTTCGCACGGGAACTAGTTGGTGCCGGCTCTCCAACACCTCCACAGCAAAGCTAGGCTACTCTGCCTTGTGTTTACTTATGTGAAATGGACGGCTGGCGGGGGTGCAGCGGCAGCCGGTAAGGAGATGCACACGGACACAGATGCGTTCGGGATCGTGGCGATACCGTAGGTTTATTCCCAACACAGGGTCTACACGGTTGATATCAGAAATCGAAAGGAAATGCTCATTACACTCGTGATATCAACCCCTACGGTGTGTCAAGAGAGACAAAAGGCAATTCACCACAGTAAACTCTTATTTTAGCGCGGTGTTATAGCGACGTCTAGTGGCGCAACTTAGTATCTACCTTACATATGAATGTATGTTCCGACTTACGTCGAAATTTGGTTACGACACATTCTCAGGAACGGATCTCCGTCGTAACTCGAGGACCCCCTGTGCTGTGTTTTACCACGTTGTGCGACTTGCACCTGGGATGACAGCTGACTTGCCAGTTGCAACCGGAGACAAGCGGTGATGCAACAATGCTCTGCTAAGAAATAATAAGAATATAGTTTTTATTGTGGCCATAGCTGATAATACTGTTGTTACTTTGGAAGAGTACAGTACAGATGTTACCAGCTGTCCATGTATTACATATAAACCATTAAACGTCTCTGTTGTGTGGTAACAGTAGGGTCACAGGTCACATACATTTGACATGAATGAACAGTCTGGCAAGCAAAATTCTTCTTCTTCTTTTTTCATCATTACTCTTTTTTTTTTGATGATGATGATGATGATGATGCATGCAGTGCCTCTACAGCTCACATGCCAAATGTGATGCTAAAGATATTTCAGACAGTTGTACTCAACATCAGTGATTTTTTATTTTTTATTTTTTATTTTTTTAGAAAAGTTTAATGCCAAGTTGTGAAAGGAGTCATCATGAATCAGGGATTGGGGTTAAAAGGTCATATTCATTTCAGAAGATTTGATGCGACCATCATAAGAGCTGATGACTTTTATTGCAGGCGAATCTTTTTTGGTTTTATAGATTTAAAGCAGCGAGTTGCTATTCACACCACGGCTTTCAGACGACCCCACTCAGCTCCTTACAGAATGAACGAAAACCATTTGCCAGAAATGAATTAGTAGCACAGAAAGTAGCGGAACACAATTTATTATATCAAGTCTGAAAAACGTACTTCTTAATGTATAATTCCACTGCTTGACCTTTGACCTGATGTGTGGTTCCCCCACCTCCGCTGTCACAATCAGACGTTAATTCATATTAATACAAACATTTCTGAGTGGAGCATTTGTTGAAATTGTGTTGAAAAAAATAAAAAATAAAAAATCATAAAGACACAGGGGGAGAGGACATATGCTCTTTTGTAACATCCATCTCTCCAGCCATATGGAGCAGATATTTTACCATCCTTCACCAGCAGCAGGCTGCAGTAATGAAGACACTCATCCCCGGAGGAGCCTCCATCTTTACTGCCCCTGTCTGAGATTGAATCACAAACACAGCTGAAGGACGCGTCCCCATCTCCTTCCCAGCCACAAGACCACCGCTGTCACTGGACTGCGAGATAACTGGCTTTACCAGCTCTGTCCTTTATGTGAATGTCAACGTATCCATGCCGGGGCCGTGACTCGCCAGCATGAGTCATTGTAGTCTGCAATCAACACTGGCTCGGCGCTGAAGTGCCTGAGCTGAGGTGAGACTAATGGACCTTATCGCCCGAGCTGCTGTGTACGAGACGCAACCAAACGCAACCACTCTGCCCAAAACAGACAGACAGACAGACAGACAGACAGACAGACAGACAGACAGACAAAAACTTCATTCCAGGTTTCTCTTTCCTTGAACAGTTATGAGACAGATATATGTTTTCCAGTTAAATACCTTTAAGGAGTGTGTGTCTGTGTGTGTAAGTGTGTGTGTGTGTGTGTGTCACTTCATCAGAATTCCTACAAACAGCCAAGTCAGTCACCAGAGATGAAGTCAGACTTCAGTGGATGAAATTAATTGCTTAACCTCAGTGAAATCACCTGCCAGTAAATTAAGTGTTGCAACTTCATCATCAATATAAAACATGTTCACATAACCAGAAGTCGATATGCTTAAAATAAAAACTGAATAAGATACATATATATATCTATATCTATCTATCTATATCTATATCTATCTCTCTCTCTATATATATATAGATAGATAGATAGATAGATAGATAGATAGATAGATAGATAGATAGATAGATAGATATAGATAGATAGATATATATATATATGTAGGGAGAGGAAAAATAAAGAAAATGGAAGAATGTTTATGTTATGTTATGTTATGTTAGCATTAACAACATAATGCTGCAGTAAAACACAATAGAGCTATATCATACATGCGTATAATCAAAAGCACTGTACTAAACACTGCCGTGGTGCTAAAATGAGTCCCTTCACTGGAAACCATCATACTGATCATTAAATAAACGTTCATAATTAATATCACATTTCACTTTTTTTACATTTTCAACAAATTTCTTCCTATTGAAAAATATGGAAACCTGTCAGCTCATGAGTTTTTATTAATAATCCATCAGGTGAAAAAAAAAACAAAGCTCCAGAAGCTGTGAAGATGAACGATGACGTAAATGAGAGCAGCAGCTGCTTCTCATCAGCCCAGCACTGGTTCACTGTTTCACTGTGTCCCTGTTGTGGAGAAAGCCAACAGTGGTCAAGCAACACAACCACACACAAAGATTTCAATCGCTGAGAAGAGTTGGGGGACATTCCTGCTCGATGACGCTGTCAAATCCTCTGACCTCAGATGACCCCTCTGTCTGGCAATAAATATTTTAAAATACTGACCCCGTGAGGTCATTTTCTAAAGTATGCATGAATTTACATTCTTGTGACAGTGTTATAAAGCAGCCCAGAGTTCGCTGTCGAAACTCAATTACTCCTCTCTTCTTTCAGATTCAGATTCTAACCTCTAAGCATAATTACACAGTGTATACACACACACACACACACACACACACACACACACACAAACACACACAAAGTCAAATATGCGCGCACATATGCCGTGTGTTGACCCCAGAGGACATTGTGGTTGCTTAACCCTATCATTATAACTGGAAAATGAACCCGACCTTACACTAATCCGAAAAACACAAAACACACAAAACACAACCATTAACACATTTAACACACCCCCCACGTCCCCACAAGCCAAGAAAAGTCTCCATTATTTGAATTTGTATGGAGACTGTGGTCCACACAACGACTCATGTGCTATGTGTAAGGAACATACTGTGCAGCGCGCCAAAAAATTACTTTTAACCCAGCAGCTCATTGAAGGCAGTAAATCGAGATGGAAACACAAAGCCAAGGTAAATGGCGTCTTTCATTTTGCGAGGCACACCTTAACTTAATTAAACGGTATTCACTCAAACCAATCCATATCACACCCACGTTCTGCACACACGCAGATCATGCATGCACCTCCACTTTCAGGATCAAACGCACAACTTCTTTGATATCACAAAGAGAGCATCTCTTCTTATAGATTCATTTACTATTCAGTTTCAAAAAAGAAAAAAAAAAACGTTTGCCTCTTGTTGCTAACATCTGTCGCAGATGTTCTTTTGTTACTGTGTCACTGCAAAGTTTATGTCTCCGTTTGTCCCTTCGTATATTTTCTTCTCGTAAACATTCATGTCCTCTGATAAATAAATATATATATATATATATATATATATATATATATACTTAGTGATATAAACGTTATTCAGCTCTTTAATGAGTCACTCCAGATCCCAATCGCTTCCTGGCTGGATTAATTTCACGCCCAGATTGGATCTTAAGGGCAGGTGTCTGATTGCTTCAGTGATCGTCCCATTATCTACTGTGTGCAGATAAAAAGAAGAAGAAGAAAAAACAACCCCTGAAACTACACGTTGAATCAATAGATGAGCAGTCACGCGGTATTGCACTGACAGCTCTTATTAGATTAATGGAGTGGTGACGTTCAGTTTATCTTCATCTGCCGTTTTTTTTTTTTTTAGCAAACGTTCACCTTGCAGCTTTTATTTATTTCATTTCCTCCTTCTTTTAAGAACATTTTAAACCAAGTTCAAAACACCACGAATGGGGGAAAAAAAAGAAACGTGAACGGTGGCGCTGGAGCTAATAGCACCGAAAATGGCTTCATTAAATTATATATCCACTTCAGGACTGATTCAGCCCTTTTTGTCTACATGTGCATTAACCAGCTATTTGAACGCACCACTCCACTCCACACAAGAGCTGATGCTGGCACTTGAACATTACCCCATAGATAGAACTGTACACAGTGCTACTGTTAATATCTTAAAATGAATGGGTCCCAGTGTCATCAGCGTTATGAGGTGCAGTATTTTTGGGACCCCCTGGAGGACAAGGTGGTACATTTCACGGGGGTTTATCATAATACACGTGATATGAATACGCCGGAGCATCATCACGCATTGTAGAATAGAGTGGATAATTAAGCGACAAATTATGCTTATTGTCACGCCGGCACTTTTTCAGACGGAGCCTGTGAATGAGCGCGTGATCACTATTCATTTCTCTGCGATTCCATTGATTTTCCTGCGTTCAATTGAATTTTTGTAATGGCACATTGGATGCCACTGAAAAGACACTTAGTGTACTGTGAAATGCCTTTAATGTTGAGATGGATCAGCCAATTAGCCATTGTATCTCGCAGCTTGTTATTCAAATTCACTGGAGTGAAAATTAAAATGGAGTGTGTCAGAAAACACCATCATTTAGTGCCGCAGCCAACCTCGCCATGGCACACAGCGGCAAATCCACTTACGGAGCATGGATCGTCACACATCCTCTGCTCTGTGATGACGGAAGGAAGGAAGAAAAAAGAGTGGAAGTTTTATGTGGGAGTAGTAGAAAAAACATTGTGGAAAACACTGGGACTGCTCTTCCAGACCGCTGAAGTCGATCCCATAACGTTTCCTGTTTAAAACCTACATTTACCTCACAACAGCAATAATCTATTAGAATTTATTATTTAAAAAAAATAAATCTATTTTTTTCAGGCTTACTGGTTAATGAATATGAATAATAACAATAATAATATATAATTTTTTTTTTCACCAGCCAGTGTTTTGGTTATTTCACATAATTACATATTTTCATAAAGGCTCACCGGAACGTTTTGTGTGTTAGCGTCAGATAATGAAACTGTAACATCAGGAAGTCCCCTCAGAGCCCACCAGGGGATCATCATCATCATCATGGTGCTCGACTCCATGATGAATAAACCTGAATATCTAACTGTCAAATGTGAGGAAATCAACTTGATGAGAACAGCTGAACTCTGTTATTCTAACAGACACTAAGCATCAGCGTCTGTGTATCTGCCTCTTTTGTGAATCCTTCTCCGGCCACCTCCACCCCCCCACCCCCAACGTCATGCAGCCTCAGGACTTGGCATTTGAACATGGGCCCTGGAAGTCACTGGCTAATTAGTTCCCGAGGAAGAGGCAAGAAGCAATCCATCTTCCTTAGGAAGTAGAGTGTTCACGTCTGTAGCTACGGTCAGTGCTCTTTAAATTAGATTGTCTTCTAATACACAAGACAGAGAACTGAGTAAAATAAACAGTAAGCTTCACAGAAATATGAATGTGTGTTTTTTTTTTTTGTTGTTCAGCCTCATCAAAAACGCAGTTGTCATGAGCGTCTGTGTGGTGCTGATTAAAGACAAACCAACAGGAAACGCACAATAATCTAATGAGGCCCAAACATGTAGCTAAAGAATTTGTAATCTGCCCTGCTGCTGCTGCACTTCAGCCTCAAAATAGTGAGACTTATTGGACAGGAAAAAAAAAAAAGATGAATTAGAAGCCTCGCTTACACCAGGGTCAGACGACATGACGTCATCATCAGCCCAATTAAAGTGCACCTTGGAGGACAGGTGGCGTTGAATGGGTTGAAAATGATAACTGGACGTGGGGTGCAGGAATCAGCCAGCGCCACATCCAGGATGTGTCGTGACATTTCTAAGGAAATCCTGACATTTTGTCTGTCTTTCTTTTTCTTTTTTCTTTTATTATTATTATTACATTTTTTTACCTTTAGTGACAGCTTTCTTCACAGCCTCTTCACACTGTGCATTTGCATCCAGCATCTGCTCTGCTGCTTGTTCCGATTTTTTCCATTCAGCTGAAATCATGATATTAATAACTACATGATGAATATTGCATATTTGCATGGTTAACCTATGACTGAATTAAATGCATCTGTAATCAGCATAAGCATAATCTAACTATGGACACAAGGGGAAAGATGAAAGCAAACCATCCATTAATGGTTGTTACCTGTCATGCCATCATTATGATCTTGCTTTTCACACTGTCAGAAAAAAATAGCATTTAAGCTCGAAAGCTTATTTACAGAATTGTTTTGTGTGGTTTCATATTACCAGGGTTTAAAATCTACACAGGCGTTTAAGTCTGTTGTTTTGTAGTGTGTGGTGAAGTAGAAAAAAAAATGCAAATCATGTCTGTTCTTACAATCAATAGTTACCTAAAGGGATTTAGACTGTTATGTTGTCTCACTGTGGACATACTGTACATTTTACACAATAAAATACAGTGTAATTAATTGTGATGATAGTAAAAAGAATGATGAATGATGAAAAAATATTATTCTTTATCGATATACAGTACGTTCTACCTTTACAAAATTTACAAAAACCCCAGAAAATGCGAAAAGTT
>JAFBJQ010003119.1:4018-45439 GCA_016785345.1 Trinectes maculatus
ACAAAATTTTTCACTTTTCACGAAAACATCAAAAACACGTCCAGAACGCGTCAAAACGTCATAGTATAGTATGTTGTCGAGTTTCTGTCAAAAATTTTACTTTTCACGAAAACGTCAAAAACGCATCAAAACGTCATAGTATAGTATGTTGTTGAGTTTCGGTCAAAATTTTCACTTTTCAAGAAAACATTAAAATCGTGTCCAGAACGCGTCAAAACGTCATAATATAGTATGTTGTTGAGTTTCGGACAAAATTTTCACTTTTCACCAAAACATCAAAAACACGCCCAGAACGCGTCAAAACGTCATAGTATAGTATGTTGTTGATTTTCTGTCAAAAATTTCACTTTTCACAAAAACATCAAAAACACATCCAGAATGCGTCAAAACGTCATAGTATAGTCTGTCATTGAATTTCGGACAAAATTTTCACTTTTCACGAAAAACTCAAAAACGCGTCCAGAAATCGTCAAAACGTCATCGTGTAGTATGTTGTCGCGTTTTTGCAAAAATTTTTACTTTTCACGAAAACGTCAAAAACGCGCCAAAAACGTCACTGTATAGTATGTCGTTGATTTTTGGTCAAAATTTTCACTTTTAACAAAAACATCAAAAACATGTCCAGAACGCATCAAAACATCATAGTATAGTATGTCGTTGAGTTTGGGACAAAAATTTTCCTTTTTATAAAAACATCAAAAACGTGTCCAGAACGCGTCAAAACGTCATCGTATAGTATGTTGTTGATTTTCGGTCAAAATTTTCACTTTTCACAAAAACATCAAAACCACGTCCAGAACGCGTCAAAACGTCATAGTATAATATGTCGTTGAATTTCGGACAAAATTTTCACTTTTCACGAAAAACTCAAGAACACGTCCAGAATGCGTCCAAACATCATAGTATAGTATGTTGTTGAATTTCGAACAAAATTTTCACTTTTCACGAAAAACATCAAAAACACGTCCAGAACGCGTCAAAACGTCATAGTGTAGTATGTTGTCGAGTTTTGGTCAAAAATTTCACTTTTCACGAAAACATCAAAAACGTCCAGAAGGCGTCAAAAGTATGTTGTTGATTTTCTGCCAAAAATTTCACTTTTCACGAAAACATCAAAAACGTGTCCAGAACGCTTCAAAACGGCATAGTATAGTATGTTGTTGATTTTCGGTCAAAATTTTCACTTTTCACAAAAACATCAAAACCACGTCCAGAACGCGTCAAAACGTCATAGTATAATATGTCGTTGAATTTCGGACAAAATTTTCACTTTTCACGAAAAACTCAAAAACACGTCCAGAACGCGTCCAAACATCATAGTATAGTATGTTGTTGAATTTCGAACAAAATTTTCACTTTTCACGAAAAACATCAAAAACATGTCCAGAACGCGTCAAAACGTCATTTTATACTATGTTGTTGATTTTCGGTCAAAATTTTCACTTTTCACAAAAATATCAAAAACGCGTCTAGAACGCGTCAAAACGTCATAGTGTAGTATGTTGTCGCGTTTTTGACAAAAATTTTTACTTTTCACAAAAACATCAAAAATACGTCCAGAACGCATCAAAACGTCATCGTGTAGTATGTTGTCGAGTTTTGGTCAAAAATTTCACTTTTCACGAAAACATCAAAAACGTCCAGAAGGCGTCAAAAGTATGTTGTTGATTTTCTGTCAAAAATTTCACTTTTCACGAAAACATCAAAAACGTGTCCAGAACGCTTCAAAACGTCATAGTACAGTATGTTGTTGATTTTCTGCCAAAAATTTTACTTTTCACGAAAACGTCAAAAACGCGCCAAAAACGTCATTGTATAGTACGTCGTTGATTTTTGGTCAAAATTTTCACTAACAAAAACATCAAAAACGTGTCCAGAACGCATCAAAACGTCATAGTATAGTATGTTGTTGATTTTCGATCAAAATTTTCACTTTTCACAAAAACATCAAAACCACGTCCAGAACGCGTCAAAACATCATAGTATAATATGTATTTGAATTTCGGACAAAATTTTCACTTTTCACGAAAAACTCAAAAACACGTCCAGAAGGCGTCAAAACATCATAGTATAGCATGTTGTTGATTTTCTGTCAAAATTTTCACTTTTCACAAAAACATCAAAAACGCGTCCAGAAGGCGTCAAAACGTCATAGTATAGTATGTAATCGAATTTCGGACAAAATTTTCACTTTTCACGAAAAACTCAAAAACACGTCCAGAAGGCATCAAAACGTCATAGTATAGTATGTTGTTGATTTTCTGTCAAAAATTTCACTTTTCACAAAAACATCAAAAACACGTCCAGAACGCGTCAAAACGTCGTAGTATAGTATGTTGTTGAGTTTGGGACAAAATTTTCACTTTTCACGAAAAACTCAAAAACACATCCAAAACACGTCCAAACATCATAGTATAGTATGTTGTTGAATTTCGAACAAAATTTTCACTTTTCACGAAAAACATCAAAAACACGTCCAGAACGCGTCAAAACGTCATTTTATACTATGTTGTTGATTTTCGATCAAAATTTTCACTTTTCACGAAAATATCAAAAACGTGTCCAGAACACGTCAAAACGTCATAGTACAGTATGTTCTCGGAGTTTCGGTCAAAATTTCACTTTTCACAAAAATATTAAAAATACGTCCAGAACGTGTCAAAACGTCATAGTATAGTATGTTGTTGAGTTTTGGTCAAAAATTTCACTTTTCACAAAAACATCAAAAACACGTCCAGCAAAAACGTGTCCAGAACGCTTCAAAACATCATAGTATTGTATGTTGTTGATTTTCTGTCAAAAATTTTAGTTTTCACAAAAACATCAAAAACTCGTCCAGAACGTGTCAAAACGTCATAGTGTAGTATGTTGTCGCGTTTTTGCCAAAAATTTTTACTTTTCACGAAAACGTCAAAAACGCCCCAAAACATCATAGTATAGTATGTCGTTGAATTTCGGACAAAATTTTCACTTTTCACGAAAAACTCAAAAACGTGTCCAGAACGTGTCAAAACGTCATAGTATAGTATGTTGTTGAGTTTCGGACAAAATTTTCACTTTTCACGAAAAACTCAAAAACACATCCAGAACACGTCATAGTATAGTATGTTGTTGAGTTTCGGACAAAATTTTTACTTTTCACGAAAAACATCAAAAACACGTCCAGAACGCGTCAAAACGTCATAGTATAGTATGTGGTCGAGTTTCGGGCAAAATTTTTCACTTTTCACAAAAATGTCAAAAATACGTCCAGAACGCGTCAAAACGTCATAGTATAGTATGATGTTGATTATGGGCCAAAATGTTCACTTTTCATGAAAATGTCAAAAACACGCCCAGAACGCGTCGAGTTTCTTAAAACTTAAAAATGTCCTTTTAGAAAAATGCGTTTTCAAAAAACATTAAAAACGACAAGAAACTTAATTTTTCAAAAAGCTAAACATTTTTGAAAAACCTGAAACAACATTTTTCAAAAAAATTCAACAGCATTATTTTTCCAAAAAACAACAGAATATTTTTTTTCCCAAAAGAACGATGGGGAAATAAAGTCAAAATTAACATAAAACCTTATTTTCAACAAATAAACAAAGGAAACTTTTTTCAAAAAATATAAAAACATCTCAAATACAATTTGCTGTCAAAGGTGTCGAAAAAAAGATCATAGCATAGTACTTCATCAAAATGAACAAAAAATGTAGGTGCGTCATAAGATATATCAGTAATACACAATTACTAGCCATGCAATTCAGCAGTCACACAAACAAGAAACAAGTTTCAGTTACCTGAGCCATCTTGGAGCTGAGTGCCACCTTGAGTCCTTGGACCCGCACTTTGAGGGGCAACATGTAGTAGTAACTGGTTGGTCCTCTGGGACCATGAGCGACTCCACCTGAGAGAAACACACGGACTTGTCAGACTGACTGAAACCTGTGTAAGTCTCTACATCAAGTTACTGAAGGATGATGGTCATCAAAAGAATTACACATCAGAGGTGACAAAATGACAATGACGACAAAACCAACAGTTACCTCCTCTCCATAATGGTGATCTGATGCTTCCGTGACGAGCTCTTCCACTTCCCTTCTGTTTCCACGGTTTCCTGCCCCCTCCTCTAACCTCTGACCTGACCTTTGTGTGTGCATGGCTCTGAGGGAACATTAGAAAATGGTCTTGTGTCTGCAGGTAACTTCTGACTCTTTCTGATTATGACCACAACCCTCTTCATCTTTTATTTTTCCAACCAAACTGGTGGCGATGGTCATTTGCCAATCAGATCCCCCTCACCATTAAAACAAGCTTAATTATATTAAATACACATTGTACAAAGAATTGAAGTGGAATTCTGGAAGAAAAGAAGTGGCAAAAAAGACGAGCTTGAGACCAAGAGGACAGAGAGGTTGCCGGTTCAAAGCCAACCACATGCTCCACATGTGTGTGATGGGTTAAAAGCAGAGAGCTAATGTCGTGATATACTGTACTGTGCAAAGGCAAATAAAGATTTCTTCTTCTCATCTGTCAATAAATCAATCAATCAATCAATCATTTGGTTAGAGTTTAACAAAAATCTCACAATCAAACATTACAACATGAGGCTACATGGCAAAGATTTCCAAGTGACTACGTAACTTACGATTCGTTTGTAATTCCGCTGCCACCTTGCGACGTCGTGGATGATATCGAGTCTGAAAAGAGAGGAAACTAATGAACGACTGTCTCTGCTGCTGCTTTCTAATAACAGCCAGCAGTTCCACCAGTTAAAGGCTTAAAGTGTGAAGCTGCAGCAGCAGGAAACGTTCAGTCTGAGAGGTAACAGCCGACTGGTGATTGACTCTGGGACTGAGGACAAGGACAAGGACAAGGAAAATCTATTCGCTGAACTGGGCTTTACCTCGGAGCCACGGCAAAGACATCAGGGTGAAGCTGAGCCAAACCCACCGGCTCATCGTCCTGCCTCTCCAGGGTCTCCACCCACATGTGGACGGGGCTCAGGTGAGCAGGAATAACAGCATCACACTTCCTCAAAAGAGGCAGGGAGGAGTCTGCAGGAGGAGGTGATCGCTCTGCAGGGGGAAACAAGGCTCACTCGTTTTAAAAATGAACATTTCTTTGCGGAGAAATCAAAGTGTGCAACGCCTGAAGTGGAATCTTCAGATAAAATAAATCCTCAGTGCAGTTTGACATAGTGGAAGATATAGTAAAACATTTGATAAAGAACCCACTGAACACCAGATTAAATAGAAAATGTCTTCAAGTGATTAGTTACAGACTCACTTAATCTACCAGGATCCACGAGGTTGGACGGCAGCAGTAAGTTTGGAGGCAGAGCACTGTGACCCGAGAACGACGAGGCAAACTGAGGAGAAAACGTTTCATTTATGTCTAACGACATTTTTCACAGATTCACACAGTTTAAGGAATAAGCTGCTGGAAATGGTGACATCCAATATCCACCAAACATTCTGACAGACAAAGGTCATTCTGTTGTTTTCATTTTATTTGCTGTATTTATTTTTTTTCTCAAATTTTGTGAACGTATTTTCCGTTTAAAAAGCCAATAAAATGTGAAAGAAAAAAACAATATTCAAAATATGACACTGAGATGCAGCAAAGAATCAATTAAAAGAGAAAAATAATTCTACTCTGTCATCGCTTTGTCATTTCAGTATTTTTTTTAAAATGAAAAACTGACAAAAATGTTGGTTCCCTCCTACAAGATATTTTACGTCATTTTATTTATAAACTCAAATATATTTGAATTTATTTTATCACGTTGACAGGAAACAATAACTAGATGACTGATGGGCTACACGTACAAAACACAGCGTATTTACACGGAATGTTAATGCTGTGTGTTATGAAAATATCATGTCAATAAAGTTTCTTTGTATTAAAATTGGACTTTTAATGATCCTGCGATAGAGCTGAGTTGTTTATTTGTCGATATAAACCTTGGTGTCACGTGATCATCATTATAATACGCATATTGATGTACAAACAGTCGTAATAAATGTCAGTAAACAGCTACAGACGACCTGCACGCGCTGCTGCTGATTAAAAACACACTGACTGACACATGTGATCGATGTGCTCGTCGCTCACCCTGTTAGCAGCTGCTCTGCTACAAGCCAGCAGAGACACGCGGAACATCTCGGCTCGGTTTCTCCCACAGTCACCGAATCTTGTCCGGAACCAGACACACACAGACACACACACTGACACACAAACACACGTTACACTGTGTCAGTCGCTGTTTCACTCTGTCACAGTAAAACTGCCGGAAAGGTCGTGAACGTCGCACGGCTATGACGTCACGCGGACGCAGACGCATTAACCCGTGGTTGGAGAAATTTAGAAGCATTAATTTCTTCAAAATATATAATAATTAAATATAAATAATTTAAATGTAAATTATATTAAAATGTTAGATGTTATATTCATTTGAAACGTGTCAATGAAACATGGCTCAACAGTAATGATCAGAATTTTATTTGAAATTAAATTAAAATGTTTCCATTTTCTGGATAAAACTTTTTTCACTCCACAGAAAATATTACTCAACAAAAGTTCTTGTTCTTGTGAACTCAAAGTTTATTTGTCACATACACATCAGATGCATTAATAAAAGTAAAGAAAGGCAGTGAAATGCTCTCTGTTGTAGCTCTATCTGCTTAACTGTTTGTTTCCTTATTCAACATTTTTCATTTAATAGTAATATAGAGTAACAAATTTTATTTGTTTCATGGTACTAAATGCATAGAGTTTGATATTTACAGTCAAATGATTTTAAATCGTTTGATAATATTCCATTGTGTTAATTCTCAAAAAAATGATAAAACGCTTATATGAAATCATTATATACATCCCCAATAAATATAAAATACAGTGAGAATTTCAAAATAACATTATGTACAATATAATAAAAAAAAATTGCACCACTTCGGTTTTCATCTTAATATACAAACAAAGCTGCATTTTAAACAGATGTAATATTATATAAACATTCATCGGAATAATCTGAAAAAAGAATTTACATATAAAACAAGTGCAAGAATGTTGCATTGTGATCAATACGCATCGTTACAAAGCTTCAGGAGAGGCTTCTATTTTAAAAATCAATACATCTATACAAGGTCAGAGAAAAAGAACGTAGATCCTTTCAGTTCATTTTTATCAGGAACTTCAAGTTCTATGTTTCCTGGATGGAAGTCAAGTCCTCCAAGTGTGTTATATTTACGATTTGGCATTTTCTGATTTGGTGTATGAGTTGGAAAAACAGTAACGTAGTATCCATCTGAACTGTCGCCTGCTTTTACTCTTGAACTTTGAGAAAAATGTGGCAACCGTGCATTAGGGTCATGTTGCTCTGTTTTCTGCCGTTTTGTATAAACATCTATGTCCCCAGGCTGGATTCCTCTGGCGTGTACGGGGTCTTTCATGTCAATATCAATACCGGACCGGGAGATGACCTGTCCGTAATCATGTGATGCATGGAGGTCCAGCTTTGAACCTCTGGCTCTAAGTACATGATCCTTTCCTGTGAAATCATCAATGTTGAGATCTGAACGGTTGAAATCAATATGTGGGTCAAAATGTGACCTTCTTTCAGTGTGACGACTCCTGACACCTCCATCTACGTCCAGATCAGGCATTTTCATATTCAGCCCTGTAATATCTGATCTGCGATTATGATTAGAAGGGCCCCTGAAATTCATTGAAGGATCATCAATGTTTAGGTCTGGAGATTTAAGATGGTACTGGGAATTCCTCATTGCCACATTAGGCATGTTGGGGTCCATGTTTGGAGCACTAACCTTTGGACCAGTCACATTCCCCTTCACTTCTGATGGTTTTACATTCAGTTTTGCATTCGGGGGAGAAATATCCAGATTTGTTGGTCTCAGAGATGCACCAAAGTCAATATCTGACCCTGTCCTGTTAAAATCTGGGCTCCCAAACTGAGGAAGCTTAAAAGACGGTAGCTTGAATTTTTTGTCTGCCAAATCCAGATCAGTCTGTGGACCCTGGATGTTTCCAGAGGGAACATTCACATCAAAAGCAGGACCTTTTAGTCCTCGTTTGACTTGCGGGGCATTAAAGTTTATGTCAGGTTGGCCTATGTTACCATTTATTCCTAGATCGAGTGGTTTCGTATTGAGCTTTGGACTTTTTATACTGGCATCAGGCAAATTTATTTCAGGTGCACTAATTCCAGGGCCTTTTAATTTAGGTACTGAAAAATCAATGTCTGGTGTTTTTCCCTTAGGTCCAGAGATACTAAGATCTGGTGTATTCAAACTTGGCATTTTTAATTTTCCTCTTGGGCCATTAAAATCCGCATTGGGAACATTGATGTCAGGTCCCTGTAGGTCTCCATTTATATCAACATTTGGGATTTTTGGCATCTTCATTTTGGGCTTTTTGAACTTTGCATCAGGTAAGCCCATGTTGACATCTGGAGTGTTCATATCTAACTCTGGAGAATTAAGGTGCATGTTTGGCAAGGCCAAATTGGGGGCATTAATTCCACCTTTCATATTTGGAGTTTTGAGATTCCAATCTGGAGACTTTAGGTCTGAATTTAGGTTTAAATTTGGTCCTTTTGGTAACTTGGCATTAAGATCTGGTGTGTTGACATCAAAGCCTGGTCCATCTAAATTTGGACCAGAAAATCCCACATCAGGTATTTTCAAATGTGGCATTTTAATCTTTCCTGATGGACTGCCAAAATCAACATCTGGCATTTCAAAGGACGATTTGGATCCTTTGATATTCATGTCTGGACTATCTAAACTGCCATCAATCTCAGGTCCTTTTAGGCTTGGCAGATTAACTTTTGGCATTTTCAGTTTGGGCATTTTAAACTTTGCTTTGGGTGAGCCAATGTCGACAGCTGGTGTGTTAATATCTAGCTTTGGAGCTTTAAGGTCCACATTTGGGAAGTCCATGTCAGGAGCATCAATTCCACCCTTTATCTTTGGGCCTTTCAGGTTCAAATCTGTGTTTATATCCATATTTGGTCCCTTTGGTAATGTGCCTGAAAGATTCAAATTAGGCATTTTCAATTTCCCTGAAGGAGCATTAACATCCCAGTCTGGAGCATGAAGCTCTGCCTTTGGCAATGTTGGCATTTTCAGTTTCCTTGATGGCATGTCCAAATTCAGCTTTGGAGTATTTAGATCCAGTTTGGGGCTTTTTAGGTCAACTTTGGGCATGTTCAGGTCTGGTGCCTTTAATCCACCACTAAGGTCAGGACCAGATATATCAAGGTCAGGTGATTTCAGGTCCAACTTGGGTCCATCAATGCTGGGACCAGACATGCCAAAACTTGGCATGTTCAAGTTTGGCTTTTTGAGATTTCCTGATGGACCAGAAATATCAACATCTAAGTCAGCTTTAGGACCTTTGAGGTTGACTTTGGGTGCATTTACATCTAAATGTGGACCATCCAAGTTTCCGTCAATGTCAGGTCCCTTTAAGCTTGGAAAGCTAAATTTAGGCATTTTTATTTTATGGAATTTCATCTTTCCTTTTGGGGAGCCAATGTTGACATTTGGAGTGTTCATGTCGAATTTTGGAGCTTTAACGTTCATATCTGGTAAGTCCAAGTCAGGGCCATTGAGTCCCCCTTTAAACTTTGGAGATTTGACACTTAGATCTGGAGATTTAAAATCTGTGTTTATATCCATATTTGGTCCCTTTGGTAATGTGCCTGAAAGATTAAATTTAGGCATTTTCAATTTCCCTGAAGGAGCATTAACATCCCAGTCTGGGGCATGAAGCTCTGCCTTTGGCAATGTTGGCATTTTCAGTTTCCCTGATGGCATGTCTAAATTCAGCTTTGGAGTATTTAGATCCAGTTTGGGGCTTTTTAGGTCAACTTTGGGCATGTTCAGGTCTGGTGCCTTTAATCCACCACTAAGGTCAGGACCAGATATATCAAAGTCAGGTGATTTCAGGTCCAACTTGGGTCCATCAATGCTGGGACCAGACATGCCAAAACTCGGCATGTTCAAGTTTGGCTTTTTGAACTTTCCAGATGGACCCGCAATATCAACATCTAAGTCAGCTTTAGGACCTTTGAAGTTGACCTTGGGTGCATTTATATCTACATGCGGACCATCTAAATTCCCACCCATCTCCGGTCCTTTGAGGCTTGGAAGATTCATTTTAGGCATTTTCAGACTGGGTAAACTGGGAGAGCCAATATTGACATCTGGAGTGTTCACATCCACTTTAGGAGCTTTAAGGTCCATCTTTGGCAGGTTTAAATCAGGGGCATTAATTCCACCCTTTATTTTTGGAGACTTTAAATTTATATCTGGTGATATTAGATCCGTGTTGATGTCCAAATTTGGCCCCTTTAGTGATGTGCCTGAGAGGTTAAATTTGGGCATTTGAAGTTTGCTTGAGGGAGCATCAATATCCATGTCAGGAGCTTTCAAGTCGACACTTGGTTTCTTCACTCTTGGTACTTTGACTTTGCCAGAAAGATCTAGTTTGGGTTGAGCAAGATCCAAGTTCAAATCTGGAGAATCAATAGTCCCTTTAAATTTGGGGGCTGAAAGATCAAATTCTGGAGTCTTCAGCTCACCATCAAACCCTTTCAGTTTTGTTCCTGACAATCCAAAATCTGGCATCTTCAGTTTTGCTGATGGACTTCCCGTATCCACGTCAGGCATTTTAAGCTTTGAGGTTGGGCCTTTCAGACCAAGTGTTGGTGAATCAATGTCAATCTTTGGTTTAGACCAATCAGCATCAAGTCCACCGGATGGCAGGTCAGGTCTTTTTAGAGAAGCGTCAGGCATGTCCAAGCTTGGCATTTGCAGCTTTGGCATCTTGAATTTCTGTTTAGGTGAACCAATGTCAACATCTGGAGCATGAAGATCTACATCTGGAGCTTTGAGATGCATGTTTGGTACATTAACATCAGGAACATCTATACTTCTCATCTTTGGGGACTTTAAAGATAGTTCTGGTGTTTTCATCCCTGCATTGATATCCACATCTTTATTTTTTGGCAATGCACCAAAGAGTTTAAATTTTGGCATTTTAAATTTGCCAGATGGAACATCTGCATCAATGTTCACATTACCTGAGGGCACATTAATATCAGCGTCCGGTGACTTGAGGTCTTGCCTTGGGGTTTTGAGATCAAAACTAGGTAAATCAAAGCCCCCTTTGAATTTGGAAGCAGATACATCCATGTCTGGAGTTTTTAACTTATATTCAGGGCCTTTCACTTTAGGAATTTTGACTTTTCCAGATGGCCTTGTAATGTCCAAGTCAGTTGAGGGTACATTAAAGTCAACATCTGGGTCTGAAAATCCTGCTTTGAGATGTGGTGCAGACAAATGTGCATCCGGTTTCCCCAGATGTCCATCATAGTCTGGGATTTGAAAGTCTGGTAAATTAAATTTGGGCATTGTAAATTTAGGAGCCTTGTATTTTCCAGATGGACCTTTTATGTCAGCTTTGGGTAGATTTATATCAGTGGCATCAATGTCACCTTTTCTCTTTGGTGTTTTGAGACTTAGGTCAGGGGTTTTAACATCAGCGCCCCCACTGCCTGAGAAGCCAAATTTAGGCATATTGAGTTTACCCCCTGAAGCATCTACATCTAAATCGGGAGATTTATGATTAATCTTTGGTCTGTTTAGTGGCGTTCTGATTTCACCTGAGGGAATGTCAACACTTGGCATTTGTAGGTCTAGCTCAGTGGATTTGCCGGGCAGCCTAAGTTTAGGTGTTTCTACATAACTGGAAAGATCATCTACATTTAAATCTGGCTGTTTTAGTTTCTTAGAGTACTTAAGATTTAATTTATCCAGAGACACATCTGGGCTTCTGACATCTGGTGTCTCACTCTTACATTCTGTACCACTTAAAGAAGGTCCAGAGAGGCCCAGGTCAGGCACTTTGAATTTTGGCATTTTGAATTCCTTTTTGCTTCCTTCAGTGCTAACTTTCGAAGCACCCGTGCTGAAGGATGGAACAGTGAGGTTTCCCCCATTGAGATTTATCCCCATTTCAGGGACACTAACATTTGAGGTGTCGACTTCTGGAGTTCTGTAAGTCCCTTTGCCGTCCAGTCCAATATGAGATCTATCAAGACGTGGCATTGCCAAATCAACTGATGGACTGTCAGCACCTGTGGACTCCACATGTGGACCTTGTGGTAATGTTCCGGACAGATGGAAGTCTGGAGAATGAAGCTGTGGGCTTCTACCATCAACTGTCACTCTTGATACCTGAGCACCACTTTGAGAAGTCCCACTTGAGACGAGTCCCAAAGGTGGAAGATTCAGATTGCTGCCATTTGTTAGTTCTCCAGCTGTGCCGTCTGATTCAGATTCTGAATCTGCATTTAGATGGTGGCTTTTCAAAAGTCCAAAGTCAACCCCGAGGCGAGGCAACCCCATGTCGTGTTTTATGCCGACCTTGGATGAACTGTTCTCATAGACTTCCTCAACATGAACCATGTCATCCTTCATAAACTTCCTGATTTTGGCATTGTAGAGTTTGTTGTAGGAATCGTTTAGCGTCTAGAAATATAAAACACAAATTGGTAATGGGTATGTAACTGTAATACAAACAATAAGTGATCAACAGACCACAGCATTAAAAAGAAGTCAACAACTTTTTAATTACAAGACGACTGAATAATAACGTTTGTTAAGATGAAAGCTGCATATATAGCAGTCCGCTGCTACATGAGGGTATAACTACCGTCTTTGGACTCCTGCTGCCACACTGATCCAGATTGTCAAGGCTCCGGCTCAGTTTGTTCCTGGTGAGGACCTTGACCTTGTCGTTAAATGGCTCCATCACCCTCAATACGTTTAACACCTCGTCTTTTGACAGCTGATCAAAATTGATTGTTGCCCCCAAAAGTTCATCCCCTAAAAGGAAAATGGAGGTCTTGAATAAAACGTTCCAGAACATATCAGAGGTGCAAATGATGAAATCGTTGTGCGTCGTGCAATGGGTTTTAAGAAAAGGAATCCCAACAGGAAACTGTGATTTATCAGCAAACACATAAGCAAACAAACTAAATGTTTACCACCCGACTCGACGTCTTTAGGTTTTGAAAATAATCATTATGCTGTTACATATGGATTCACACTGAGAACCAGAGAAAACTGAAATCTACAACAACAACACGGCGATATCTAACACACGCATGAGCCTTATCCCTATAAAATAGTTCATACAAAACTGTATGAAACAGAGAAATAAGAGAAGAACTTCTGTGAACATTGTGGAAAAAGCTTAGTTCTCACCTTCCTTCAAACCCTGACCCCTTGAGTCAGTGGTGTTGATGCTGGAGATGACCACCCCTCCCCCCGCTGAGTGCTCCAGGGTGATGGCATCAGACAGGCTCTTTCCCCGGCGGTGATACGGCTGAAAGCAAAGACAGAGACATGATGTGTTGACAGCGCACACACACGCTGTTTATAAAGGCATGAAAATACAACAACATGCGGATGTGTCGTACCATGATCCTGGTGTCTCTGTCACAGCAGCAGAGCGAAATCTTCTTTGACCAAACCTGCAGAGCAAAGTCAATGATCCAGTCATGAGACATGCAAAGATCTAAAACAGGTTAAGTCGTATGAAGTTTAAACAGCAGAAGTTATAAAAAAAAAACAAAAAAAAGGAAACCGTCTAAAAAATCATTTCTAAAATAAAGGCATTTACATTTTTACATATTCTACGTAAAAGTAATTTCTTTAAATGTTGTTTTAACATTATTTATCTCAGAGCTACTATAGACAAGGGAAAAGTATATTACTGAGGATATGAAAATATGAACAGATAAATAAACGAGGAGCAGGAGCGAGTCAGTTTCACTGTTTCCAGGTCGACGAGTGATACCGAGAGAAACCAGCAGGTGCATCGCTCAGGTATTTGAGTTATGGCCTGTTGGGTGAAAATACAGGAAAACCATGAACAGGTTTATCCAGAGCACTGCTGACTGTTGTGTTGTTGGGCGTTTCCTTTTTGTTTGACACGCAATGTCAAAGTGACCACACCCTCTGCTTTCTAGTAGAGAAACACTGGTCGACTTCAAGTGAATCCACACAGTCTGTTCTGAGCCATTCATAAATAAACACTGTGTAAACGATCACACACGATCATCATATTTGCAAAAAAAATAAAAAGAATAATGCAATACACATAAATATACTGTACATTATGTTGTCAGTTACTGCAACCACATCTGCACCAGAATAACAAGTAACAAGTACACAACGATTCATTATGAAATGTGCCCGAAACAGACTGTTTTCTTCTTCCTCCATATTTATTACACGCACACACACACACACACACACACACACACACACACACAAAACACAAACTTTATATCACATTACACACCTGAACGAAGGCAGAAACATTACACAACCTGTCTTTTACAATCAAGTCAAAGGGCAAACGTCAGCAGACAGAAATTGAGTTGGAGCCAGAATCACATTAAACTGAACTAAACTCAACTGTGGAGTTTGGTTTAGTTTAGTTTAGTTTAGTTTAGTTTAGTTTAGTTTAAAAAAACCTGATCCACAGGGGAAAACTCTGTGTGCTACCAGCTGATTGAAACATCTGGAATTAGGAAACGCACAAACAGTCAGCACCGAGGGCGAAACTGAACAGAAACAGAAAGTTGGACCAGAGCCCGGTGTCGCTGAACACCTGGATCCTGGAGGAGCGGGCAGCAGCGCAGTGAACTCACCTGAGAAGGTGGAAGGGTCCGTCAGTGTCCGTCAGCGTCCGTCAGGCAGGAGTTTCAGCTGACATCTGGAGCAGCCATGTTGGTCGCTGTGCAGGTGAGACTGAGGTGAGACGCCGCCGCTCCGCTGGATGAATACTCAACATGAAGCAGACAAACAGGTTCAACCTTCAATGTCCCTCCTCCATTCACTGTGAGCAGACACAGACACACATACGTTCATATCAACACACACCCTCCTGCAAACACACCCTGACTACCACACACCTGCCACTCGCTTGTACACAAACACAAACACACAAGTTGTCACAGCTGACCCACAGGTCAACACAGGTCAAGTACGACTCTTCAGCACATGCACGTTTTACACATGCAGACACACACGCACACACACCACATTCCAGGCCCAAGGCAGAGCAGGAAGCATAACGCAATCACCCTGACGACAACATCAGTGTCTACACATGAGAAATATGCTGACCTGAGCCAAGGGAGCGGCAGGCGTTCACCGCGTGACTCACCCACTTTCAGTCACCTGTTGGCCGCAGCCGTTTCTGTGAGTCTGGGAAGACAGAGTTGCATTGAGTTGCATTCACAGGCATCATGATGTAAAACCAACTCTGTGAGGTTGCACTGCGGCTACGTGTTGTTATGGCTGATGTACAACAATGTTCTCAGGGTAAGATCCTGAAATTAAACACAAACGACGACAACGACATGTAGATCCAGCGAAGCAGCATTTTATTAACATCTGTCATTATTACACACACACACACACACACACACATACACAAAAATCTGAGACACAAAGACGTAAACATGTCAAATATTGAACAGTATTGTCACAGTGGACAAACCGTTTTCTAAGTTTCAGGTGAAATTTCAGGTCAATGTTCTTGGTTTAACACTGTAACAAATCATCTGCTGTTTAAACTGCAAATCAGGAATCAAGTCTTTTAACAAATGTCTCAGATTTCTCACTCAACAAGACAACGATGTTATTTCAGTCTGAAACATCATCAGTGTAAAACACTGAATGTCAGTACAGTATCACTGAAATATGAATATGAACCTATAGTAAGAAATAACGTCCTTCTTTTCTAAAAGCTGTTTTCAGTTTGTGGTGTAAAACAAATGTAAGATGAGACAAAGTCAAGTATCAAAACATCTCCTCAGGTTTCAGGGAAACTCAGTCGTCCCGCTCTGCTCTGCTCTGCCACCAACCAGCCTGTGGAAGACCGACTGGTCACTATGGCAGAGAGCAGTCGGGGTGTCGAACTCCACCACTTTGCCACCATGCATCACCAGCACCCTGTCACAGTCCATGATTGTGTTGATCCTGGAAACAACAACAACAACAACAACACAATGTTTTCTTTCAAACTTCCAGGTAAATATGAAAAATGAGACGAGAGGTTAAGATCTGAATAACAGTCCAAGGAAAGAAGTGAACAAACTTGTCTCTTCACAGACATTTGAATGAGAAGACGTTTCACCTGTGGGCGATAGTGAGGACGGTCTGGTCCTGAAACGTCTCTCTGATGGTCTGCTGCAGCAGTTTGTCCGTCCTCGGGTCCACACTCGCTGTGGCTTCATCGATGCACAGGATCTGCAGGAGGCTCCAAACGGAGCATCAACGGGTTAGAGCCATTTTGATTCTGTTCATGTTTGATAATAATTAACACAAAGGTCGTTTGCAGGAGACGATGACATCCAGTCGCACATGTTGCTTCAAATGGAAGTATTTCTGTACGGTGATACTAAAGAAGAAACTAGTCGTTGTTTCCCTGTGTTGTCGCCTCCTGCTGGTGGAAAACTCCTCCTAACATTAAACTTCATGAAGATCAGAACAGAGCTGAGGTCTCACCTTGGCCTGAGTCAGCAGAGCTCTGGCCAAACACAGCAGCTGTCTCTGTCCCACAGAGAAGGACTTCCCTCTGTCTCCAACCTCAGCTCCGAGACCACCTGACACACACACACACACACACACACACACACACTGACTTTCATTTGAAGTCATGATACTGATCATTAGCTACATCACTTCTCTGCTGTCAAAACAAAGAGAAAACAACAGGTGAGACCAGACGGGGGCGGAGCCTGAGGTGCTGCAGTCACCAGCCTCCGCCCTTCATCAGAAAGTGTTTTTGATTTAACGAACTGTGAGTCAGGTGGTTTTATTCTAAACTGACACACCTTATCATACAAACATCACCCTGCTGATCCGTCCTTTACACTGTCAACACATCTCACTGCATCAATGACAGCATCGCACCTTCTCCCCCCCCTCCCCCGCCCTCCTCCCCTCTCTCTCACCCATCCTGTCGACCACAGAACTCAAGTGACACTGGTCCAGGACGTCCAGCAACTGCTGGTCTGCATGTCGCCCACATGGGTCCAGATTCTCCCTGATGGTCCCACTGAACAGGAAGGGGTCCTGAGGAATAATGGCCAACCTGGACCTGCAGACACCACCAGCACACACACACACACCAGCACACACACACATACACACGTTATCTCAGATTGAACAGTCATCAAGTTCTCGTCAAACCCACTTCTTTCATCCTACCTGAGCTGACCCAGGCCGACTGTGCTGATATCTAATCCGTCCAAGAGAATCTGACCCTGGTGCAGCTCCACCATACGAAACAGGGCCAGGAACAACGAGGACTTGCCGGAGCCTGTGCGTCCCACAATGCCCACCTTCTCCCCGGGTCGCACCACCAGGCTCACTCCGTCGAGGGCGTTAGGCAGACCGTCCCTGTACGCCAGAACCGCCGCACGGAACTCCAAACAGCCCTGCTCCGGCCACGCACAGGGCAGCTGATGGTGGAACAGTGACGACAGATCTGACAAACTCACAATCAAACAACTTTAACCAGCACTACCTGCAGCTGTTGTTGTGTTTGTATCTCTCTCAGTGGTCTTACCTGTGTGTTGTGGTGCTGTGGCTCAGTGGGCAGGCCGGTGGAGTACTCCTCAGTCCGCTCCACGCTCACCAGCTGCATCTCCGTCTGCGTGAAGCTGAATATGAGGCCGGACAGTAGGGATGTGATGGACAGAGCGTAGGACAGGGACAAACCCACCAGACCTGACAGCAACAAAACAACCAGCAACACGCTGTGACATCACGCGTCTCTCACCCTGATGCTCTGAAAACAAACGCTGCTGCTGTCTCACCTGGATCAACAGAGTGAAGCTGGTGCTGGATGACAGCGATCACCCCGAGGCCCGTCACCACGGCGACTCCAATCAGCTGCAGCCGGATGTCCAGCCACTGCATGGCAGCGCTGCTGAGGAACAGGCAGCGCTGGTTCTGCTCCAGGCGTCTGATGTTCTCCTCCACAAACCTGGAGGAACAGAAACCAGCATCTGAAGGTTTTATGTGCAGAGACGCGTTAAAGATGATAAAATTATTAAGACTGTGAATTAACAGCATGTGTGACGTGACGACAAATCTACGTATTTAACCTTTACATATTGTCATGTGTTGTGTCTCACCTGGCAGAGTTTCCACTGGCCCGGATGGTTCCCAGCCCGGTCAGCGTCTCGGAGAAGTGCGAGTAGACGGGCGACAGTGTGAGGCTGCACAGACGCTTCAGCTCCCGCGAGGTGTATCGGTAAAAACGCTGCGTGCGATGGTAGAGCAGAGCCAGGGGAAGCAGGGGCACCAGGACCCAGGGGAGGCCGTAGCTGATCACCACCAACATGCCCAGCAGGCCGAACACGTTGGCCAGGAGGATGTTGAGGATGAACGGCAGGCTGTCGTCGACGCTGTAGAGGTCGGATGAGAAGCGGTTCAGCACACGTCCCAGAGGGGTGGTGTCGAAGAAGGTGACTGTGGCCTGAAGGGGCAGAGAGGTCACACAGGGGCAAAGGTCAGAATGAATTTCATCCCTCACTGGTTTGGTTCTGGCTCGTAGTGTCAGGTGGTGAGGTCTGATGTACAGGCTTCTATCTCCTACAGTTTATTCTATCTCTTCTATTTCTATTGCTTACTGCGTATGTGTTCTCTTATCTTATGAGCCAGGCCGACAGTGTCGCTCTGTGCCTGGAGGATGTGTACATAAGCAACTGTTTGCCCACTTGTTCACTGTCTCACCTTTATTAGGCCATAACGTGTAAATGCTTTCTGCTGCCACCTGGTGGTTTTTGTCTAGTACACTATTTCTTATTGTAACCAGAATTAGCTTGTGCAGTTGTAAAGCTGTTGTTATTGTTGTTTAGAGGCAAACTCACAAACAAACAGCACTAATATATCACTGTATATTTTTACAATGATGTTAGGTTCAAATAAAAAAAAAACTTTCCTCAGCCGTTAAAACATTGGAAATTAGCTGCCTGGTCTGACACATGATATGACGCACTAATCTATGATGACGCACCTTGAGGACATGATCCAGGAGCCTGTCGTGGATGGACGTGGCGGCGCAGATGGCTCCATAAGCAAAGAGGAAGGCTCGGAGCGCAGTGAAGACAGTGTTGGCCACAGCGATGGAGCCATAAACCATCAGGTAAAACCTGACATCAGAGCTCATGTTACTTGATGGAAGTGTTTGCGCAGAGGGCGGAGGAGACCTGGACGGATGTTAGATGTATGTAGATGATACATTTAAGATGACAGTGTGATCAGAAGTAGTGTGTAAATATCATTTAGTGATGGTACTGTTTGACTTAGCATACATTAATCCTCCAGGTGAGAAGAGCAGCAGGTGAGACGAGATGAACGTTAAAGAACCATTTGGAGCGGTGGAACCGTTTGTCTTCAGCTCAGAGATCCAGTGGGACAACCACCAATCAGAGACGTTCTTAGAGGCTGAACCACAAAGAAAACATGACTGCGATTTGTTTGAAAGTGTAAAACAGGAACAAACACAAACATGAACACTGATTTGATGGAGTGAGGAAGAGAGTGAAGAGAAGAACCTGCTGACTCACTCACCTTGCATGAGGAGCAGAGACATCAGGATGGAGGAGGCCAGCACTCCGCCCACAGCCGCCCAGTAGCTCCTGTAAACTCTCCACGCCAGCCCACCCGCCTGCTTCTGCTCTGCCCCCAACTGGTCGGGATCATCATCCACCCACAGGTCTGCTGGTGACCCTGGTTCATCCTCATCCTGCTCAGCGCCACCTGCTGTAGACCAGGGGAGAAAAAGGTTTTCCAAACGATACTTCAGAAAATGCATAGATATAAAATGTCAGTGACTCGATGATTTGTTGTTATCAAAGCCCCGATGACAAAGAAATACATTATTGTTACTTTACAGTTGACCCATAGATAATGATGTAAGATAAGTACAAATAAGTTACCTTTCTCTGCCGTGTTGAGCTCATTTCTCTGTTTCTTTGGCACTGCCTCCACCAAAGGAAGGATTTCTGCAGGAGGACCTGTTAAACACCAAAGTGACTATTATATATATACCGTATATAGTGTATGTATATATTATTAGTGGAGTGACTTCTTGTTTCTACCTGTTCTGATTATTGTTCCATCGTCCATAAGGACAACCACGTCGGCTTTGTCCACAAACTCTACACGGTGTGTGCAAAGGATTCTGGTCTTTCCCCCGAGGAGCTCCATGATACATTTCTGCATGAGGTGCTCGGCCACGTCCATATCCACCGCTGCCAGCGGATCATCCAGGAGGTAGACATCTTTGTTCTGAAGTGGTGAAGTCAGGGGGAAAAAAAGAGAGACTGGCATCAGTTGACAGAGCTGCTGAATAAAAACAATATCTTCCTGGATTTATTACAGGTTCAGGACAAATGACTTTCAGTCATTAGTGGTTTATTCAAATCCGCTTTGCATTACAAACAGCTTTTATGACATACTGTGACACCTCCACCAATAAGATCAATTATCTGACTTCATCACTCCATGAAAAAAATGGAATTGGCTTTTTAATAATATAATTGCAATCGTTTGTGCAAATTTGCACATTTATGTCATAAGTAAAAGCTGTGGACTGTGAGTGTGAGCTTGAAGCAGATGGCCGGTCTGTGGTCTGTGTGGAGGACTCACCATGTAGACGGCTCTGGCGAGAGCCAGCCGAGCCTTCTGTCCTCCACTCAGCGTCACGCCGTTCTCGCCCACTTCTGTCCTGTCTCCATTTGGCAAAACCTGTATTTAAGAACACATTTTAAAATAGTGTGTAGAAATACAGCGCGTCATAAAAAGACAAGGAGACACAGAGAAGGTAATGTAACGTACACTGAGGTCATCTGCGAGAGCGCAGGCCTCGATCACGGCCTGGTAGAAGGTGGGGTCATAGTCTTTGCCAAACAGGATGTTGTCTCGTACTGACGCATGTTGGATCCACGGCTCCTGGGAGGCCAGACCGAAGCCAGCGCCTCTGTCTGCAACATAAACCACACCACTCAGCCTGCAGAGAGCAGACGGACCAGGGATGAGCCACAGAACCTCCAGGTTTCTGAATCCGCTCTGAAGGTGAGATTTTCAGGGGGTTGTACCTGTTCAGTTCTCCAGTGAGAGCAGCCAGTAAGGAACTCTTTCCACAGCCGACTTTACCAACCACAACCACCAGGGAGCCCTGACTCAAACAGAACCAACAATTATTCTCTGTCAACCCATTATCACTGTGTGAAACATTGTGATGTTGAGGAACTCTGTTGAATGTGGTGTTTTGTCAGCATTAGTGGGTAGTGAGTTGTTGTGTTGTGGCTTGTACCTTGGTTATGTGCAGACTGAGACTGTGCAGCAGCAGACTCCCTGTCCGGTCTGGACCGTCGACTCTCTGCCAGGAAAATTTCCCCTGGCTCAACAGGACCGACGTCTGGCCGTCCTCAGGAGACACTGTGGACATACATCATGTAGCAGCGCGACATATGATATGACATATGAACACTGAGGAAAAGATGGGAGTGAGGTTCATTTAGGTTTTATTGTCTTATGGGAAAAAAACAGAAGTTGGAGCAACTGGGACAAAACGATACTACAACTGTTTTTTCCATCACTTATTAATAAAAAAAAATACTCACACACACACACACACACACACACATGCAGCAGCCTACCCAGAGCATAGTAAGCCTGCAGGTCCTGGTTGTTCAGTCTGAAGAAGCGCTGGATTCGCTCCAGAGACACTTTGGCCTCCAGGACGCTGTTGAGGACCCAGGGGAAAGCATTGAGTGGGATTATTAACATTCCCACCAGGGCCAGCGTGGTGAACACCTACAGTGGAATTCATGAAAGGGAGACAAGGGTTTTTAGGACTCGTTCGCAGTGATGACTTGATAAAGGTTTAATACAGTTTCATGATGTCGATGGGGAGTTGGAAATGGTACCATGTTCAAAAAAGTGTTTACAGTGATCCCTCGCTATTACACGGTTCACCTTTCGCGGCTTCGCTGTTTCACGGATTTTTTTAGTGCAGTTTGTTATGTTTTTTTTTTTTTTACAGTATATGCACGCGCATTGTGCTCTGTGTGGAAAAGGCTGTGCTCGGGACGGAGACGCTGGCCCTTTAAAGGGCGGAGCTTAGACCCGACCGTCTCGCCCGCAAGCAGAGGAGTCAGGAAGGAGAGAAATAGGAGAAAGTTTGTTTGTTGTGTTTAAAGTCATTAAATTGGCATACTACAGCAACTGAGTCTTTTTTTGATCAATTACCCATTCGCTATCTTCTACTCTGTGTCCTGATTGGCTAAGGGACTGTAGGCCAATGTCAATCAGTCTCCTCCGTGCCTCGTCTCCGTCCAGTACAGAATACGTTCGGCTTGGCAAATTTACACGTTTGCATATTGTCTCCACGACAAAACCCACAATGTCGACAAAACGTTCTGCATTGACAAAGACACCTGCACCACGGCCTTCAGTAGAAAAAGACGCTACAGCGGAGCTGAGTCAGCACGAAGAGGCACAGTCAGAGGAACTGTGAAATACGCCTCAGTCACAATGTGTCCAACCGCGTAGGTTGATTATTAAAATGATTATTTTACAGTATTTCTAAAAACTATCATAGTTAATTGTTAGAAAACGCTTCTATTTTTATTTCTTAAACAAATGCTTGGGCCTGAAAACAGGTTCTGATCTTTGGTTTCGTTCTATAGTACAGTAATGTATAATAATTGTAAAAAAATAAAGCTACTTCGCGGATTTCGCCTATCACGGGTTCTTTTTGGAACGTAACCCCCGCGATAAACGAGGGTTCACTGTATACAGAACACTACAGAACCCAAACTACCTCCACACAGCTCACTCTGTGCATCAACACGCTTTACTGGCTTCTTTACCTTGGCTGCAGTCAGCTGATGTCCCAGCATCACGTATGTCACAAAGGTGAGGATGGAGATGACCACAGGCAGCGCAGCCCAGGTGTACACACACATGGCGTCCAGGTATTTAATGACCTTGAGGTGGGACAGCTCTCGTTTACGACAGTCGTCCACCTTCTGGGCGAAGTGCGGCTCCCAGTTGTAGAACTTGATGACACGGACGCCAAAGAGGATCTCCGTCATGAGCTGAGAGAGAAGAGTCACAGGTTCCAGTGTCAGTGTCTTGTTTTAATTCTCATGTTACTGTGAAGATGGAGAGTTTTGGCAAAGAGCAATGAAACTCTGCTGCCGTCTCCCCACCGCATGTAAGATCAATGTCAAGTCTAAACCGTGGATTCATAAAACATGTGTCATTCTCCACTGACGTCTAAGAATCACAAACCACTCTTTCTATCACAGCATTTATACAAGTGGGGTGTCTCACCTTAACACGACTGTCCTTGTACCTGAGCATGTCCTTGTTGTTGCTGATGATACGAGAAGCGAGGAACTTGTTGAGTGGCACCAGCAGAAGCGCCACGGCCAGTCCTCCGAGGAACGCTACACCCACCTGCAGATACAGCAGGTAGAGGGTGACGGAAAAACAGAAGGGCAGACTCCACAGCTCGTGGAAACTGTTAAAGAAGCTGACCACGCGGTCCGTGTCCGTGCTCATCAGGTTCACCACCTCCCCCAGAGTGAAGTCGGCCAGGCTGCTGCCGCTGACCCGCAGCGCTTTGCTGTAAATGGCAGACACAAGAGCAGCACGTGCCGACAGCGCCACCTTGGACACCTCAAAGACAAAGATGTTCCGGAGAACAGAAGAAAGAAGTGTGGAGGTAAAGAGGCCCAGTGCGCACCAGGCTCCACGACTAACCGGGGACCTCTCCTCCTCCATAAAGTTCACCAGGCCGCTGAGGAGGAGCGGACCCGCAAAGCTCAGCATGTTGACCACCACCTTCAGCATTCCAAGCAAGTAATACCGCAACCCAAACGCCTTGTGCAGCACACTCAGCAGGCCTACATCACCTTCCAGCTCCAGTGGCTCCTCCAGGTAGTGTGAGCTCCAGGTGCCGTTCAGGAGGTTTCTGCTGACTGGCAAGGGCCACTGATCCTGCCCGAAAGCGACAGATGCCCCCCGTCTGCAGGCTTCCCAGCACTGATGGAAGTATCCCCAAACCACACTAGTCCGGAGTTTCCTGGGAAGATGATAAACATCTGCTGGTCTGTCCAGCTCCCCACGCTGCCCTCGTCTGAGGAGAGGAGTCAACCACAGGTAGAAGAGTCGAGAGATGCAGCCACTCCCGTCCTCTGCCACCATCTCACCTGTATGTGGCTGGGTTCTCTCTGGGACGAGCAGTGATCCATCCACAGAATTAACATATAAGGTGTAGTCAGCATCTCTGATGCAGGGAAATACAAACGCCAGTAGGTAGATCAGGAGAGGCAGCACCCGGGATGCGGCGAGGACAAATCGTGCTAGCTGAAGAGGATGTGTGATGTTTACACATTCTTCAGTGTCGCAGTAAATGATCAGGATGATGACAAGGTTCGGCGTTGACAGAAGAACCAACAGAGGCAGCAAGGGAGGTCCTCTACTTCTCCTGAAAGCACTTCTCTGGAGCACCGCCATGGCACTGAAGTGGACCACCCAGGCCAGGACGGCACAGCTGTCTGTCAGAAGGTCCAGGTACATGTCCCCCTGGTGGAGGACACTCACCAGGATGATGTCTGCAGCGAAGAGCAGTGCAGCCAGCAGAGCTGACACCAACCTGAGAGTCCAACCACAGGAAGCAGACGCCTGGTGGAGGCTGCATCTGAGGAGCAGAAATGAAACACGACTTAAAAACCCTCATCTAGAAAATACTTGTATGCTAATACAAGAATACGACAACTTCTGTTCTCCCGTGACGCAGGACTAAGCCAGAGTGTAATGAACCCACGTCTCCAGGCTGAGGTAGCAGGCGCTGAAGATGGCCATCCCGGCATGAGGCAGGGCTCCGAGGACGAGCTGGTTGAAACAGGGGCTGATGTGTCCATCCTGCCACAGAGGGAACGGATTGTCCTGATCAGTCTGACAGAGACCAGCGACCAGCTCTGAGGGTCCAAACACCATCGTCCCTCCTCCTATTTAACCCCTGCCCTCATACAGAAGAACATCTGGAGAGAAAACAAAATGACAGCCGTGTTCAGGTGTTTTCATGGCTTCTATTGTCGTATCTCCACTGTCCGACCTACTTGTCTGGAAGGACCTGTTTACCTGGTTCAGTGTGTAGTTCAGTGGCTTCACCAAACCACAACAGGTGACCAGAGCCACAGGAGACTGTCCAACATGCACAAACCACAGCAGCTGCTCGGGTCAGGGGGTCATTTTCCAGCCTTCATGTGTGTCAGCAGTGACTTTCAACCAGTCACCAAGCAAAACCAAAGTCGAAAGTATAAAGACGCTGACATTAAAGGAGCTGCTGTCGTGTTCAAGCCTGAAAACCAGCTGAGACCGGCTGCTAATGCTAACGTAAACAAACCAGGCTAGCTAACTAGCTTAGCTTACAATAAACACAATCTCTTCATCTTGTTCGACCGAAGCCGCGATGCTAACACCGACATCATGTGAGCGAAACATGAGCAAGATTAAACCGAAAAAACAGCAATGAAGCTAAAGAACTTTTAAATTTCACCGGCTGCCAGCGAGGTACCCGGAAGCGCTTTCGTCTATTGCTGATGACGCATGCAACAAGCTTTTCAAAATAAAATCCCATTGTAAATGGAGCCGTCGTTTCCACTGGCAAAGCTTGATAATGTGATTGTGATGAAATGGAATCTGTTCCTGATCAATAAAGCCTTTAAAAAGAAGATTTCAATAAGGGAAATTGTAATACTGGATAGACAGTTTCAGATTATGTTATTGTGTGAGTGTTATTGTGTCAACAAACCCAACTCAACCCAAGACTTGCTTTAAAAAAATGCATGTTTCCACTTTTTTCATCACTATATTGTGTCTGTCTGTAGCTGTTCCTAAAACCAGAGTATTAAAAACATAAAAGGAGGAACAATAGTTTGAGTTCTTTATTGAGGGAGTGGCTGTAGAAAAGGAGCAAACATTATGTTCTAGCACCTTCATGAAAGTTAGAAAATTCAATAGCTGGTTCTCTGGGTTCTCCTGATGTACACGAGACTTCGGCTGCATAGCATTACTACATACCAGCCTTAATTCACAGAAACCAAGCAAGAGCAGTGTCTTTGTGGAAAATCTTATTACATTTAATTACAATCAGGGTTAAATTTACAAATTTTGGAACCTGGGATTTGGATCAGTGCACATGACCACATGACCGTAGCATGTAACATAAGTTAAAAACACAAAGGAAATTTTACAGGGAATTGTTGTTACCTGGAATTAGACAGAAAGAAAACATTGTTAAATACTGAGAAAAACTATCTAAGGCATCTTAAATTCAATAGAAAAAAGATCTAAAAGTCTTATACAAAGCAGGAATGAAGCTTTACAATGTCACATTATATTTTATTCCTTACACACTGTACAAAGACCATTTTCTTCATGGCTGGTCAAGCCAACCACAACACTAGGCAGCTTAGCTTTTGTTTTGTTTAATATCCTACATTTACTGTGTCTACCAGACACACACTGTATTTACATATGTAGACATGAAACATACATATGAGCAGGTTCTGTCGCTCAGTCCCAATAGTATCGCATATTCTGCAAACACATTCCTTTTAAAAATACACCAAATATTGGCCACCTAAGCTTTACACATCTGTTTTCTATGTGAAGCACTTCACACACCTGCCTCAAATTGCTCAAATTATTCTGACGTGACTTTAGCTTTTAGTCAAATTTATCTGCTGGGTACAATGAAGACATTGATGTTGGATAATACACACTTCACAGTATTAAAACACGCCACAGTGAAAAAAATCAACTAACAGCCATCTTAATGGCATCAAGCAATTTGGCCAAAAAGCTTGTACAAAAACAACTCTAATGCATTTGTTTAATAAAAGGAAAATCTGGGTTTTAAATTGAGAGGTGACCTGTTACTGGCATGATTAATACATCTTCATTATATCAAAAATGATATAAACTGTATGTTTGCTGTCAAGCAAATTATATTTACCGTAAGTAACTGTACAGTCGGCCTAATGCTGGTCATCAGTATCTTGACAAATATCCTCAGAATTAAAGTCATCACATAGCTGGACAAATCCTGTACAAAGTGACTGATCAAAGGCCTGAGAAAGCATTTTTGTTGTGTTCTGTTTTGTTTTTTTTGCATCTTGTGACATGATTGTCGAGTTATAAGCCAAACAACTGGAAATATACAATTACGGCAATGCATAGGCTACAAATCAACAAATCAAATCTATTCTGTGATAACGCAGAATGTCAGTTACCCTGGAGTTGTGTTGGTTTATTTGTTACTGAAGATATTTATTGAAGATAAATGGTATCCCACAACAAGCCGCCAGTAAAGGATGTAAATACAATACTGTCTGACACTTGGAAACTTCTGATCAGGAATTATGTGATTTAGCAGGGACGCAACTAAATCATCTAAGACTTCTTCAACACTCAGCACTATGGACACATTTCAGTACCAAAACATTCTGAAGTCCACGCAGCCCTGGACACCAGCATCCAACCGAGGGAAAGGTTTAGGTTTATCACCAGGTGACTTACTACTCCTATCACTAACATTTATATATTAGTCCAGGACCTTATTGGAGTTTTGTGAGGGATATCACATTGCTACTCTTGATGGCAAGGAAAAAGAAATGACGAAATTCTACATTTTTGCACTGTTTCATTAAAGGTAGAGAATTTTAGATAGTATGCATACTGCAGTTTTATGTTTGGACATCATCTTGAGCTCTCGGCCTGGGCAGGATAGGATACTGGTACAATTTGACACAAATGTTTCATCGACTAAACAAAAAAAAACATTCTGGTCCAGAAGCTTCTGACTGTTGATGTCTATGTTACTGACCACTGCTTCTTCCACATCTATGACGAACTGAATTTCAGGTGTTACAATCTTTCTATCATCTGTAATGTTAGAAATGATTTTCTCCATGTGGCTACTCCACAGCTTTTGATATGGCTGATCACGCCACGATGCATATTCATCGTTAAACACGTACTGATAGTGTTCCACAGGGATCAATCAATGGTTCTCTATTATTTCCTTATTCTACACAGGTGTTTCATTTGATGTATCAATGAAACTGAAGCCTGTTAAAGGGCATGTTGTCCTTTTGAACTGACTGAATGTCTTAGTGAGAACAGTTCCATGACCACCATCTGTCTGGCACACAAACAGAATCTACAGTATGTTAGAAACTTTTCAACAGTACTGAAGAGTCGGTTAAGATTTTCTTTTACATAAGCATTGTCCAGTTTTGCTTGTATTCACGTCTGTAACATTTAACATCGCTGGCATTTAATATCCGTACCATTCATCATTTTGAGTCTTTCAGAGGAATCATCAACCACGTCGTTGTCATTTTACTCCAGCAGCTCTTGGCCTGTGGCATGTTTATATGTAAATTGAAATTTAAGGCACAGTGACTTCTGGCCCCAAACTGCACGTTTCATCTTTTCCAGGACTAAACACATTAACACATCCTGAAGTGATGAGTTTTTCTGAGGTTTTTCAGATTCGTATTTTGCTGGAAAAGCTCTTTCTATTTTACGCCTCCTATTTTTAGCTTTAAGTCCCATTTAATCTTTTTGCGTCATTTTTAAATCAATTTGTAACAGCTGTATGAAAAAATATAAATAGTTTAAAATTTTAATTATTAATATTATGTATAATATAGTACGCATACACACACTTAAAAAAGAGCCAATGTAAACTCCTAAAGATTTTGGAAGGGGAAAACCGGGCTTTTTGCTATGGTCCACAACTTTTTTCTGGGTAAAAACACAAAGCTCCTGCTAAAACACAAATAACTTAAAAGAAAATAAAATTTCTGGTAAATTTATAAAAATGTATCTCAAATTTTTTCACAGCAAATTTCTGGGGATCTCCTGACTTCCCATGACAAACAAAGGAATCAAGCAGGGCCATTCTGAGAGAAAACTAAAACTAAAGGGATCTCTCTGTGAATCGAGTCCTGTGCTCTTCGGGGTTGGTGTCTGACTAAGTCTGGGTATGTTCATCCACTAGAGAAGTTCATAAATAAGCCGAGCTAAGCGTCTCCATAGGCAGCCTCCCCTTGTTGTCATCTTACAAGTCCAGTCAAGCTGGTTCTGGCTTCCACTCACACCAACGTGGAAAAAACAAAAAGAATCCATTATTATTATTATATTTGCTAAATCATTTAAAAATCAATCGGGGGGAGGGGTTTCTTTGTACACCACACTACACAGTGTTCTGCAGAAGTGAGAGGAGATACAGGGCTGTTTTTGGAGGAGTTCCCATTATGGGATAAGTCACAGATGCTCCCTTGGTATTGTCTCCTCTGACACAGTCTTTAGTCCGACAGTTTGTCTGCGTATACACTCAGTTTGCATTCTGCTCACAGGTTCTTGGTGTTTATATGTGTTTTATAATGCTTCGTCAGGTGATCGCTCCTCATAAAGCGTTTCTGACACTGGCTGCACTCAAAGCGTTTGTCTCCTGTGAGGGAAACAAATGAAGAGTTGGGGGGAGGTTATGTTTTTAACATCATATTAATAGAAAGAATGATTTTTGATTGCGTTACAGAGTGGGCAGTACCTGTGTGTGTCCTGGCATGTCGCTGCAGCTCGTCACTGCGTGTGAAGCGTTTCCCACAGAAAACCCAGTTGCACACGAAGGGCCTTTCACCAGTGTGCAGCCGGACGTGAGCTCTGAGCAGCGACGTCTTCCTGAACGTCTTCTCACAGCCGGGAACGTGGCAGATGTGCTTCCTCTTCCCCACCTCCCCTGGCCTGCAACGCCCCCCCCAACACATACACACATTCACTAAACGGCACATTTCAGAGTCAGTCCTTAAATGTAAAGCACACTTGCTCTGGAGTTATCAAGCTAGCACTTTAATTATTTATCAAGCAAAAGAGTGTTTTACACATAGTCACATAGTTTGTTTTGGTCCATTTTACAGAATGTGGCACTCGCCACATCCTGGAAAACCTGGTCAAGCAGACAAATAATAAACACACTCACCTCTTGTCTGCGTCCTTACAGTTGGGACAGGTGCAGGCCATGCGTCTCTTCTTCTCTCCAGGCTGAGCGGGCAGCTCCAGGGTTAGGGTCTGGTCAACCTGGATGGTCGGCTGGCCCTGTGTTGTCGCCAGCTGGAGCCCTCCACCCTGCATAGCCTGCACCGTCAGGTGCTGCTGACCTGACAGACACACACACACACACTCTATTAGAGTGTCCTACAAGACCAAGTGTCTGTTGACTGACTCATGTTCAACTGAAAATCAATGAATGTTGACATTAACATACCAGACATATGAAACCAAAGGGCTGATATAATGTCTGAGTTTCTATCTGCTGTTTCCAGTTGTGCATTTGAATATGAAATTTGACTCTTGGCAAACAGTTATTATTCTGTTTACCTATTTCAGTTCTCATTTTGTGGATCTACTTTTTTCAAATTATATTTTAAATTATATGTACAGTCACTTCATACCCCGAATTAAAACTTCTGGTCCCAGTCTGTAGTGCTGTTTGCTGTATCCAGAGAAACATAAACAGGAATTGTCTGTCTTTTAACTGATCAACAGACAACATGGAAACACAAAGTCACAACAACTCACCTCCTGCGTTGGTGATCGTGACAGGAACTCCCTGAACTTGGACCCCGTTGATGCTGATGGTCTGCACTGCCTGGGCTGCAGAGGGGAGCTGCGACGTGTTCAGCGCTATCATCCCCCCTGCTGGGGCAATTTTTGCCAGAGTCCTTTCCCTCCGGCCCCCTGCCAGCGTCTTTTTGGTGCCTGCTGGTGGCGAACTCGTGGTGGTGATGGCCGTGGTGGAGGTTGTTGTCGTGGAAACAGAGTCCTGGAGCAGAACCGACGGCCACTCACCCAATGCTGTTTTAAATACGATCTGAGGGAAGAAAACAAAGTTAATGATGCTTTCCTGTGGAAACTGAAGACTTTTAGAAATGATGAGACAATATATCTATCTAATATATATCGAAAAGAAAATTCTCAGTCAACCTATGAAGCGTATGACTGCACAGGTACCTGTGTTGGTGACTGCTCTGTTGTGGTGACCTGCAGGTTTGAAGGGGCCGTCTGTCTTTGTGGAACAGGTGGCAGTGTGGCGGAAGCGGCCTGCACCACCTTCAGCGCTTGCTGAGGAATTTGAACCACTTGAGAATCTGGTTTGGGCTGGACCAGCTGGACTTGCTGCACCATTGCCGGCTGCCCGGGACTCTGTACGATCAGGAGGTTGTTCCCAGCCTGAGAATGCACAGACAGGTGGGAAGGGGATGATACCCTGTCAGGCTCAGGTGTCAGCCTGTTAGCCAACAGTAAAAATAACAACAAATCTGCATTTTGCTAACGTTGCTCTTTTCTGCTGCAGCAGGCAGATGTACCTGTATAATGTTGTCGCCGGCTTCTATCAGGATGGTCTCCATCTGGTCTGGGGGAGGAGATGCAGCCTGTGCAGAAGGAGGAAGTTGAGTTTGCGCAGCCAGAGGCACCTTCTTCTTCCGTCCCCGTCGCCCCTTTCCTGGAGTGGGAGGGGCAGCTGCTGTCTCTGTGATGATTTGGGTCCCTCCCACCTCTCCGGTCGCCACATTGAGTGGCAGCGTGAGGCCGCTGGGCAGCTGCACCACATTTGCAGCCGAGTTGTTTTGCTTCTGCAACTTAGGCGAAGGCTTGATGGCGACAGTTTTCTGTGGCGTGACCGGAGTGGCAGCGACAGCAGCAGGGGCCGGCACAGTCATGGGTGTGGTGATAATGGCCTGGTTGGTGCCTGGTATGAGCTGGATCTGACCACCCTGTGGCATCACCTGGATAGTCTGGGCACCCTGAATCTGTGGCACTACCTGGTACTGGATGTTGGCGGGGGCTGAGGTGTTGCTGCGGGCTGGGCTCTGCTGAATGGTGAGGACAATGGGGGTGCCGGCGGCCGTGGAGCTCAGGCCAGCAGGGAGCTGAATCACATTGCCCTTGGCTGAAAGAAAACTCAGGTTTTTGGGCGGAGCAGGGGCGATCGGAGCAGGCTTTATGGGGAGGAGTCTGCGAGGCTGCGGCTGCGCTGGAGGGGAGGTGACAGGAGCCTGAGCAGCAGGAGGACCAATTTTACTACAGGTGGCAGCCAGGAGGGCCAGAGGAGAGGGCTGGGTGTCCTGAGGGGAGACACAGTCATGTACAACTCAGAAACAACTCACACAGTTTACTTGAAAACCAGCCTGAGCTGATAAAGGTCAGCACACTGAGAGAGAGAGAGCAAGAGAGAGAGAGAGGTGATGGCAAGAGAGCAGAAGCTAAAATAGACAAGTGAAAATAAACTAAAAGTTATGCCTTGAGTTTCACATGCAACAGAAACAGGGTCAATCAAGATGTGTAATAGATGTGAGATTCAACCTGCAAAGCTTTTGTGTCCATCTGTGGTCCATGTGTGTGATCCTTAAGCTGCAGAACAAGGAAGCAGTCTACGTGAATGTCAGCTTCAGCTATTTTACACTATTACAAACACTTTATCTACACTGAACATCTAAATGTACCTGTGCAGAAAAGTTCTCTATGCAAACTGCAGATGTTGATGTATATTAAATATACAATAATGATTATAATGGACTTTAAAAGACACACAAGACAACTGTGACACAGATCACACATCAGTTTTGAATAAATTCAGAATCAGTCACTCGGTGTGACTAAGATTCAGAAAGGTTCCTACAGTGGTTCAGGGAGTGGGTGTATCATGAGTTAATAGACTGAGTGTGACAGGGCAACAGGACAGAGACAGGCGGACGGGATCCGCAACGTGCAGCTGTCACTCACTTGAGTGGAGGCAGTGGAGGGTTGAAGGTATTCACTAGGACTGACAGCAACAGTGGTGGCCATACTGTCCTGTTGTTCTGGAAAACACAGACCAACACAACAGAGTCAGAACAGAAACAGTCCCGAGAAAAGACGAGCTCTGTGATGTCTCACTGTGATTTTGTAACATGTGATTATTACCAGACATCATCTGCTACACTAATTGGCTCATTATTTATGCTAATTAATGCATTCGCTCACAAATGTTGCTGTGGATATATTTATCTTAGCCCCACATGGGAAGCATTAGTATGAGTGATGACTCATACTTACTGGTCAGAACTACGACCAGTAAAAACATCAGCATGCACAATTCTGATAACATCTGTGTGTAAACGTCAGCGTCAACGTCAGTGATGCACAGATCTTTACTAGCTGAATCAGGATCTGGTCAAAATGACAAAAATTGACATTATGAAAACACTATACACAAAACATCTATTAAACTTATTTGTATGAAGTAGTCTGACTGTAAATACAAGTATGAGCACAAACAACTGTGGTATCAAGCAGCTTGCAGCAATTCAGATGTCTTCTACGCAAAGAAATGCACTATTGGACACCATTCCAAACAGTAAGAATGGAAACGACACTACATTTACTGCATATGTTACATTTCTGTTCTGGCAGTCTGCATAAGTACAGTTAGGGCAGAATGCCCAATAGCTGAGAGCAGGGTAAATCTAGTATCATGAGTGAACACTGCCTAATGGCCAAAACAGACTGAGGCTGTTCCTGTCACAAAGAACTGCTCCAAGAAACCGGTACACTCATAGTGTAGTACACATACTGATGTATTCTGGCTGTTATGCACAAACTGAAATATGAGTGTCATATGTGTCTGACAAACACAGAGCACTGGCAGCCAGCAATACTGCTGTGACGTGAACAAGCTGCCAGGAACCACAGCGATTTATCACAGATCCACTGCAGCTGCACGAGATGCTGATTTCTTTCTTGCACATCTGAGCATTAAAGTGAGAAACTTTGTTTTTCTAAAGGTAAGGATCACCATTGCATCTGGGTTGATTCGCTGGTTTGAAAAGCTGAATACCCTACGATTAAACAATAAAAAAACACAACGTTTTGCAGCACACAGAACAGATTCATCTGGAAGCTTTGGACAATCTGGATAAAATGTTAGTATTTCAGATGCTGTGTATAAAGTCTTCTTCCGTTATGTGAATACATGTCCAACACCAGCACTTTGACAAATACACGGCATCTCTGGGTACAACCTGTTTGGATTGGGAACTTTCCTCTAAAATGACTGAGAGTATTTCACAGAAATAAAGCAGCTGCTCATCAGTGACTCCGTTGTCAGCAGATTAATATCTGAATCACTACAATTATTAAGACACAGATAAAACATCACACAACTGTTTACTATGGGGTGTCTGTAACGTTAGCCTCTTTCTCACTGTCAAATTGTGCCACATCATCTGACCTTTGCCCTGCACAAAAAAAGAGATAAATGAGCTGTGATGTGGCTGCAGCCTCTTGAGGTAAAGCAAAGATAACTTTAGTGGAAGTGCCCTGCTGACTGCACTTCGTCTCCGTTCACTCAGAAGCTAATTTCATACACACGATCACAGAGCAGCTGCAGAAACTCTGTTTTACAGTTTCTACGAGTCTGTCACGTGTCTTTAAAACCTTTCAGTAAAACATAAGTGGGAAAAGATGCGGCCTTAAAACTAGCGCCGCCATCGAACATACACTGATGGTTCGGTTTGCTGTGGAAGACCAGCTAACGTTAGCCAGTTGCTACAAAACAACACTTGACTAAACCCGGGTAGCGGCTAGCAGCTAGCTCAAGCGAACTTTGTCCGTGTGCAGGTTTATATTAAAAAACGTGGCGGGATCGTTACTTACACTGGTTAAACGGTTCAGTATTGCTTGTGGAATGGACGGGTGGTGGAAATGCACGGTCACATTTTGAAATAATTGGTGCTGGACCAGCTACTAAGCCTCCGTTAGCTACGGACTCAGCTAGCTGCAAACTCTTTGATAACGTTACAGAAAAGGCAGCCCCTTTCCGGAAGTGCGATGCTTATTTTGGTTCACACGGCTGCCCGTGTCCAGCCTCAAACACACTCATTCGTGCCACATATCGCCCAGTACTTCACAGTTTAATGCAAATAAAATGTTTAGCGAAGTAGAATGTAATATAAACACCAATGTTTTAATTCCTACCCACCGCTCATGACGACATTCGCTGTCCGCGAGCCTCGAAGACCGAGCCCAGGGAGGAGCCCGCCCGCGCAGCTGCACCAATCCGCGGACGCAGCAGCTTTGAGAGACAGTCGCCTTCACCAATCGCTTTGAGGCATCTCTGTGATTGACATTAACGTGAACTAATCGCACAGTGGTGTTTATTTACGTCAGTTAATTGCTGACGATTTGACCAATGGTATGTCGCGATTGCTTTCGACGGGGGCGGGTCCCTGGAGAAGAAGCACGGGCAGACGAGTGTCCTATAAAAACGAGAGGTGGGTTTCACTGACGTGCACGATGACCAATGTGATGTGTGAGGGCCCGCGCGGACACAACGTGACTGACAACCGAGCTGACCAATGAGCGTCCGCTCACTCAGCGCCTCCTGCTGCACCGCGGTTTATTATGAGCAGCCCGTTATACTGAAGAACACAAACAACGTAACGCAACGTAAACAACACAGTGTATATATAGATATAGATATAGATATAGATACAGATATAGATATAGATATAGATATAGATATAGATATAGATATAGATATAGATATAAGATAAGATAAGATAAGATAAGATAAGATAAGATAAGATAAGATATTCCTTTATTCGTCCCACATTGGGGAAATTTCAACAATATATAGATATAGATATAGATATAGATATAGATAAAGATATGGATAGAATAGAATAGAATAGAATAGAATAGAATAGAATAGAATGTAAATTAATATTATTGTGCGTTTGTACTTATTATATAAGATTTTACAGACAAAACAATGATGATATTATGATCATCACCAAATGCAACAGTCCAGATTTCAAAAGGTTTGAAACTTTTTTTGACCTTTGACTCCAAACAAGTTACATGGACGTTGGTCGGATTTGAACAATTAGGACTCACAACCCAAATAAAAGCAGACGATGACACAATCTCTCTGCCACTGCTGCAGAGGAAACGTTCCAGTCCTAACTGTCAGTCCCGGCTCTGGTCTGTGTCCGCTGAGTCGGCCTGCGGCACCTTCAGGCTCTTTCTCCCTCATCTCTCCTCTGACTCTATTCACATCCATGATGCATGCATCTCTTTTCATATAGGCTTTTCCCAAAGAGCGCACTTGACCTTATTCCCATACAGCCGTCCCTGTTTCTCTCCAGTGCGTCCACTTCCTGGCTTTTTAAGTGCTTATGAAATGAGAGCCTTGCTTTTAGCCAAAGCGCTTGTTCCCTCTTCAGCTGGAGTGTGGTGTGAAGCTGTGGTGGAGGATGTGGATCCTGTCTGTCACCTTGTCCCCTGGCTCCTCGCTGAAGAGCCTCACAGAGACACAGCTGCATCATTGAACTCTGCATTATACAGCATCTCACTGCTTTCACTGGAACCAACCAAAGCTTCAGCTGCAGAGGTTTCTACCTTAATCTTCAATATGCAAATATACTATCTCACATTCATGGAAAACTCTTTACCATAGTGCAACTTTGAGATTTGACAGATTTGAACATTTTCAGGGTTGAGGCGATGTAATTAAAATAACAACAATAATCTCATCATAAAATATTCAAATGTAGAAATGAAAACATGTACCAGGTTTTATTTTTATTGTTTCTTTGTTTTTAGTGAAAAATGTTGTAGCTGCAGCTTCAGGGAGCTGAGAAACCAAGTGAACAAAAGACACCTGCAGACAGGTGGAGATCGGTCATGACACAATGACACACATTGTGAGGCAGTGTATGATGGGAAAATGAGGCATCTCGGCGTGATCACAAAACCTCCCCGCGCGTTTATACCAAATTCAAACAAATGTTTCAACATTTATTTTACATTTAATTAAAAAAAAGTCCTTCACTCCTCTGTAAAAACACTAAAGTAAAGACACTGTTAAAATCATCGTTTTGTCCTGCAAATGAATGAGTTTCCATTGTACATAAAGTCGGACGACATGACATCTGGATCGCCCCCTGGTGTCTGGCGAGATCATAAGTCCAACAAGACATCAGATAGATTATTTCCAAACAGGGTTTGGGTCATGTCAGGAAGTTCTTGTCTGATGCACGGTAAACACTATGACTGACAGATGAGACTGACATCTGATTGGTCAGCACATGTATTGGCAGGAACGATGATAACGTGAACCCGCCCCTCGAGAAGACTGTGGCTCCAAATGACATCATCAGTGCAACATGGCAGCACCTGTAGTTTAGTACAGTGGGAGCCGGTGGAGACGTGTTGTCCGTCCTCACATGCTGTCGTCCACATGGTCGAGCAGAACACGTCTGATGTTTCTGCTGCTGTAGAAACACATGATCAGTCAGAGCTTTGTGACAATCAGGAACGTCGCTTTGTTTGGGTCACGACAAAGTGAAACAAAACTCAGCTAATGTGATGACAACAGAGTGAACGACGAGAACAAACGACTGAAAACCCTCATGTTGAGATGTGGTTTTTTTAGATTTTTAATTCAAAGCTTTAATCAGTTTCTTTTTTAGCGTTAGCGTTTAAGCTAACAACTGAAATGGGGTTTTGTCAAGCAGAAAAACAAAACAAATGAATCTCCTTCTTTTCAGACTTGAGTTTCACCCAGCCTCCAACACGGCAGCACGTCTGTGTTCAACATGGCCGCTGGCGCCGTCGGCTGCCTCGCCTCAGTGTGCACGTCAGTCCTGAGGACGTCTCATCCAGGAACCCTCAGTTTCACAGAAACAAAGGAAAAACAAGAAAACAGCAGCAAACAGCAGTTGTACAAATTGACCAGTGCACTTGTGTTTTCAAAAGTCCAGTTCAGCAGGTTCAGGAAGTCTGGGTTTAAATGAAACGCTTCCTCTCTGTGTCCAGGGAGACGTTTGTTCCCCTGAAGACGAGTCTGAATCCTCTGCAACTGTCTCCTCTCCGTCCATATGCAAATACTGTCACTCGGCAGTCAACAGAGAGACGGGTCCGTCCCGGTCCCGATGGACACGGAGATTTCCAGGGACCCTGATCAGCTGATGCTGGAAGACTGGCAGACCAGAGCAGATCAGTCCTCCGTACAGAAACCTGGACACATCAGACATGAACATATGAACCGTCAACACAGACACAATTAACTTAAAGTGTTGTAGCTGATGAAATTGTCCATTTCAATAAGCATCTGAAGGGACCATTAAAGTGTGGGATTCATCCTCTGGTAACCATGACAACAACATGTGACGGTATAATTATTTTATATTTATTTTAAGAAAGTGGCTTCTTGATGTGTTTGTAAATATGAAGCTGCAACATGAAATTTTGCTTTGATTTTTTTTTTCATTCGTTAAAAAAAACAAAACATCACATGTTCGTTAACTGGACCAACTCACCAAAAGACGCGACCATCTCTGATGCTACGTCTGTGACTCCGCCTCCTGCTCTGCTCCCACCACCCTCTGGATGCTCCTGATTGACAGGTACATCTCCTCCTCTGGGTCGTAGTAATAAAACTTACTCAAGTAGGAGATGAGTGGTCTGGAGAGAGGAGAAGAGGGACATGAAAAGTCAGTGGGAACCGTTTGTTCCAACCAGCACTATTCCCCGCATCATATAAGTTCCCCGCATCTCCAGTCAAATGACTTATTGCCTGGCTATGTTCCGTTTTGTAAATAGTCAGAAGGTCTGTGTCAGGTGGACATGCGGCAGGTGGACATGCAGAGGACACATGGAGCTCTGACAGGAGCCCAGTACCTGGGCAGTGGAAGCTCCTGGATGTGGTCGATGCGAACTATTTGTCTGATGCAGAAGCGACATAAGTGTTGTAGTGATTTCACGTTGCTGAAGCGAGATACGGGATACAGCAGCTGGACCGGGGTGGGAGGAAGCCCTGAAAACACACACACACACACACACACACACTCACACGTTTAACTTCATCCGTTGCTTGTTTCTCTTTGTTCATCGAGCGAAATCTTTCGAAACAGCAGAGACGTGTAAAGTTTGATTTGATGAAAAGGAGTTTTGTGGTTTCATGCTGATGAATCAGAAGGAAGTCAGCAACATCCTGTGAATCATCTGCAATCTGGCTACTTCCTGTTTTATTTCGACAAACTTACACAAGCGACCACTGAGTTTGTTGCGTCTGATCCATTGTTGATGCGTGTGGACATATGGTCGATATTTTACCTGGGACTCTGGAGCGGAGGAAGTAGAGGAATTTGCCGTTCTTGGAGTGCATGATGGCCCGCTCGATGAACTCCACCACCGAGTGGCAGCGGTCCTCAAACTTCGGGTGACACCACAAGCTGAACGTCCCTGGATGGACGGTGGGGGGGGGGGGGGGGGGGGAAAACAAAATGGCATTTTATCATCTATAAATCATCCCCATATGAATTATAAAACATCTGCATCCTCCCACTTCACACGTTTGTCTGTTTCCACAGATGGACCCTCGTCAAACCAGCTCCCAGACGGGGGTCGTCGTCTTGCTCTGATCCATCATTTAATGACGGAGCTGTTGGATTGATGTCATTTACAGAAACTCATCTTTGGATATTTTCACTTTGCTAACATCACGTCCTGAAAAAACATGAAGCGTTTAAAAGCTTCAGCCTCAGAGAGCGGTTACCGTATCAGCCGTCGCCAAGACAACGTTCACAATCTTCAGTGCATCTGTTGCCATGGACACCAGATCTATTCATTTATATATCAGCGTATACGTCCTGTTCTCTGACCTCTGACCCTCAGAGCGACAGGCCTGACACACGTAGGGGCCTTTTACCACTGCAGTAATTTATTGCCACACAAAGTAACAGTCACTTAGAGAACGCGCTGCGGTACAGACTGTTACAGCGACGCTGTCATCACAACTCGACAAAAAGAAAAAAACAGTAAGATAACAGAGGCTCGCAATCATCACCTGATGTGACTACAAACTTAACATGTGTGTGTGTGTGTGTGTGTTTGGGGGGGGTGTTTATCTCTGCTCTTGTTTGATGAGGAGCCACAATGCGTTCATGCAAACATGATTGTGTTGATGTGAATCTGTTGTGTCAGTCGGAGCTGCGTGTCTGAATAATGAATGTGTTTCCAGGCATGACTCTATGGCTTTATGATGGTGACTCATTAATGTAGAGCCCCGTTTCTGTATGGACGCATGTGTGTGTGTGTGTGTGTGTGTGTGTGTGTGTGTGCGTGTTGGTCACACATGTGGCGTGTGTGCCAATTTACACGTGGTGTTGTGTTATTCATGCTTCAGCTCCGTACAGTGACCTTATTGAATCACTCTATGGTCTTGTTTGTGTTTATTGAAGCTCTTTGCTTCCTCTGTGTTCTCTGCTTTGTCTGAATCACAGTGTGAAGACGTTTTTGCACAAATTGCACAGATTTCATTCCATTTAATTGAATCTGCCAGTTACAGTTTGGACGAAGTGAACAACAGGCTACATGTAATATAAGAAGCATAGTTTTATATGTAAACGCATGTGTGTGTCATGTGTGTGTCAGTGTATGTGCAGTGTGTTGCGTTGGTGCATAAAGGTCCTCTGTGACTCATCATGGCACTGTCATACATGTAGTGTGTGTACGTGCCTGATGTGTTGGATGACCAGCATAGAGACACACATGTTTACCATGTATTATGGAGGCACATGCATGTGTGTGTGTCTGTTACATACTAACATGAGACATGTGTTCATATTACAGTGCATTGTCTTTCTCTCGCTGTCTGACAGTGTCCACCTGGCTCATTCTCTCACGGCAGTTGCCATGGTAACCAAGGTCATAGTGCAAACCATACGCAGGTAGTGGAAGGTAAGATAGGGTGGACGTCCAGGACAAACGGCCTGTGTCTCTGTGTCTCTGTGTCTCTGTGTCTCTGTGTCTCGTGGTCAAATAGATACGAAAGACGAGACCATACATTGGTATGTAAACACACAAACCGTCTGCTGTCCATCATCCTGTCTGCAGCAGGGTTTTCATATCTCATCTACACATTGTAACATGTGGTGTGTGTGTGTGTGTCTCACCTCGGTAGTGCTCCATGCGTGTGTGGTGTGTGACTCCCTGTGACCTGAAGCTGAGGCTGAGGATGTATCGGGGGTCGGAGCTGTCTCTAACCAGGAAGGATCCGTCAGGTTTTCCCTTCAGTTTCATCTCGGCATCTTCCCAGTTCATCGGCCCCCAGTACCAACCACACTGCAGGCAGAGACACCAGTCAACAGTCCCACCATCACTCCCCTCCTGCCCCCGC